>VXBX01007701.1:124915-294953 GCA_013400415.1 Scytalopus superciliaris | reverse complement strand
TTTTTTTTTTTTTTTAGCAAGCAAAGTCTTAGAGGACTGGTAGTTGCCATAGACACATCAGCAGAGACTCAAAAGAATGATCTGGGAGAATATGACTATCTTTGAACCAGATCCCAAAGGGAATCAAAGCTGAGGCTGAGATGACTCATAGACACACAGAGAGAAATCAGCTAAGCTGGCAGGTAGAGCTGGAGGAGCAGCCCCGATGCAAACACTAGCCTGGATAAAAACACCATTATCACCTGAAAACAAAGATTCAAGTTCAGATAAAGATCCAACAACTTGGGCACACCTCATTTTGTTTCAGGGAATAGGGTTGTTTAGGTACAAAGAACAGTGTCCCTTTAAAAGAGCTTTCTAGCAGAGGACAATAAGCCCAGCAGGTTTTTTCTCATTAAAAACCTCATTAAGGACAAAAGTCTGATTTTATATCTCTCATATTATCTATGCAGTCATGTTTATCTTGGGAACAAATAGATGGGCCTGTTCTGCTGTGAGACATCTGTGATCAACCTTTCACCCCATCATTATTTTTATACTCAGCACAAAGCCCCTTAATCAAAATGATGCTTTGGGTTTATATAACAACTTCCATCCCACTGCCTTAAAGAATATTATTCTAATTGCCAAGGGTTTGTTTATGCCCATTTAGTGGAATCAAAGATTTTCATTAGCTGATGAGGCATCATGGAAAATGGGCTCCTACAGAATCACTTCAGAGCATATTGTGAACTTCGCTTCTTTAGTTCCTGTGGCCAGGCAAATGGTCAAACCATAGAGAGGACTTCATTTGCTCCACTAAAACATCATTTTTAAGTCTTGATTAACCAGAAAATAAAAAAAAAAAAAAAAAAGCTTGTGGATAGCAAAAGTCATAGAAGATGTGAGACATCAGTGCCATTTTCTCACCCCCTGGTTTGCTCTCCCCCATCCTCACCTGACCGACCTCCAAGAGCGCTGCCACGCCAGGAGCGCTCCACTCCTCCAGCTCTTCCCAGGGGTGGCATCATCCTTGGCAGGGCACCTCCTCCTCGGGCTGGATGCTGCCTCCACAATGGCCCAAAGAGCTTGTGCATTTCTGCAGCCAAGATGAGCTCCTCATGCTTCGTGCCTCCAATGTGTCTCAGAGGATGGGGGAATGGTGCCACAGGTGAAGGGACCATCCTTAACTGAGCTCCTACTGCTCCCTCTGCTGAGGAAGCAACTTCCAAAGCATCTTTCTCACACCGAATCAATTTTGCACAAATTAATTGTCTCCATCCTTTTCGGGAATTAAATTAAACTGGGGTCACCAAGCAGATACTGTCAGGTTTAGCTTCAGGCGTCTTCACCTTTAGATAATTTCTAAGAGCAAAGGATGGCTCAAAACACGAGGCTGTTAACACCTTTCAAATCAAATCAATGACTAATGAAACAGCAAAGGTAAAGCTTCTTCATGGGTGACACTTCATCTTGTCCCGTTTAACAGGGAAGACAGACAAGAATGATACCATTCTTCCTTTTCATATCAATTGGCAGAAATTATCTTTATTAGAAAAATGAATTTTTCATATATTTACAATTTTTACATCATGTTATACTTGGCACATGTGTTCTCCTCAAATAGTTATATACATTTCAGTACACACAGACATTCAAGTCCCCCATTCCCTTAATGTTTTTCTACATATTTAACAAAAAAAAAAAAAAAGAACACAATACAATTTGTAAGACAACCATAATAATTATATATTTCTCTATCATAAAAAGTTTGAAGCAAACTTTTTTTTTTTCTTTTTTTTTTAAGATATGTTTCAAAATATTTATACAGTATTAGCACTCAGTCATGCACTGGGTTAAAACATGGTCAGGGTGAACTGCAGTGAGACAAGTGTGTGTAAGACAGGAGAGAAGTGTGTGAGTCCCAGTTCCTTCACGCTTCACTGGGTGCTCTGGGGTAGCTCCAGCTACACCACGATCTCCAGGGCAGGGGCAGAAGGGTGCAGGGGTAGCCAGGTGTCCCTGTATCTGCACAACACCAGCTGGGGGTGTACAGACACCTGCCTGTTCAAATTCATTTCACTTTGCTAAACCTACCTAATAAAACTGGCAGTAATGGGAATGTCAAAACTAGATTTTAAATATTCTCTTTTTCCCCAAAACCCTTTCTTTTGAAGAATCCATTAGACTGTGAATTTTATAATGAAATTCTGGATTATCTTAAAAATTATTTATGCTTGATTCCATTTCACCAGTATTCTTTTATTTCTACTCTAACATCCTGATTTATTTCCCCAAGTGTTACAAACTCTTCAACCTTCTCCTATTCTTTGTTAGCAACCGGAAATTTGGGACTTACCGTTTGGTTTGAAATGTGACACTTTTGAGGGTGTTACAGTAAATTGCACTAGTAAATAACAGAAGTGATGGGCTTTTTAATTTACTGTGTGGAATCAACTGGTTCAGAGATTTCTGGTAAAATGTTATTTTTGGAATGCAAATTTCTTCTACTGCAATGTAAGTTAGTGCTCCATGTAACCAGTACAAATTATTACAGTTGGAGTTCTTTTCCCCCATCAGAAAAAAGAATACTGTTCCAACTGTCCTAATAACTAATTTTCTTTGTGAGCAAAAGCCTAAGTTAATATTGTTAATTCTTGTTTTCTCAGTTGCATTTCATTTTTATAGTTCAATGCAAACAACTTTTAATCAAACTCAAAACAGCAATACATTACTTGAAACTGTTAATAAATGATTGCAGAATCTTTGTCACAATGCTGGAGTTTTATCTTGCCCCTCAATCACCCCCAAAACTTTATACATATACATGTATATATAAAGCTTATATGTAGCTTATATATATACACATGTATATATACAAAGACTTATCAGGACAACACAATAAATTATTCAAGTAAACAGGTAAAAATGTTTTTTAAACTGAGATTTTAAAGTATTTCCGGTGAGTTTTGTTTAGCAGCACAGAAACGTCAGTATTTCATCTAAGCCCACAAAAATCATTAAACAGGACAAAAGGAAGCACAAAATGGCCTTCAGATTTAGTGTAAATTTTAATCTGATGAACTAAACGTTATCAACTCACAGGTGAAGTGTTTCTGAGAACCTGAAATGTATGGATGCGAATTTTGCAGAGAAATGGAGTACTTAGCTAAGAATCAGGTAGGAGTTTGCCTAACACATTAATGAATTCTGTTTGTACCTTCTGGTTTCAACAGGGAAGGCACGAGATCCACTGTGCATGTGGGTGTGAGGTGTGAAGACAGAGAGATCAAGCTGTTCTTCATCAGTGCAAAATGGAGGTTCTGAAATGAGTAACATTATTTCAAAATATTACACCTGGTATCTGCAAACTTCAAACAGTTCTTACTGAAATTGCACCTATTTCCTTCCTAGCTGCACTCAATTTTATATGATGCAATTGGGATTTTAAAATCTGAGCATGAACTGCAATAAGGATCTGCTCTCACATCACTCATTCACACATCCCTATTTAAGTCAAAAGGTGCTTTGCCTAAGTTTGGAATCCAGACCTTGGCCAGGTGAAGATGAGCTAAGCAAAAATTTTCTTCTTGCAGATGAAGAACCTGAAACCAAGTTCTTCTCCAAGACACACTTGTAATGAACTGTAGACAAAGTCTGACCCTACAGAATTTACTGTTAATTGGTTAAGGTGGAAAAATTCCTAACTATCCAACTCTCCCTTTCAAAAAAAAAGCTCAGGAATTACTTCCACCAAATGATTCCAAGGTATTTTTTTTTTCTCACAAGTTTTAGTTAGAGCACTATATATTTAGAAAAGCAGCTGAATACCACAATCATCGCTTGGTGAAAAACTCCACATCACCAGTAATAGCAAGCTCAAAAGCCTGTGCACTCAGAGAAGCGATTCTGCCTTAAACACCACCTGCTAAATCCTGACTCTGCGTGCAAAACCAATTTTGGAGACTGCCCAGTCTGCGTGGGAGAATACACGGGCAGCCACTGGTGCACACACCAGCTGGGCTTTCCTGGGAAGTTGGTTCCTGAGGTATCCTTCCTCAGCTACCTCAAAGAACATGTTAAGGATCAGATGTGGATCACACAAAATCTGTCGCCAGGCCAATAGACCCTCTCTGGCCAAGATTTTTCAAAACAGTATGAGAAGACATCCTATTCCTATGGCTTTGTTATTTATAGCAAGCATCAACTCCAGCTCTTTCTGACAGCAACTCTCCTCTGACACATTTGCAATCCTGATCCCAGCAAGTCCTTTAGCCCCTTCTGTAAGAGGTATCAAACACTACAATAAATGCTGCTAGAGGATTGGGAGGTTTGGGAAGGAGAGAAGACAATCACTTCAAATAAAGCACTGCTGGAATGTGTCCCACGGCTCTGGGAGATTAATCACGCATGACTGGGTTGGGAAGTGTATGCACGCACGCCTGGGTATACTGTATATATATTTAGGTTAACAAGTTTAAACTATCAATAAACAGCTTCTTATGTATTTGGTAATTAAAATATCAGGCTTGTGTCATTCAAAATAGTGCAACCTACATAGCAATATACAGGAAAATTACACACATTATTCCTGTTACCATTAACATGCTTGTGCATATCAGGATGACAGGATACCCTTTTCCGTAAGATTAACCTTTTGCATATTTAATTGTATTCTTTGGCCCATTTTCCTGTGAAACCTCGTATGAAAACAAAGACTTTGGCTTTAAAAAAAAAAAGAAAACTCCCGTTTTTTTTCAGTTACTTTCAGAAACTTAAGTAGAATTCAAATTATTTTAGGCAAAAATTAGCATCTCCTCCAGAAACAGCACACCCTACAGCCTGTTACAGACCCCCCCACACCAGTGTGGCTGACTGTGAACCTCCAATTGCTTTTTATTTTCGCTTTTGAAGATCATTTACACATCAAATGTTGCACAACACATCCTCCAAAATTGTTCTCGACTACTCTAATCTTGTCCCAGCTGGGAACAAGGAAGGTTTCCTTCCCCAGCAGCGTGGAAAGGCAGAGCGACCTCCGACCGCATCTCTGTGAGTCCGAGTTCAGGGTTTGCAATGTAAAACAGAAGCCAAAATACATTTCCAAAGGGTTTTTGCCATTAAACACCATTATTAAACGGGCTCAGGAAAAAAATTATCAGACAAAAGAATCCTGTAGGAATGATGTAACACAAATCTCTTCAGAACGGTTATTCCTATGTACTGCAATGCACAAAACAAATTTAAAATGTATTCTCATAATGCATTTGCTGAGAAAAACATATCATTTCTTCTAATAGTTCTAAAAGTGCAAAACAAGACATTCTCCATTAAAATTTCATGTCACTGTAAATATTACCATTTTCCCACATTAAAGCTTAGTACCATTTCTGAGAAGTGAGGAAACCTTCGTTAATTCCCAAGCAAAGTATTATCTCACTTGGAACTTTACAGTGCACTGAATAAGTATCACAATATTTATTGGTATTTATTTTCACAGTTTTATAACGTGCACAGAAATATAATTTTTGAAATATATTAGTGAAAACAAATACTAATACGAAAGGGAAAGGACAAAACATCTAGGAGTATAACTGCTTATCACCACTACTTTTTAAGAGTTGGAGAGTCGAAATCATCTCTCTTTTAAATATGTAATACTATATTTAGTGTGGTTATCTATTAATAAAGGTATTGCATGACAATGTTACAGCATGGTTATATTCTCTACTAATTTAGCCTTGTTTTCAATACAGGTAAAGAATTAAGCAAAAGGAGTAAAAATTGTCATTTAAGCGCAAAACAACAAAAACCTGGTAAATAGTGAGGTAACTTATTTTTACTTATATTATTTCTGGTTCTTAAATTATAGATATGACAAAATCATCACAAAATCAGCAATGGATTCTTACAGCTGTTAGAATTGCATTAATTAAAAAAACCAGTTTCACCTAGGGCAGATATATTCTGCAGTATGTAATAAAATAGCTCACGAACCCACGAGAAGAACTAAGTGCATCCTCACTGCATTGCAGGGTGATGCACATCTGTATTTCTGACTTCCAAAGCTGCAAGACTTTGGAAGAGCACACATTTTTAGAGAGCATACTCTGCACACAGGTTGAGAGAAGCGGGGGGAAAAATAAAATTAAAGGCTTGAGTGAGGGAAATAAATGAGGAGCTTATTTACAGAGAGTGCAGTAACCCTCCCCAGCAGGGTGGGGAGAAGCAAGGTAGGATTGCTGCTCCCACAGAGCTGGGTGACACACACCGGGGAGCACAACCAACCAACCCCACAGACACCGCTGCGACACCGGGATGAGGGTGGACATGGCATTGTTTCCACAATGGAGGCTGAGCATCGACAGGAATTTCACACTATGTACAGTATGTGCACGTCAGACAGAGACTGATCGGAGCGATGTGAGAGACAGGACGGTCCTGAGGCTGCTCCCATTTAACCACAGCTTCACAGCCAACTCCAGCCTTTCCTCTCTCACACCATAAACCTGTCTATACTTCTCTCTACATCCACAAAGAAATACACAGCTGTGATTAAACTGAGCTCCCTCAGAGACAACAAATGCTCACATGTTGCCAATACACTGAAATAAGACAGTACAGGCGAGTTTGGGCAGGGAAATGGCTCATATCGTAAGTCTTTAAAAGGCCTTTATGTTCTTTCAGAAGTTCCTTCAGCACTGCTAGGTTTGGAAGGCTCAGCTCTCAACAGGAAGTTAGTTTAGATTAAAAAAAAAAAAAAAAAAAAAAAACCAACGAACAACAACATGGGTAAAACAAACAACTTAAGTGTATCACTGGAAAACTGCTTTTGTGTTGCAAACCAGATTGCCCTACACGGAAAGGGTATCTGCTTTAAAAGGACTTTTGGAAAGGGTATCTGCTTTAAAAGGACTTTTGAGCTAAGATGGGACTAGAGTGGGGTAAAAGTCAGCAAGGGAATATATGACACTCCATCTTGAAAGAAGCACATGATGTGATGATTAACACTTGACACAATTTAGCCAAGCCACAGATAGTTACTCTTTATATTAATGAAGGGAGGATATTGCCATAAAAATGCTGTTTTCACTAGGTTTTATATATCAAACATCTTAACTGCAATGTCAGACAACAAAAACATTCACCTCTTGAATTCTTCCTAAAATCCTAAATATTGGACCCTTAGATTTGTGGCACAATTCCTGCTCTATGCTGATGAACCCAGCAAGGGAGGAATAGTACCAAAACCTTCCCCATCACTAAAGTAAGTACGCTACACTGCAGAAATATGAAAACAGCAAGTGCTTCCACAAGGAATAGGTTCTGACAGTTTTATCTCAGGCTGGATAGTCACATCATCCTGACCAGGCAGGGAGTAATGCAAACCCCACAAACAACCCTTACAAACTACTTGCTCAAGCACAGGAATCTATACACACCTCCAAGGCTGAACCTGGTACTCACTTGCAGATTTAACTGGTAGATTTTTGAGGCTGGGGATAGACTAAGCCCACCTAACTGAGATGTCTAAGTTAGGAGCCTGTACTTTCTAAAACATCAACAGAGAGAGGTAACATCTTTCTTGACATATCCCACACACAACTGCTCCCAGGCCTTCAGTCCTCTGAACTCCCATCCAGAGGGAGTTTTTTTCTCTCTCTCTCTCCCCACTGGCAACAGAAAGAGCTTAGCCTTCCAGCACAGAAATCCAAAGCTACACACACAGCTCTAGCTTTTGCTTCCTTTAAAACTATGTAAAAAGATTTGGTTTCACCAGGGAAAAGAAACAACACCTGATTTCCCTTGTGAGCCTTATTTCACCTCTTAAGTGTTCCTGAAAGATCATAAAGAGACATGTATTTATGAGATGCTGCCGAAACACGGTGAGCTGGCGGTGATTTCACTTGTTTGTCCACAGCACTCTTTCTCCTAACCAAGCTTCTTAGTTAGCAGAATAATGAGTTCTAAGCAAAAGCTGCAAAAACATGAAATTAAATTTTCCAGAAATGCAAAATCTCTTAATTTTCCTTAATTTTATCTTATATATTAAAATATCTTATTACCATGCGTTTAAATTGGTGGGTTGGCTACACTGCTCTAAGAAACACAAGCAGAACACAAAATCCATTTGAAAGAAAAAAAGGAAAATTTACTGTGGTGAAAAGGGAAAGACAAAAACATGAAGAAATTCTACAATGTCTTTAACAGAGAATAAGAGCAAGAGGCAGGTATGTCTGTGTAGCTGTTTTTTACCTCCATGTACCTACTGCATTCCTCAGCAATTCAATATCCTGCCTCCATAAAAGGTGTCGTCCAGGAGCAGTGTAACACTACAGGACATGCTACCAAGAATGGCCCATATCATTTACAGCCTGATTCAGTTCCAGCTGGAGTCACAGGAAATCTTGGTGATAGGAATGACCAACAAACTGCTAGAGCTGTAATCAGGAAAATGTAACAAGTCACCAGCACCATCCAGAAAGGTACAGAAAGGATGGCCACTTATGCAGGAAGATTCTTTTCTCCTCTTCAAGTATAGCAGCAGCTAGAGTGAGAGAGAGGGAAATACAGAAAGTCTTGATCTCAGTTTAATTGAAAGTCAGTGCAAATATATCAACAAAGCTCAGGCAAAACTCAGAATTCCACGCGCTCTACGGCTGAGCCTCACAAGCTGTGGCTTGTGGCTCTATTGTTGAAGATTTTCCTTCAACTTCTCAGCTGCTTCTTCTTTACACGTATACGCATCTGCAACCAGCCACTCGCCTACAGCCTTGCACTTCTTCCTCTCCTTCCCCCTTTATTGACTCATATTTATGCCAAGATCAAAACAACAAATGCATGCAGACTCTTACTCCCTCTGCTTTCAGTATCTGCTGGGGTTTTTTTCCTCCTTTAAGGCAGCATCTTTTATTTCCATGTGAACAACTGCTGTGCAACATTATCAAGTCTTCCCTCTGTCTCTTTGTTTTGGTTTAGGGGAGGTGGTTGTAGTGCATATTGCAACTAATAATAATAATAAATCTCTACAGTCACCAGAAATCTGCTCAAATCAGAAAAAGCAAACACTGCAATATATTTCGTTAGAGCTAATTTGCTTGTACATCTCACAGAAGGATAATTCCACCTGGGCTGAGGATGTTTACAATTGAATCTCAAGAGTTTATAGAGTTTACGTTAGAAAATGTAAATGGGAATTTTGCTTTCCCATAACTTCACATACAGTACTTGTATATATATAATGAATTGTGTGTGTGGCTGGATAGAGATGATGATACAAAAGACTTGGAACAACCAACAAATATTTCGAGAGCTTTATGATGATGCAAAAGACACGAGCCTCCACTGAGTTTTATGATTCACTTGGTAAAATGCTCAGCAACTTCCATAGCAGTTTTTGGCATGACATCAGCAAATAACACGTCTGCTGAAACACAGCAGATTTTAGTTAATACACTATGATTTGGATCAGATATTGAAATTTGCCTGAAATACTCTTATTACACTGATTACAACATTATTTACGCCTTCAGTGCATTTGCCTTCCTGTAGACCTAAGACAAAAATGCCTATGTCTTTGGGAAAAGGTTTGGGTTCATGGCAAGTACTGTTCATCCCACAGACCCCACCCTAGCCCTGCTTGGCTCATACAGCTGTTCCTAAGAAATATGCACCTCTCCAAGGGCAGGTAAGGACCTTCTGTTTATAAAAACTGCCTCCAGTGAGGAACCAGAAAGCATCCCATGTGAATCAGGGCCAACAATTATGACCAAATGTTGAATAAAGAATACTCAAAACATATTTTTACCTGGACACTGTACAGATACCCACAGATATGCTTTCTGAACATACTTTTGATAAAGCATACTGAGATTTCTGGAAGCTGGAAAGAGACTCGGAAGCCCAAATTTCATTACACTTCATTCCTTAAAAATATCATCCTTCACCATCATGGTGAACATACAAATACATTTGCAAATACCAAGAACTCATTCTGGACTGTTTGGTAGTCAAAGTCAGCTTAAATCTTCTTCGTAAGAATAATAATTAAAGGGGAAAAAAAAGCTGTAAACAATTCAAGAAGCTTTATTTTGACTGTCCCTATACATCACTTATATTATCTCCCATTTGCACCTCTGCTCTGCAGTATGCTGTTCCAAATTAAACACCTTGCATACTGCACCTCTGGCATACAGACACTTCAATTACAGCTGACAGGCACAATTCTGCTGAAAAGAGTTTCAGTTTAGAGAAAAGTTAGGGTAATATTCACATTTTCCAATTCACAGTGGTAATGGCTTCCCTGTTCACTGTACTTCAGTGAAATGGAGGGAATAATTCTTGAATAATCTAAATTTCCTCTACACAAAAAATTCCTAAAGCAATTCTCAGAGTAGCAGGAGAATGGGAGAGCATCACCTGTGGAATAATTTCAGTAGTTAAATATATAAGCAATTATATTTAATTCTTTTGTTTAAATTAAATTTACAGCTGTACATTCTGCTCCTGAAAGGCTTCCTCTCTTCTCTTTCACGCTCCCTTGAGGTTAAAATCTAGTGGGTTTTTTCTTCCAGTGAGGGTAAGAAGGGGTGTGTAGCAGACATTTTATTCATGAAATAATCTGATTGACATTTACTAGGTGGAAAAGTTATCTAAAAATGCATCCCTGTTTTGTGAATATCTTTGTATATCAGTAAGTGATAATAAATATACTGTTACTTAGTTAACTGTGCATATATTCAGTTTATATAACAGACTTGATTGGAGAGGTTAAAAAAATGGTCTGATGTTCAACAAATACGCACAATAATCTGGAAGGAAGAAGTTCTTCCGAAGGTGTTAATCCTTTGCTGTGTATGCAAATAAATGGTATTGCACTCCTCACTGATTACACTGAACTTATGGCTGTCGGTGTTTGATACTGTATTAACAGCTTTAATACTATTAATATACAATTAATTAGTTGTCACTAATACACTATGAACAAAGAACTACAGTGGGTTGTGATTTGGTTTGGGAAGTGAAAGAATAAAAGAAATACTATACAGCCCTGAGTAATCACCAGTAAGGGGCAAATGCAAACTTACGTACACATTAGGCCTCAAGGTTACTAATAAAGTCCACAGCTCCATAGTAAGTGCCATATAGTGATATCTAAAAATATATACTCTGGATTAGGCAGCTGTGAAATTTCTGACAAGATTACTGCAAACTTTTAAATGAACTTACTTTGTAATGGTAAGTGCATGTGCAATATAAGAAAAGCATTTGTACATGAACATTAACCAATATCCATGGGGCTTCCTTTTGGTACACAGCAGTTCACATGTTTGGGGCTACTGCCTTCCCATCTATCGTCTGTCAGTCTAGAATCAACATACTAATTTTGTGCTAAAACACTGTATTTTATTTATTAAGGTCCTGGCATTTGGGGTTTTTAAAAAATTACTACTTGGCTTTGAAAATGATTATGAAGCTAACATGTATTTTTGAAAGTCTAGCTTTCTGTTCTCTTTTTGAGTCTTACTTTTGAATCTGTGCAAATGCATTCCTAATTCTTGTTGTCTGTGTCATACTACATGCATACCATATTGCTTATCCAGTACTAGAAAATCATTAAACATTTCTAAGGACAAAAGTACATTGAATGATACTTAGCAACATAAATTAGAATAACCGAAATAGTAAAATAATTAGATACAAAACAGCATAGTTGCCAACATATATTGGGGCTATTTCAGTACAACTTGCCATTTATATATAAAGCATATATAAATGGCTATTTTTTATCCTTTTCAACAAGACATATTTTAAAAGGATAGTTAAGAGCATACCAGTTTACCTATTCATGTACAAAAGTACATTGGGAAAGGGAGAGGTTTACGTATCATTTACCAGAGCAGGATACTGTTAAAGGATAAATTCTCCCTCTAAGATGGTGGCAACTATTCTTTCCCTATAGATAAAGTGTTCATGGAAAATTTAAACATCTGATTCAATGCTAGGCCTTTTCTTATACACACGTGTATTGCTACAGGAATTTAAAACCCTTGGAGTTGTGTACAAGCTATTCCTATTTGCAACGTAAGGCAAAACATGCTCTGAAATGTACATGTCATTATGGATCCGACCATCCCTGGAAGAGTATGATGCTGTAGACTGTATGGATGACCTTAAATAATTATCATTTCTTCCTCTTGTTGGCAATGAGTGTTTATAAAGATCAGCTGGACTTCGCCTAAGAGATAAGTGCTGGTCATCACGATACGAGTGCAGAAAGGGATTGTCATCCGAGTGAACAGCATACAGGGACTTGCTCCGCTTACTGTCCTCTAGAGCATGAGTTAAAAGTGAGGCCTTGTTGCTCAACAGTTTGCTGGAGGGAACACTAAACATGCTTGCATATGGACTACTTTGAAGAAATTTCTCTCTTTCTTTCAAGCTTATACTACGAGAAGGTCTTCCAATATCAATTTCCCTGGACTTATCAGCGATATTATCAAAAGAGTGTTGCCTGCTAATCCTCAATTTATTTTTTTTATGATATTGCAGAGCATTATTTTGTGACCAAGTACGCTCATATATTTCTTCAGGAAGTGATAAGTTCGTTGTGTCCTGCAGCATCTGATCTTCTTCAATATCATAGAGGTTCCCCATCCGCAAGCATGCATCGCATTTATAGGGAGATCTGGTCGAATAGTGTCCCGCATAAGTGGGCAAATTGGAAAGACAGCTCCTGCAGTGGGTGGAATTCTGTCTGTATCTATCATCACCTAGGGAAGCGTTTTTATCTTTCAGAGTGTAGTGCTTTGCATAAAGTTTATACTGGTCATTATTTGGAAGACTGTCTTCGTTATGCAATGGAGTCCTGTTAGCGTGCTCGGCTTTCCTGTAGTTCTCATTGTGATCTTGATAAACATCAGGAAACTCTACAGTTTCTGGAAGGACAATGTTTTCAATGTACTGAGGTGTGTCCAAGCGGAATCCTGGCTCCTTGTCAGCATCAATCGTGTAGATTTTATCCCGTGGAGAGCTCTGTTTGGTTTTCAGATATGTCAGTTCCACATCACTGCAGTCTTTTGGGTATTTTGATGCTACTGTCCTTTTTTTGAAGTTGTCCTTGGTTTTGTGGTGCTTGTTGTTGTTTTCAGCTTCCATATGGCAAGTAGCTCTGCTTGATGTCTCCGATACATCTGAATGGACAATCTCTTCAGGAAGGTATCTTTGGCTTTTCAGTGAAAGCTGCCTGTTTTCCTCTGACACGTCATCCCTCTGGGAACCTTGGCTCTGACGCACGGATTCCTGACGTAAAGATTCAACAGATTTCCTCCAAAGCTGCCTGGGTCTGGAGTTCACTTTTGCTTCTGTTGTTACTGCAACCTCTACCGTGTTTGGATTGGATTCATTCAGCGTGAGAGGATGCTGACCTTGGAAAACATAGTTGTTAAGATTGTCCTTGTGTCGATTGCCAGGAAGTGTCTGCAGTTCACTTATGTTGTCACCAAAAAAGTTGTCCTTTGTCTGAAAGGATCTGTTATCAGCAAATATCAAGTTACCCTTATCCATGACCATATCCATAATCAAAGAACCCCTCTGAATAAAATCAGCTGTTCTTTTGGGGGAGTCAATTCTTGAAGGATTGATATTGGTCATGTTTTTCGCTGTTCGCAGTAGTTTTAACATGTTGGTTTGTGAATTGGTCAAAGAAAAGTCAGGAGACTTCTTTTTCTCTTCAATGTGTACTCCGTGAATGCAGCTGTAAATACCCTGTAATACAAGTCACAGAAAACAAATTAAATCACTAGGTGTAAATTTTAAAAACTTCCATTCCATTTTTAATTAGCAATAAAGAAAAATTAGACATTGCTTATCTAATTACAGGAAAGATTAAAAGTATATCTGTATTTTTTCATCATTTCCTTACATGGATATGTAAGAGTATTTTCTGCCATATCTATTGCAATTACAAAGGACAAAAATTGCCAGTATTTCACAAACCAGTGGTCCATGTTGGTCTCCCCAGCTTATTCCAGAAAACAAGATTAGAAGGGAACCCAAAGGGTTTCTCAGTCTAACCACAGAATGAAACTAAGCTTCACTAATGGAAGTTCTCTTGTTTTAGAACCAGTGAATAAGTTTCCCCTCTAAATAAGCCTGTAGTTGGACTATTTTATTAGTTGTTAAGGTGATCTTCACTTGCACTGAAATGAAAAGGCTCCCAGTCATCATATTTTAGCTACAAAAGTAGCCCAGTTCTTTCTAAAACCTGATTTTGAGTTCATTTTGAGCAAAAGGCTAAAGCCCATCTTCTAACTTGAACCTCTTCGGTCACTCCTGTGAGCTCAATTGACATTTCCAAGCCTCTGAACTAGCAAATCTGTGTAATTTACCTTTGAAATAAGTACCATTTGCCCCCACTCCCCCCAGTTGCCTAGGAGAATTTCCTATGTAAAAGGCCAAAACTATAAAGTTCAAATGTAGAATGTGGAGGTTAAGGTGTATGTGGTTTCTAGAGGATCCCCAAAAGGGTAGGGCAGAGTAATTTTAATGCAGTTCCCAAATGGTCCAATCTAATCAACAGGGTAATTTCAGCACATGTGAAAGCAATTAGGCACTTTAGTATAATTTTCAGTTCTTCTCAGCTATACAGAAAATCCAGTACAGTCAATTACCTAATGAAAGTACTATGTGTTAAAAATATATAAAGACAAACCCCAACTAATTTGTTAAAAATATAATGACAAACATACATTTCCTTTTTTTTTTTTTTTAGCAAGTATCAGTTTTTTGGATATGTAAATCCCCTTTGGGTCTGGTAAACTTATCATTAAAACCTGCCTTAGTGTCTGACCAGAGATAAATGATACTTGTGTTTGACCTTTTCTCATATGGTTTATTCAAGTTTGTTATCAAGAAAAGTTTATAAAAACATTCCACTGTATTTTTATAATTTCAGATCCTCTTGCTTAAACAATGCACAAAGCTGAGAGCTAATGTCTCTTATCAAATTAGTATTTATTTTGCTTGGATTTTTATGTGGAAATTAATCCAATTCCTGCACCTGAGCTCTACCATTTCTTCATCAAAATTGCCCCTTAACATATTTAGTTTTGATTTGTATTGCTGATTATATGATAACTCATACCCTAAATAATCCCTTGGAGTGCAAGGACATCCTAAGCCCACTGACCACTCCAGAGCATCACACTTTAACACATATTTCAAATGTCCAGGTGGGCATAAAAGGAAAGATACTATCTTAGGGAGGCAGTGTCTATTCTGTCTGTTCCCTGAAGAGGAAAAACAAAAGTAGTACTGACCCTGCTGATGGAGAACAGCAATCCTGGCCTATCGGAGCAGACTCCAGTGAAGCAGAATCGAAGTTTCCAGTAAAACAAGTGCTCCCAGACAAAGGTTATTAAGCTGAGTGCCATGGCTGCTGCAAGCATGTAAAACACTCCTGCCATGTTGTCGATGTCCAGCTGGCTGCTCATGACTTCGTTCTTCTCGTTGTGACAAATACCAGTCAGCCATAGGGTTTCTAACTCTTCCATTTCCCCTGGGGAGAGCAAGGAGTCAAATCAGTTAAAAAATCAGAAAATCACTGCTCACAGTATTTGAAAGTCTTTGCAAGTTTAAAAATACAGCACCATTTAATGCTTTATTTGTGGAGCACTGTAGACTTATCTACTGAGGAGTAGCAAATATAGCAGATTTCAATTCACAGCACCCTAGTTTCAGATGTCCTCAGATTTCATAAATTACGTGGGAAGCTGGCTGCTCTAGAAAGCAGGATCTCTGGTTTGGATAGAACTTTCTTCTGCTTGCTATAACCAGCAGCAGTGGTTACAGAGAGTGGAACTGTGCTGGGAATGGAGTTTAGTAAAGAGCTGGGACAGGCTGTAGTGATAAGACAGAGAGGTCAGTCAGACAAGCATCCTGACACTCAGCCAGATCCTTTCATACCCCCACCTCTCCATTTTCATTTCCTTGCTCATCCCTGACCCACTCTGACCCTTCCCTTTGGCTTCACAATATAAATTCACACAATCCTTTAAAACATGTAATGAGACGTTTGTTCTTTCCCATCAGATCCATGATAACCTTACTTCTTTTCATATAAGTTACAACATTCTGGGTGAATCTCTCCTGACACGTCTATCATCTCATAGAGTTTGGGTATCTGGGGATTTGATTTACTGGTGCACTCACATGCTCCCAGTGCTCTCTCTCATGGTGCCCTGGACACCTCCCCCTGCTCCCTCCTGGCCCTGTGGATCACCTGTAATTATTTCACTGATGAGATCTGGCCTCAGATGAAGGACACTGTCACTTGGCAGTGGTTGCTACTGCCAGCATGGACAGAGGTGTGTAAGAAGCTGCAGTTGTTCCTGCCAAACTGCCTTTTTTATATTGCATGATTTATTAATTTTCAAGCATTTAGTGCTGTTTAGTGAAGCACTGCATGGGCATGCCAAACTTTTTATTCTCTTGGGGATATGGACAGCTGAGTCATTATAATTTTTAATGTCAAAAACTTTGCTGTTTCTAGAAAATCCAGCAGGCAATACAGAGGGCCACAAAGTACAGTATTTACTATCCCAGTTTAAGATATGGCTTCAGTTTGGGGGAAGATCCCTAATCCTTATCCAGTGACTAGGGAATACATTTTCAGTATTATAATCCATAAATCATTGGAAAAAAGATCAGAAAAAATGGCTATAAGCTATATTGACATTTCAGCTACCTTCAAGCTAGACTGGAAGATCAATGACCTGCCGTGCGAAAGCATTTTGCAGGATAGAGTGCCAGGGCACTAGGAAAGCTGCAGCCCACAGATAATTTGGATGTGTGAGTTCCAACTGGAAATGGAACACAAGACTGTGATGGAGAAATTGCTTCTCACAGAACGTGAATGAAAAACTGAAGTAGAAAGGACAAGCACTGAGGCACTTTGGCAAAGGCATTTCACAAATTTGTGAGAGATTATTCAGCCCCTAGTTAATTCTGAGTTTAATTTTGTGCTTGAAGCACGAATTGAACCTCTACATCTGCAAAAGGCAATGTGTCTTCTCCCAAATTACAGTGCTCAATCTTCAAAACACCTAAGAGCATCCCCAAAGAAGAAAGTCAATCCTAATGAATCTTTAAAAATCTTCTAATCCAGGACACAGGGACAATAAATTATTAATTGTAACGGTATAGATATTGCACACATAGATAATTTGGGTTCATTATTGCATTTTCATATCTTAGAACATTTGGATTTCTTTTGCTCTGCTAAACCTCAGTGGACTGTTTCCCTCATCTCTCTTTCAAGTCCTCCCCAAGGTCTATGAATAAAACTCACAGAGGCTTAGAAGAGAAAAGAACCCAAGTCCAAAGAGAGAGCAGTATTTCTGGTCTGTGCATTGGTAGCTGAAGCTCAGACAATCAGCTCTCAGTACTTCCCACAGGAAAATTCACATCTCCCATGATTGTCAGGCATCAATTTGATTTGACTGCTGTGCCCTTTTACTATTCATAACAAAATTCACAAAGGAATTTAAACCTCTTTTTTATTACTGTTTCCTCTGTGTTTCTTTCCCTTTGGCGTGTACATCTAAAGCAACTATTGATAATCCACCAACCTTTCCAAAAGCATCCCTACAGAGATGAACTGAGCTTGTTTTGAGTAGAGATAAATGACAGTGCCCTGGCAAGCTATGAAGAACAAAGCATCCCAGAGTCTCACAGATCCTGCTGTTGCAGTATCCCTTCCACTGTATCTGACAATGACAGCAATCACTGTTAATTAATGCCCAAAAGGAATCCACATTTTATTTGAACCACTGGATTGTCATATTTATGTAATGATATTATCCGGGAATGGACAGATTTGGCTGGTAATTCTGGTCTCTATATAAAGCAGTTGTCATTTACAGTATGTATTTATATACATGTGTACAGTGTATATTTATATACTTGTGTGATGTAAACACAGAAACACAGACAAAACAGTTGTAATAACATTCCAGCATAGCTGACCCTATAAAGCTGGCAAAACCAGCCTATATTCTTGCTGTTCCTGCCTATTACATTCTAAACCAGATGACTTACAGAAGCCATAACATTTTTATTACAGAATCCTCAGGCATAAGAATTTTTTTTTTATCTGGGCTGTCAATTCATTCCTTATCAAAATCAGTCACTTACAAACTTAGCCTGAAGTTGGAATTCAAAATACTGAACTTTATGACTAGTTATAATTTGGTTTAGAAAAAAAAATATTCAAAAGAATCAAGTCCTCTTGGAGGAATGTTGTCTTTCAAATCCTTTGGGTGGTCTGACTTGTGAGGTGAATGTGCAGGGAGATGACACCTATAGCAATATACTGGGCCTGGCAATTGAAAGGCCAGTAATTTGTGATTACCAGACACTGGAGAGTTCAGCCATCTCTATGTGTGAATAACAATAATTAGCAAGTGTGAATAATAATAATTAGCAAGTGAAAGCTCCAAATATTCCCTTGGACAGATCTTGAAAATCTAAGTCTGCAACCTCAATATGCATAAATGCCAGGCCTCAGTGAACCCAGTGTTAATGGAGTTCAAGTCTGCATCTGATACGGGGGTCTCAAGTTACTCATAAATATTAATCAGACTTATTTTAAGGTTTTTTGTTTTCACCCCAGGAACTTAGTAAAAGGAATGCAATGCCAGATTCATTTCCTACCTTCATTCATGTGTGGACTAGATTAAGGTTTAAATGAACAGTTGCGGATCTCAGCAACAAAGTACAGCATTACTTCAGCACAGGATTAGAAAACTAAGAGTTCCAACATATTTGACAAAAAAAATATAGTGCTTGTTTACTGTTTAATATGTCCACAATATATTCAACCTGGAAAATTCCCAAATAACTACATGATGCCTACATTAAGAGATTTTAAAAAATTCTATAGCAGTGTATGACAAAAGATCTGCCTCATTTATAGTGTAAGAATACAAGAGTTTTAAAGATCCATAGTTCAAGCAGTGTTCAGTCTCTGCACTATTCTCTAAAACCCATTCCAGTGTATTGCAACATTCCAGCTCTCCCACTGTTAATTCAAGACTATTTACAATGGGTTTAGGTTACAGTACAAACAGTGCTCAGGGAGATCCCTTTGTGTTTCCCCCGGGTTTGATCCCGTGGCTCTGGTGCTCTCTGCTCTGGCTGCTCTTTGCACAGAAATGTGCCAGTTGGCCATTCAGCCTGAACATCCCACAGGTGCCCTCCTTTCTACATTTCAGCACAGCCCCTCTAGCCTATTTCACACGGTATCAACCTGGGAAGGATTGATAAGGTTCAGGTGTGTCCCCTGAACAGTTTTGTTACGTAAAAATACCATTACCCACACACAGAAGGGATACAGACCAAAGAGCAGAATTACATGCTTTTCCTCATCGTGGCCCTTGGCAGATTTTGCAGGTTGTGGTGTGTCACCCAATCCTGTCACCACCCCCTCGGGGCCGAGACATGCTGCCCTTCTGCAGTCTCTGGCACTGTCTCCTGGAGGTGTGTCAGTTCTCTGGGGTTATTTTAGGAGGGCTACAGGTATCCCCAGATTCCTTTTATTTCCTAGGCCGAGCCCCTTGTAAAGGTCTGGGCATCCTCCCCTGGTTCTCAGCCTTGCTCACCAAATCCCCTTCCGGAAAAAGGCAGTGTTTCCCACGTGATGGATGAGCCACAAGGTGCTGATGGTGGAAGGTCTCTAACTTGAGGGTCATTTCACTGATTGCATTGTGTTTTCTGGTGTTTTTTTCCTCTACATCTCACAAGCTTCCAGGAAGAAGTACGCAAACTGAAATTACATGTTATTTTTAAAAAGGAGAAACTTCAAGCCCACATAATCCATCATTCTCCACAATTAGTTATAAAAAATCAATTTGGTGTAAGATTTTTTTTTTAGAGACCGAGAATAACAGGTTGTCAATACTTGGTCTGATGCCTTCCTTCTGACTATTAAAAAAGTAAAAATTTTCAGTATCACCCAAGTATGTCCCTAGCTAAAAAATTGCCAGAAATAAGCAAGATATGAAATGTTTTCAGAAGCATTAAAGTCTATAATTCACTGAGTTCTTACTCTTCTTCAAAAGATAGGTGTTTTCCTGCTCTACTTTAACCATGTATGTCGAAGCCATAGGTTTCTGCAGATAATCACTGATGGCTCACAGGCTGCCTCAACTGCTTCCTCAGGTACTCTGGAGGGGTATTTTCGTCATGTTCTTTTCTTGATTCTAACCTATTAAATTATGCTCACACATAAAGGGATTTAAAAAATAATCTATTTTGAATGTCCTTTNAAAAAAAAAAAAAGATTTTTTAACAATCCATGTGCTGTTGGCAAAGGATAATCTCAGGGTGGCTCAGAGTGCCAGCCTGTCCCTTTACCTCATCACAACCCAAAGCCAGGCACTGAGGGACCAACAGAATGTAAGAGAAACAGCAAAACTAAAGCAAACTGAGGAAAAAAATAACCTAATGAGGGTTTCTCTGGCAGTGGCCTTTCTAAAATGGGTTCCTACCCTCTTGAGCATGGGTGAGAGATTGGGATTACAATCCAGCAACCAAGATCCACAGCACACTGTGGAACCCCCAGTGCTGGGTACACCTGCACCACTGCCAGGGCCTGCATGGACAGTCACCACCTCTGACTCCAAAAAGCATTGCCTTGCATCAGTGCAAGTTGCCTGGGAAAATTAATTCTCCCATGTACTGTGTTGTTTGACACACAAGGAAAGGCTGCTCTGTCCAGGTGGGGAGAGCAGAGCTGCAGCCCGAGGTCCTCGTTGTTCTATTGGTTAAGTACAACAGAGCTCCAGTGTCAGCACTTCCCTGTGACTTGCAGAAGGTGCAGGACAGGAGGAGGTCACCCCAGCAGGAGATCACAGTGCATGTCTCAGAGCAGAAGGTGCAAAGGGAACAGAGGGAGGGGGGGTGACACTCATGCAAAGCGCTAACCTGAGGTTGAGCCTGAGGAGCCAGCACACCAGGAAACAAAACTGGCATGTACCAGGTATAGATCTTGAGCAGAAGGTTAAATATATACATACGCACTGGTCAGATGTAGGGCATCATCTTCAAACGGTTCTGGTGGCACTAACAGAATCATCTGCTTATTCAGACTGGACAAAATGTAGTTTTCAAATTTACCCTGGTGAGAATTCCCCCAAAGTGACAGAGGAGGAGGGTAGCACTCCACCTCTTGAGGACCCTAAAATGAAAGGGTCTTCACCCTGAATAGAGGGCTCAGCAGCCAAATTGATGTGCATTTGGTTCAATAAGCTCACCAATTCCAATTTGACCCAGTTATCTGATCCATACAGAATGTTTCAGAGAAGAGATTATGTAAAAGCACAGCAACTTATCAAATTTAGCCTGGATCCCCCAAAACAATCTCTCTTACTCTTATTTTCTGAGTTATTTCCCCCTGTAAAAATAGCAAGAGGAACACAGATGACTGACAGCAATAAACTTACTGTGAGCTAATGACTTCACTCTGCGTGTCCCCATTAGTTAAGGATGAATTAACAGAACTGCTAAGCACGACTTTCAATATTACAATCCCTCTAACTCTTGTTCAGCTACACAAACGCCCTCCACTTATACACTCACACTCTTCAGTCACATTTGTTCCACCCACTGCTTAAGGAGGACACTAAATATATAAACAGAAAATCACTGTGATTGTGGGTGTATTCTGCCTGAGCAGCACGCACTGAAAATATGTCCTTATAATCACATACGTATTTCCTTCTTGGGCTTTAACAGCCCGTGTGAGTCACACTGCTACACTTCCTTATAATCTAGACAGTGATTTGGAAGGCTTATGCTAAAATATGAAAAAAATAGCAAAGAGCTTTCCTCTTCCAGATGTAAGGGGGCAAATCCCATTTCCACAGTTACCTATTACCCCTAAGGAGTGGGAAGCAATTATCCACCCAGGAAAACAATTCTCAGTGTACTAAGCTGTCCTAAAAGCACATAAAGATTAACCAGAACTGAAAGTTATTAGGAAGGGGATAACAGACTGTGGAAACTCAAATCAGAACCAGTTTTCCTCTACATCTCTGTGTCTCTTACTGCTTTAAAGTTGGAAGCTTTAAGGGTTAAGGGCTTAATATAGCTACATCATCTGCCCTCTTTTCCTGGAGATCTCTTCCCATACTGTCTTTTGAACTGAGCTCTTAATCTTCAGGTAGTGAAGTAGAGTAGATGCATAACCTAGCCAGCTGGTTGATATTCTCCCATTGCTCCCCAAAATTGCTCTCTTTACCCAGCATTTTCTGTGCCTTGATTCCATCCATTTCTGCTGTCAGGAGTGTTTTATCCCTCGATTCTGCTGCATCCCCCATATCTAAAGGCATCTTGCTGTCTTTCTCTCCATTCTATGCATACTCTGAACCCCTCTTACTCTCTTAATCCTGAAGCAGCTTTGTCATTTGCAGTTCAGTAATCTCACTTATGCACAAATGAAAAAAGAAAAGAGGGGGAAAAAAAGATTAGAGAAAGTCTGAGAGAAAAAAGAAAGACGGAGAGAAAGAGAAACCTAAATCCTCCTCACCTACTAGGCACCAGTGGTTCTACTCCAAATCCCAAAGATGTCATGGGTTTCAGAAACAATGTCTTTTGCAGGATAATTTTATAAAAGTAATGCTCTGCTTTAAATGACACATTCAGCCCAACCTGGGCCTTCGGATAGTTGGCCAAAAGTTCCTGCTGCTGAAGGCTGGAGGGACACGGGAGCCTTCCCAAAGATTGTGGTCCCCTGGTTACAGACTCACTGTGTGCCTGAGCCCTTCCTGCACTGTGGAATGGCAAGTGCTGTGCAAAGAGCAGTTTCCAGCTGCCAGGGTGACACTCTGGGTGCTGGGCACGTCAGCCCACCCAGCTGCTCTCACAGAGGTTGATAAAAGAAATCAAAGCATGTCCCATGCAATTCTTCAGCACACAGTGTTTCTGTTCTGACACATTCCTGTGGCTGTGGGCGGAAGATCCAAACAAAATGATGGTGCTGTTTCTTAGCAGCCGTATCATTTTGGTTGCTTTTGAACTCCTGGGTGCTTCTATTTCTCAACAGAAGATTGAGAAATTGTCTTCTGTGTCTCGGTAGAAATGTTTTTATTTCTGTGTTCAAAAACAATGGAAGCTTTGTCTTGTGACCACAGCAAGTCAGAAAAAGAAGCACAATCACCACTGTGCTTTAGAGCATCATGAAATGATCAACTATTTTTAAAAAAGATGCAGATGCTAATCATCAAGTTGAAGCTTTTGCAGATAATGAGGTGTGCTGTACAGGTAGCAAGATGAACAAAGCCAGAAATTCACTCATATCCTTTATACAAGAAAAAGCTACTTTGAACTCTTTCTATTAAAAAGATTCAGCGTTTCAAAGCAATTAATCTTGTACTGACAAATGCATATTGATCTCAGCTTCCCATGAACTGGGATATGTATATGAACTTGCACAGACCAAGGGATGAAACCTTTTGAGGATAATTATATTTCTAAGACAATTAAGTAGCTATTCTTTAAATTCCTCAGCAACTCGTTCCCATTCTCCTTTCCTCTGTCTCTTTTCCTCTTTGAGTAACAAATTTGGCATTGTGTGTCCTGCTTCCTTCCACTGAGACTTCGGAGCTGCTTTCACAGTGTGATTGCTAATTGTCAGTCTAATTTGTCCACCCCATAGAAGTATCCTCAGGATCAAAACAATGCTCATGTAGACACATATAAACCACCCAGCCTAAGCTTGAGGTTATCCCTAACACAGATCTGCATCCTTCTGTATTTACTTCATTTTTTTCCCAGTGTCAACAAGATTAAAAAAGAGGGTTCAAAGCCATTGGCTTCAATGCAGAAAAAGCATCATGCTTTGAGAAGTATGAAAAGATGCCCTTGCATGAACAAAGCAGTAATTCTTCAGCTGGATGTTTTACATCAGCAAGGAAGAGGGAAAAGGTTCCTCTCTACTGCACAAAAATTTCATTTCAATGTGTAAGTGATCTGGCTTGGATAGCAGAATGATATAGAAGCAGGAAGGAAAAATCAAATGAGGAAAATCACAGGAGAAAGACACATGCAGAGGAAATTGGAAGCTCTAAAATACATTTCAAAAGGCCATCTCAGTACTGGGTAAATGTAAAAGAGAGATGAGATCATGGCTTCTTGTAGGTGCAATCAAATAACAAATCACTTGGCCTTACCCAAGTATAATCCAAAAGGTTTTCTGCTCTTATTAACATAAGATTCAGTCATTAGGATGTTTTTTCTTATACTTATGAAACTCATTACATTTATAATCATTCATTGAAATTATTCCATACTGTGATGGATGCTCTATTACATACACAGAATAGTAATTCAATACTACCAGGGGCTTTGCTGTTTTATAGGCTTAGTCTAAGAGAATAATATATTCTGCAGAGCCTATACATGTGAAATAAGTATTTCTGCCTTCATTTGTGTTTGCCTATTTACTTAAACAGCCTCCTCTGAGGCATTCCCAGGAGTATCATCTTAAAATGAAACTTCCCCCAACCATACTTGCTTTTAGTCTAGATAACTTCAAAGAGATTTTTAGTGATACAGCAAAGTGATGTTGGTCTGAGCTCAGGGTTCATTCCTTCTAGTTCACCAAAACAGAGTTATGTAAGTTCATAGCTAAAAAGATTATCCATCGAACTACTGAAGTTAGATGTAGACTACAAAATCAGGTCATGCTAGTTCCAGGCAATTAATCTTTACATTTAATTTCTTGGTGTTTTATTCCAGTTCACCTGCGATGTACTTTGTAAATCAGTAGAAGAAATTTCATTCTTAGGGGGTTTGGTTTTGCTTCTTTTTTTTTTTTCTTCATTTGTGTGTTTGTTGGTTTTTTTTTTTTTTCCTGGAAATTATCATCTAAACCTGTGACACAATGAAATGAGACAAGGTAGCAAACATTTCTGGGACTGAAAGAAACATGCCTGCAATAGTTCCTACACATCACATGTGTCCAACTGCTATTCTATTAATTGTGCCCACACCATTTTCTGAACAAATTTAGGGGTCCCTTACAAGAGAAAAATAAATGTTTTAGCATTCATGGGTTGCTCAGAGTAACTTCTAAAGGCACTGTAAAAATTCCATCAGCACATTCACAATCCCCATGGTTTGTGCATTTAAAACACTGTTTATCTCCTGAAGTAATATCTAAGCAAGATGAACAAGGGAGCAGATACTTCATGACAAGGTTCTATTCACCTGGGTGTCCACTGTATCTATTGCTATTCTATACATTATTCATATGGAGGTTTTAATGCTGAGTTTCATAGACAATATATTTGTATTGTTTTCAGCTACTAAAAATGGGTTAAACATTTAAGCATTTGTATGCTAAATAATTCCACAGGTCAAAGGGTAAATACAGGATAAGATTTTTCACACCTTCTTCCCATTCATTTTGTTTTCTCCCTGATATTTAGAGACAAAATGACACATAAAAATGCCGCACCTTTAATATTTAGAGCTTTTTCCTAAATAGCTTCAACTGCTTTCCCTTCTATTTCATTTGTTTTCATTCCCTGTGATATAATTTCTTTTTGTTGGATGAGAAGTATCAAAAATGATGATAAACAAAGCATGAAGGAAATTCAAAGTGAAAAGAACAAAAACCTGAGTGATAATCTGGCAACATTTAGAGTGGTTAGCCCACACCGAGAAAAACAACTCAGATCCTCCTTCACGACACAGGAGCTTTTTCTTATTTAGTATGAGACAAATAATTCAATGTCTCTGATTCAACTTGGCCATCTAAAAATAGATCAGAATTATAGCACCTAAAAATTCTTAATATTATTACAGAAAAAGAAAAAAATATTCACATATAGAAAAATAAAGCAAATATTTTAGCCAATTAATTGCAGCTGTTTAACATGAGTATGTGAATGTTTGAAATGAAGCCTTTGCAGGTCATCTATTCATTCCTTCACCCAAGTAAGCAATGTTTCTTCATAAGCCTCTCTAAATCCAGCAGATCGATGATGACAACACTAATATCTCTATATGTGCACCAGACAAGACGCATCAATCAGGATGATTACACCTCTTCCAGTTGTTTAGTGCTATAATAGGAATAAAATCCATGTGCTGGAAGACTAACACACTCATTGTCTGCAGTATGAAAATTGATGGCCACTGTGCTAAGGTCCTGCACTCTGCCATTCCTGTTCTACTGGAATTTAGCATTCTTAGTCTCAACAGCATGATATTGGTGACCTCAAGTCCATATTTATTCTTCAGTAGAGCCCTCTCTTTCACTGACAGAAATGTAAAGTCAACACATGTATCTATTAAAAAAAAAAAAAAAGATTATGTAACACACACCATATTCCAATCTGATAGAAGATTTAAGTCAGTCAATAGCACACATTTTTAATCACCATATTTCTGTTTGCTTGCACATATGAAAGGCTTGAAGTTTCACTGTGGCAAAGAACTATTCTACAATCAAAGAGGAGTTCAAGGCCTATGTGGAGACTGCGTCATCACTATTGTTTACAAATATATCAAAGATGTGCAGTCAGTTTTCTTCTGCAGAGCAGAAGTGCAGAGAGGACCTACAGTGCTTCTATTTTGTGTTACAATGAAAAATAGTTGTTTGAAATTCAATGAGACCAGTCAACCTACTCCAATTTCACAGGTATTCTTTCACCAGAAGTTTAAATGACTCCATCCTAGAAAAGGGATCACTCACACCGGTTCAGAACTGAACTAAACACTTCTTAATAGCAAAACAGTCATGCTGAAATGTAACTCCTCCACCAATGAAAAGCTCCTCAGGAACAGGCAAAAATAAAGAAAACAAATACATTTATAAAGGTTCTGTAACATTAAGGCCAGCTTTACCTTGTGATGTATATGAAAACACTTCCTGAAAATAGATGTCCTTGACAGTGAGGGGAGTTAGAACAGAGTGGATGAGAATTCCTGTCTCAGCATCAAGGAGTAATTTCACTCGTTTGTTTTACCTTTTTTTTTTTTTTTTTTTTAAAAACTGACAACCAAGTGTGCTAGTGAACCNTTTTTAAAGACTGCAAGAGAGCAGCACTAAAAGGCTCAGAGCTACTCAAACTGGATTAACTGTGCATACACAGAGAAAGAAAAGAAAGGCAAAAAGGCTGGTCCCTACCATCTCCCACAAACTGAAGGAGGGCCAGATCAATTTGTCTCTTCCAAGGTGATCCCTTCTGAAGTGCAATCCCATAGCCGGTAGTGGCAAAGATGTATCCGCTCCCGATTGTGACAAGTTTGCAGCCCTCATCTCTCCCGGCCTTGTAATTCAGCACCGCTGCATCGTAGATGAAAGCATCCAACTTCCTGAAATAAAAGAAAACATTTTACAAACCAAATCATTAGGACAGCTGTTGTCAGACTTCTTTTGTCCTTGATGTTAAGACCCTGTTGAATATCATATGGATTCTTTGATATCATTAATTACATATCCTGCTCTGCCGTATCTAAAATTAACAAAAGGCATCTATTTCAGTGAGGGGAAAGTAGGACACATAGTTTTGCATTTCTATTTTCAGGGATGCTGTTAAAAAGTACTGAGCAGGAGAAACCAAGCTACAAAATGTCTTGTCCTGTTATCTTTGTATCTATGTTCTCAAAATGGGTAATAAGTATCTTGAGGTGCAAAATGGTTTCCAAAACCAACACAAATGACAATAGAAAATTTAGAATTGAAACAACAAAAAAACAATTATTCTATTTAAATTACTGAATGAAATTGAAAACTTGAGTTCACCAGTTTTACACACACATCCTGATTTTCCATCTCTGTCCAAAAATAAACAGTGAAGGTGGAGGTTAAGTCCTTGATAAGACAAAGCATATTGAATGTATTCAAACATGCTCCAGTACTGGAGCATATTCCATACAGCTATCTAAATCCTGCTTCTAAATGATAGAAAATATTTCTTCACAATTCACAGTTCCAACTGTATTATTTGTGCATCTGGAGCACAGCAGCAAAATAAAGGAATTTGTGAAAAAGTTCCAGCCTTTCAGCCCATTTACCCAAAATTGTAAAAACATGATAATCTCATTCTCCAAAGAATACAGGGAACACAACACAAGAAGGAAAACAAGGGAATTATAAAAATAAATGTATTGTGGCACACACAGGTACAAGAGCATCAACTTCAATTACATTATACCAGTATGTACCAATTGTGAATTCTGTTGCTGAGAAGTTTTGGAATCACACTTGCTTCTAGCTTAAATCAGTTTATGTTGATAAAACTTTTCATTCATAACGACAGAACAGAGGAAGAACTAGGCATATCACATTTTGACTACTGACAGGGAAAAAAATCCAAAACAAAACAAACTTTCATGTACATCATAATGCAGTTTGTTCATAAATAATCAGCCGACAGATTCATACAGAACCCTACCTTTTGCAGAACTCTAAATCAGATATCAACAATGTGGCACTGAAAAATTCCCCATCTATCTCATGTTAAACCAAGAGAAACACCAGGAGAGAGTGAAGTTGGATTTTTGTCGGCTGTCATGAAAAAGTGAAGAGTGAAATTTCCGTACTTTATTCCTTCCATTCAAGGATATTTAACCCAACAGTCACCATTCAAGGCATTCAACTGGAATTCAGTGAAGTAGTTAATTTAGAGAAGTATGGGTGGCTCCTGCAACCATTTTTAAAAAATTTGCTTTACCACTCTTCCCTAAAACTCATCTTAAAAGGGAGATTAGCTCCACAAACGCTAAAAGTCTGGCTCCTCCTTCCTTTAAATGGATAAATTAACATGCAGAAAACAATCACCAAACATCTGGTAGGTGATGTCACAAATTCAATCCGGAAATAAAACATGGATGGCTACATGGCACTGGCGTGACTAAATTGGAAATCTCCAAGAGGGCCCTGGGGCACTACCCAAGCCTGCAGTCCTCAGCACAACATCAGAGTCTTCTAAATGATGAGCTTTGATTCAGCACTTCAGAGACAAATCTCTGCTCATGTAGAAAGCAAAAACAAAACTCCGTGTCCTTTGGGTAGGCCCACAAGGGGAAAAAAAACCACAAACCTGCTGGCTGGACCCCCAAGATACTTGTAACTTTTCTGATGTGCAGCAGACAATTGCCAAAATCAATATAATGCAACCTGATGCTTTGAGATGTCTGCAGTTACCTGTGGGGAAGGAAGGATGCTTCTCTTCCCAGTGGATGCCTCAAACTCAGGGGAGGGATTGGGAGGTAAGGGGTACAGACACTGCTGCAACCAGCCAACCCTCAGTTCAAACATACTATGGAATTTGTCATCTGTTTATTCTGGGATTTATAGTTTTGCAATGTAAGCACATAAAACACATGCTGGCAAACACAGAGAAAATATAGAGAGTCAGCTATTCTTCTGTCAAAACTGTCTCAGAGAGAAACACAAAAGGAAAAGAATCCTTTGCTAAAGGCTCCAGGGCAAAAGCCTTGTGCTACCTCAGACATCACACCCTTCACATGCAGTTTGTGTCCTCAGTTACTGAGCACTGGAGTAAAACCTTGGGACTGAAAGGTTTTACTGGAACTCAATCACAGTTTCACTCACTCATTGTGGAACATTGTCCCCAGTTTCCCAGGAGTCTGGCATCAGCGCAGTGGGTACACACAAGGAGAGCAGCTTCTGAGGATGCTGAAGGCTCTGCTTTTGAGGGTTTTTCTATACTACTTCTATAAGGTCACAATAAATCTTATTACACAAATCAATTTAAAAACATGAGGTACTTTCCAGACAGATGCTGAGAGATGAAGGTTCTGCCATCAATTGCTGCCCGATATCTAAACTGCAAATCAAAAAGTTGATTTCCCTGAAACCGTCTTGGTGTCTACAAATACAAACTCAAGAATATATACTCCCCATTTCCAACATAAATCTTATAACCTCTCAAGGCTTAATTATCTCTTCATCATGTGCTGATTACAGAAGTACTGTTTCTGCAAAGCTTCAGAACATGCTGTACCCCTGCAGTGTGGGCAGCGAGTAACAAGCCCCAGCTGAGCTCTCAGAGCCCAGGGCACCCAAGTCTTCCATCCCCAGGTGGTCAATTCCAAATTTTTAAGAACTCTCAAATAACTTTAAACATTTTTCAGTAAGGGATTCCAAAAATCGAGACAGCAAAATCTGGGCAAGTCCAAAAATGTGACCCTTTCTGCATTATCTGCAAAGCTGGCAGGGAGCATAAGCTCCAGAAGAAGACAAGGCAGGGATGTGCACAGGCCAGAAGGCTGCTGCGAACAGAGAGGACTTTCCTTCCCACTATGTCTGTGTGGGGAAAACCACAGCTGCTGTTGTGCTTGGCTCTGCTGGAGCAGCCAGGCTGTGTGCATGGCAGGGACTGCCCATCCTTGTCTTGTCATTCTCCAGGCAGGACTGGCAAGCCTGGATCTCCAGCTTTCCCTGTTCTTCTTTGTTCTTGTGGCAACAAAAGCAAACTGTGCCATGCATCTGAGAGGCTTTGCACTGCTCTGAGTGCTGGCCATGCTGCACTGGAGTTACATCCTCACTGCAGAACAGCCCAACACCCAGAGGGGCTCAGAGCCTCCTGCAATCCTTAGTCATGTACAAATGAACCAATTAACTTGTCACTTCAGCGCAGCCACTTCAAGGAGCGAAAAGCTTTGTCACACTGTGTAGGTTTAAATAAACCGGTAAGAATTAGTAGAAAGCTGAAAGAGAACTATCAAGACTCGGATGCAGCAAGAGACAAGGTTTATTGATGCTGTGAACTCATCACACATGCCAGGCAACCTCAGAATGTCCAGAGGAGCAGGACTACAGTGCCATGACTCATCTGAGCAATGGGTAGGTTTGCAAACTTCCTCAGAACTCCTGGCTAGGAGGGAATATAAACAGTTTGGAATAATTATATAAGAGTGACTACAAAGGCAAATGTCCTTCATCACGTAGCAAGCACCAAGAGGAAAGGGGGTGGGGAGAACTTGAGTTCCCACGGCATAGGAGAACATCAGGTGTTACAAAATTATGAATTGGAATGGTCCTAGAAAAATCCAAAAGAGCATTAGTGAATTTATTAATTGAAAGTGGGAGATCTGTGAATCACAAATGTGGACAGTCTTGTACCTAAACATTTATGAGTCATCAAGGATAAGAGTTGAAAAATTGGAATAGCTATTGCAAAAACCCATTCTCAAGCATTGCTGCACACATTCAAAATGCCTGTGTAAAGAACACTGAAGTTAAAGGAAAAGGTACAGAAAACCAATTTCAGAAAAGCTTAAAACACTTCCCTATAATTTTCCCCATCTTGATTTCTGGCACAAATTTTTCATCAAATTCCTATGATGAAAGCTAAAACGAAGGATTAGGAAAACGCTCCTTTATTAGTCACTTATTCCTCAACAACTGAAGTATAACTCAGTTGGAAAATTGTCCTTTGCTTCCCTAATCAACTAAATGACCCTTCAGCGATGTTTTCTTGAGGGAATGAGAAAGAAAACTCTAAAATGCCAATCTGCTCAGCAGTTCTGGAGCCACAAGCAGCAACCTAGCACACTAGAAATCCATCTCTTTCAGTTGCTCTGTGTCCTGCTGTGTTCTATGTCACAGTATTCAGAAAAGAAGAGGGATGTTTACAAACATAGTTCTGTTTATTCCCATTCTTCTATTTCAGTGTCCAGCACTAGAATCTATGGAACAAATAATATTGTGTTTCCCTGGAGGGTCAGAGAAACTGGAGCATGACTGAAGTTGCTTTCCAGTTTTCAACTGCTGCAGTAAATTCAAACCCACAATATCCACCGCAGAATTAATTGCTTGATAAAGTGGGTACCATTTGGTGCAGAATTCATCTGTCAGATCCAGGACATTAACTTTGGAATCAATTTTTCTCACTCACTTCTTTATGTTTTCTAACACCCCAAACATGTTCTTTTCATGGCCAGACAAAAGCTGTGTGTTATTACCAACCCAGATTTGACTTATATGAACCAGGATGAATGCTATACAGGAGTGCACCATCACAGCAATGTGCTTGCACTGCATTTTGCAGTATCACAATGACTTTTCTATGTTATTTTTGATGAAGGGTATCCTGCAACTCAAATATGCACCTTCTGGGGCTTGTTCTGAAAATTTAAAGGTCAACTGCATATTTAAGAATAATTATTCATAACAAATACCACAAATTTTTTTCTGAGGAAAGACAGTGAATGAAATGAGTTCCATTTTTGAAATTTGCCTGTGTGTCTTAAAAAACGAAGAGATGCCATTCCTCAAATCTGGTTGTAAATAAATGCAAAAGAGACTACAAGGATTATTACAAAGCAGGCATTGTATCTGCTTAGTGAGGCTCCAGTTGTGTCTTGAAAGCACAATATTTGAAATTACTGTCTTACTGCAAACATCAGACTGCAAGTCTGTGAATCCTCAAACAATACTTTTAACGCCCCCTTCCCTGTTTAACCCCATCATCATTTGATTTTGGAGAGACACAGCTCATTTTCAAAACATTCTGCAAACAAACCCCACTTAAGGCTGGATTAAATATAAGAAGATATTTTAGAGATCATCAATAGCATTGTTGGGAAGGCAGCAAATGCAAAAATACTGGCTTTAAAATATGATGGATTTACATTACAAATTTATATTTTATCCCTTCTTTCTCCACAGAAGAGAAAAAAGAAAGTATGTCAAGAGTGCAGTGAGGGACACGGCGTCATTTGTGTGTCTCTGTGTCCAGGGGATCCAGTGCCGAAAGGTCACTATGGAATGGCACAGCAATCAAAGGGAAAGAACGCTGCTCTGAAGATGAGGCTTCAGTGAAAGTCCTCTAAAGGGATACTTTGATACTGCTGGAGCACGAGAAGCAGATATTTAACCTTTGGCATAAGGAACTGTTGATTTCTTTTGCCCAGTTTTGACTAAAATGCATTTCAGGACATGTGATGCATTTCATCACCAGCAGTGCCTTTATCTTTTAGTCCATATTCAAATAGCTCCACACAGAACTGAGTTCACATACACTGAATGGATTTCTTGACATCTTCACATTGCCAATTCATCAGGGGAAAATTCAACAACCACCCCCCTGCAACAACACAGGTTAGCAAAGTATAACCCAGTTACATGATGAACTCATGAGCAGGGAATGAGCTTTCAACTCTTCTCCCAGCCCGAACTGTCCTCACTTCAATGTTCACACAGAAAATGCAGACATAAAATTTGAAAGAGCAACTTCTGACAGACATTAACACCACGGTGAGAGATTGTGGAGGCTTCACCTCGCCTGTCAGGGCAATCCCAGCTGCCACCAAACCCACTGGTAACTCTGCTCCACCACTTGGCCTTGGTTACCCAAAGGGGCACATCCACCCTGCTCCCTCACGGGAGCTCCCACTCACCACCCCTCTGTCCAGCCACCTTCCCAGTCCCTCCAACATTTCCCTTAGCAACAAAATAATGGAAAATTTAGTGTGCCTTTATGATTAATTTATACAATGGAAGAGTGTCCCACTTCACGCCTCAGAAGCCAAGCCAGGACATTTTTGCAACGCATCAGTTTATCAAAACACAAAATCTGAAGAGCCAAGTAGGGAGAATATATTTTTAGATTAAAGGTTTTGTCCCAGTTACAATAGCATAATGAAGGATAAATTCAGCACAGCTCACCAAGCACCTGATCTCAACCCCAAAACAAATGAATACTAAAATTTGGAATAGCTTCTCAAAAGAGGGGTTAGATGAGATATACCTACTTCCCCCTGTTCATTTTACTTTCAGGTACTTTGCAATATTTAAAGACATTGGATAGCTCCATTACCAAAAAAAAAAAAAAAAAAAAAAATCCCAGAAGAGCACTCAGGTACTGAGTAAAGGAATTAGAAATAAATTACTGTATAAACCATCTTTTTTCCCTACATCCAAGTTTCTACAGATCAGGTGAACTGGAGAAACAGGGTTTTGGGTTTGTTGGGTTCTTTTCTTAAAACATCAAAAAGGCAATGGATTTCTCTTATGGCCATGAAGATGTCCTCAAAATGTAAGAATGACAAGAATATGAGAATAACTGCACTTCCTGAAAGGACAGCAAGTTATGGGGAAACAGGGATCATCCATCAGAAAATGTGATACCAGAAAATCCTGCCCAAAGTGGAAATGCCAGAGGAGTCTTTACCTCTCTGTTGCCAACTCAGTGGCACTTTGTAGTGCAAACCCTGCACTCTGCAAACTTCAGCAGTAGCACCAGCAGTAAAAGCAGGAAAGTTGTGCTCATCCAGGCACACATTTCTTTTAAGATCTTAGATTTTAGAATTGATACTTTAGTAAAAGATGTCCCTAAATGTAACAGCAAATGTGAATGTTTCGATAACCCTGTGGCCTTTCAGCACAGGCAGCAGTTTGCCCAGTTGCAAACCAGCTCTCCAATTCTCAGCCTGAGTGGTTACAGCTGTAACATCCACTGGATACCATTCCCCTCAGTGCAATGCCAAAATGAACATTAGAATGAACACTGAGACAGATATCAGATTGAAGTACAACAGAAAGCATCATAATTTAAATTAAGTTACCCCCAGCCATCTGATTCCAAACTAAATGAAGTTACTGATTGCAGAAGTTGTCTGAACCTGGTCAACCCAGAGAGAAAATAATGAATGGGCCAAACTGTTTAGCAGAGATTTCTTATTTACAGAAGGTCATGAAGGAAATCATTACTCACATTATTAGCTCCTTCAGGTGGTTTTAAGGAGCAATAATTTAGTGGTCACTGTCAAAACTGACAGGGATAAGTAGACAATCTGAAGAACAGCAACCATTTTGCTCTCCCAGGTAGTTCTGGATCTTTTTTCAGTGCTTTTTGACTTAGGTGTTTCCCCCAAACATATATGGTGAGGAATAGCCATATGTGGGGAATGGGCCCTCACTGCCTTAGACTTGGGCCCTAATAATCTAAATTATTGCAAACAATAGACAGAAGGAATAAAAGAAACAAGGCTATTGTCCCTGAGCAGATCTTCTAGGCTTCAGACAAAGGGCTATTTCATGTGTCACGGGCTGTATTAACCCCAACAGCTGGAAATTATTCACCTTCCACATGTTCCTTCAGTTTCTCCCTGAGCTGGTTTAATTTGGTATTCACAACACCTGAGTTCCAGAAGGTAACTATGTAAGTTTAACTCCACAAATGCAACGTTCTATCAGTCACTGCCGAGCTTTACAAGGGCCTGGTACCAGAGAAAGGACACAGGGAGTGACTAAGAGAGAGAGCAGAGTGCAGAGAGGAGACACCAACTGATGGTCACTTTTAACTTGAACAAAAGAAATCATAACTGGCTGACAGTTGTGATTATTTCGACTTGCCAGTACTACAGAACAACAACTTCTGAAGGTGTTTGCACCCAGCTATAGGGCAGAAGGTGTGAAGGCATGAAAGATGATACCCCATACATGATTTATGGCAAAAGCTGCTTGAACTCATCAGTGCTTCAGCCACGGTCCAGCTCAGTCTCAGGTTTCATTTGACTGTTTTAAAATCAAAGTTCAGCACCATTTTTTTCTAAGGAGTTCCCATGATCCTCTCTCACATCTCTGCTGAATTTTTTATTCTGCCTTTCAGACCAGTTGCAGAAATGAATTCTTGTAAGTATCAGTCTCCAAAATTGTCCAAAAGTTATATCCAGAAAAATGGTATCATGGGTGCCTTTGTACAGAAATAGTGCAATCCAGCAGGTAGAGAAATCAGTCTTCTAAGCTATTTTACATTTCTGACCATTAGTTGTAAGTACCATTGACAATGAATTATCTGAAATATTAATTTTTCACCTTACATCATAGTGGGTCCCTTGCAAATCAGAATGTTCTGTGATTCTGTGATTCATGTTTTGGATTCATCAGCCCCTTAAAAGAATGATTACCTGGCACAATTATGTGCCCTTTCAGGCTCTGACAAATACCTTATAAATTACTATCCCATAGATCTGATGAAAATATGGACAGTAATTTCCTTAAACATTTCTTATCAATGAAACTCCATCTAGAGATATAAATTGGATTCATTAGCACTTTCTTTATTAAAAACCATAAAAAGGGTAATTCCTATATTAGATTATAAACTTTGTTGTAGTAACAACAGATACAAAGTCAGGAAAATACTTTTCCAATGACAGGTGAAGTAAACAAGTTTCTGATTCGATAGTTTAAACTGGTGTTTAAATTTTGAGTATCCCCAAAGAAGGTTTTCATGCTTTGAAAACACTTTGAAAGAGGAGAACATCATTCCTTCTTCATTAATATCAGGACATACTTCAACTACAGGCTGCTGTTTCAGTGACATCTTAAAAACATGACTGGAGCAAAGATCACCCATCTGAGAACCAGCTATTTCAGCTGCTGCATTTGATTTTTCAAATCGTGTTTTTGAAGCTTGGGAGAAGCACAAACCCAAGCAGGGTCATGATAGGGAGCTTTGACAAGCAGCCCATGTGAAAGCAGGAAAATATCATGTTTTACACTGATAGCTGGATAGAAAATTATTTGATACATTATTTAAAATTTAACTGCATAAAGTAGTGCTTGTGCTAAAGCTCTTTCCAGCACAGTTTTTTCTCTTCATGTACCATAACAGGCATCCAGGAGGGTTGCAAGTAATAAACTAGTATGACTACAGATATCTCATGCTGCATGTTGACCTTTCCCTTCCTCCTCAAACACCCTTCAGAGTCAACAATCTCTGGCGAATTCTTAAAAAAATGTAAAAGAATTGTTCTCTGAACTGTAACATTAAAAGTCTAAAAGGAAAGTTTGAATATTCTCAACTGCAAATACTGCAAGGTGTTGTCACTCAGAAACAATCAAAAAATATCAAGCCACTGTTTTTAAAGTTTGAAATTTTATGTGTGCTTAACATTTCTATGAGTTCTGGTTGTAAGATGTTATTATCTACCCATAAGAACAATGTAGACTTCGTGCTTTTAATGAAAAATAAAAAAAAATCTAACGTTTATTTCAAACAACTTCTCTCACAGCTTTGCCTCCTCTTTTGAGGTGAAAAGGTGTGAACCACGGAGAGAGCAAAAACTAGGAAGTGAAAATTTTGATGACAATTTTCCTGGAAAAATAAACTGAAAATACTGAAACTGGTTCTGTGTCGAAATGGAGATGTCAGCTGGCTGCCTAAAACACAAGTTGGGTTTGTTTTTAACTTTAGGCACATCACCACTTTAATTGGCAGACCTAATTAACAGAAGGACCTGCTGGGCACAATCGGAGCCGTGTTCCAGCTGAGAGAAACGGGGATTTTTGCCTCCTGGTTATGCCTGTGCCACGCAGGACAAGCTGCCAGGGCAGCCTCTGACCTGCTTGTATTTGCTCAGAAAATAACGGAGTGAGCGAAGCTGTGAATTGGATACAATTTATAATCACTGTGAGCACAACAAAAATCCAATTCAGGCCAATAAACGCAGAGAGGGAGGGTTAAAAGGCCATCGGGGCCTTCTGGGGTCTTCTCTTGTGCTTTCTCAGCTTAGTGCCACAGGATACTATAAAACATATTAATAATCATATTGTTTTCACACAGGAGAGAGGGTTTGCAGGGAGGAAATAACTCCTCAGGCCTTTTGCACCGCTCAGACGCTTCCAAGTGTTTCTGCTGGCACGTGTCACTAAAGGATGCTGAGGAACAGAATGCCCACGTGTCCCTCTGACAGCTCAGGACACGCTGCAGGCCCAGAGCAGCTCCTCAGGGCACAGCTCATTAATTGGGGGGGTATAAAATCAGACATTGCTGACCACCCCCATCCGAGGCTGTACTTGCCATGGCTCTGGCAGTGCAGATGTGCTGCTGTCAGGGCACCCTTTTCAAGCAGCTTCATATTCCCACCAACATGTCAGAGATAACTAGGGAATAGGGAATTAAACTCTATGCCTATAAAGTCCCAAGCATTGCTATCTTTAACAGGAAGGCATCACAACTTCAGCATCAAATCCCTGAATATACAGTCACAGCTGTACAGGGAGCTGCTTTCCCATGGAACACCAGAGTCCTTCCTGCAGGTTGTTTGAATCAAAGTGATGGGTAGCAGGCAAGTGAACATTTCCCACTTTGTCCCTAGACTAAAAAAAGCCTCTCCCAATTAAATTTTCTCATTGCAGCCATTAGCAGTTAAATCCCAGACTGTATTCCCCTGTAGATGTGCTGGAGCAAAGGTGGGAACATGACATGCATTTCCAGTTTACTGCCGTTACAATTTCTCCTCCTGACAGTTTTACAGCAGCAAATCAGTCATACTCAGAGAAACGCTGCATGCAAACTCAACAGCTATGAGCTCATACAGCCCACATCAAAGAACTGCAACAGAAAAGGTGGCTTTGCCTGCAAAAGGATACTATTCTTTAACTATTATCTCTTCAGGAAAAAATATAGCCAGGCAAACAGAAGCAAACAAACCCAAAGAACTACTGCAAACATAACAGTAATTAATGACTTCCTATTTGGGGACTTCTCTTCAAGAAGCAAAATCAATAGGATCTGTCTGTCTGGGACAGTGGGTTCTCAAAATGTAGATGAATTAAATGCAGCACAGACAGAAATGCTGGTGATGCACTTTTAAAACTGCATGTGATCAATAAACTTCTAAAGAACTGAGAGGAGCCACCACGGCTCTAACAGAGCTGGACGTCACCCACCAAGAATACATTAGCTGATGTCTCACAGACTCTGCTCTTCTGAATAATGCTCAGGGCAATACTGCCATTTCTGTTCTCATTAAGGAACCAAAACTGAGTGAGCTCTTGAACTGCTCCATCCTGCCTTAGGAGCAGTCCCCAGCTCTGCACAGAGCACAGTACATGTGGGCCACCTGAGCCCTTAAATGCGTGGAATTTAGTAAAAAATACAAGTACATTTTTTTACAAGCTTGTAAAATCATGATTGCTTTCAGTACTAAATTGCATTGGAGGAGGGACAATATTTTGCCATTTTGAAAATTATTAAGTAGTACTTCAATAACAAGATCTTCGCTTTTAACAGGCCTGGTTGCAAACTGATACATTTAATTAATAATTAATAAAATAATGCTGTTGTTCAAATGGAGCTTTCTGAGAACTGTATCTGTCAATCTGAGAAATAAGACACTAGTGACAAGATATGGATATCACTGAGACCTTACACATTTTTTAAAGATATTTTCAGAAAAAAAGGTTGATTTCTAATCAGAAGGGGGAAACCAATATAGCTGATAAATTTGCCTTCACCACTGACAGTAACAAGCCTTCACGAATAAGCTTCAATGAACCCCTCCATGGAGATTCACCTGAAGGAATGGGTATAATGTCCATGTCAGACTAAAGCAAAAAATCCCATTTCCACTTTGATTTGCAGACTTTCCCAGCTGATGATCTCAAACATTTCTGATGATAATTGAACAAGATAGGTCCAAAACTATTGCCCAGTGAAGTTGCTTGTTCTAATTAAACAAAAAGCCAAACACAGATGCTTTCCTTGTACATTAATTTTTTGAAGCATTACCAGCTTCACCTCTCAAAGATGAAAACAGGGGCTGGGTATGTTTTCAAGGCTTCCCAGGCACAGCTGTGTGCACAGCAATACTCAAACACAAGACCTTCCTAACCCTTACACCAGACCAGGAAATAAAGGCAGAACACCATTTATTTTTATGCACATTTCTATTTGTATCTCTGGCCCTGAGGTTTTTCCTGGCCATGTTAGCAATTGGACTGAAGCAGCTGATCTTCCACTTCTTGAGAGAACGCACAATTAAAAAAAAAAAAAAAAAAAAGTTTCCATTTTCATTTGTTTTCAGAAATCTCTGCATCTGAAACTTTATGTCTGTCGTCTTCCTGCTTACTTCTTCCAGTTCAGCTTGATAACACTGTGTATTAAACACAATGGTCTCAAAGATCAAGATATTCCCAATACATCTCAAGATGCTAATGCTAATGAAAGCTGATCAAAAGATTTAAGAATCTGAGATACAGCAAAACCACACTGACCTGTGACAAGACACTAGCTATCATTTCATTCTGTTTAGATCAGGGGCCACATGTGTAGCATTATTCAGCCATTAAGTATTGCCTCATTGCTGGTATTTTTTGCTCCACCTTAAAATTAGAATCAAACACTGTATAAAAGGAATAAAGGGGACTAAATCTTATGTCTTCAACTAAGCAAAAGTAGTTTAAAAGGTGAGATTGGAAATATGTACAGGTTATACAAACACTCTTCAGGAACAGCACAGGTACAATTCATTTTAACTCCAAGCAGCCATTATCAACCAGGCAATCTTTGCAAGTCCTTCTCTGGACTATACATTATGACTGTAATTACAAGGTAGTCACTTTCAAAAAGCTGTGCAGAAGTAGCAAGCTCTACCAGACATAAAAAGAGTTCCTTGTTGTATCCCCAGTGATGAGAATGAAAACAAATAAACAAACAAACAAACAAAAGTGTACAGGAATAGTTTTAGAAAAAGAGAAAAATTAAAAGAGACAAAAAATAGCTGTAATAAGGTGAGCAGAACACACATGGAGAAAACAGAAATTATGTATTTGCTTGGAAGCAGAAGCAGTTTGAGGAAGAAGATAGAAGATATGGGTCATCCTGGAAAGAGCTGTAGCAGCAGAGACTCCATGGGACAAGATGTACTACAAATCATGGGACAAAGTGAATCAGGGAGGGGGGAAGATCAGTCAGACCTAGTTAAAGATGAAAGGGCAAACTCTGCATGGAAGAGAGAAAGAATCTGGTCAAAAAATTCATGAGAGTAAAAGGAAGAAGCTACAGCAATGTATGCTGAGGAACAGAACAGAAAATTTGGCATAAAAAGTGTAAAATGATGGTTTTGAAGAACGCAAGTCTGAAAGCAGCTGATGCCATGCTGTTCAACCCTTCTGTAGGTGCCACAGACACGATCCCAAGGAGCACAGCTGTGTGTAGCAGTTACTTATCTTGATCTGGGAAACACCTCGTGTGGCAGCTGATTTGTACCATCTGCTGCAGAAATATCAGTCAAGGGGAGCAGGCTAAACACCTGGGATGTCCACACTGAGAAATCACTTAGAAAAGGAAAGAAACATCAGCGGGGGAAAAAGAAATCTATAAAATATGAATAGTTTATGCTGTCAAAAGGAGCAAAGCTTTTGAGGGAGTGCAGCAGCCGGCACAGGAGCAGCCAGGCTGAGTTTCAGTGGATGTCGTGCAGTCAGGTAGCCCCTCTGCTTTCACACTTAAGTGTCTGACAGGTGGCCTGATTTTAAAGCTAACAGCAGTTTTTCAGGGCTTTCAGTAGCACAAATGGGTGGTGAAAAGTACAAGGAGTATACATCCCCTAGATAAACTATCCATCCAACTGAGCAATGGCTGAAAGCAAGGACAGCTCCTCCTTTAAAAATTCACAGGAGGAACGTTAGCATTCAGCACTCAGCTGACTATCCCTAATGCATAATTTAGCCCTCAGCCAGGAAATAGAAGTTGCAAGGGCTCGGCCAGAGCAGGAGCTCCAGTTTGGAAGATGCTGGGCAAGGCTGATCTCACACTGTAAATCTGTCCTGGGATGGGATAAACCACATCTGGGAAGTGCAAGCTGAGAATGCCTTGATAAATGAGGACAAAGAGAGTTCAGACAGCAGCATGGAGACAGCAGAGAAAGAAACAGCTGGAAGGATAACTTTTTTAAGAAGGGAATCTTCACTCTAATTAAATATTTTGGGATTTCAAGGTGTTTTGCATAAGAAATATGTTACAGGTTGAGGAGAAGGAGGGTAAAAATTAAAAGGACAATCAGTACCCCCAAAAGGACCAAAAGTAACAGGTTATTTTAGTAGAAGAAATATGTCCTGTGTTCACCATAAGTAATAGCAGGTGAGATGTTCCTTGAAACAGCCACTAGAGTAGACGTATTTAAACTCACCATGCTAACTCAGTCTTTTGACTTCAAAACAAAACCTAAATAAACTATATTGATAAATTAGGATTATTGTATTGTTAACAGAAATGCACATGCTACTATTAAGACTGTTTAGAAAAAATTACTAGAGCTAACACATCTCTGTCACTCTGTCACTGGTATGAGCAGTGAGTCACCCCCATACCTTTGGAGGATTAACAATGAAAATTCAGTCTCTTTGTCCAACCAAGCAGAATGGGCTTCTCCAGAGAGAGAAGAGGATGGAGGGCACTTAAATCTAAACCTCAGATCTTGAGAAAGAAGGACAATAATATCTGCCAGAATATTTACCAAGGTTGTCAGAAGCAGGATTACAAAGATAACAAGAAACTATATAAAACATGTTCTGTGAGCCTCCAGCCAAATCCAGGTCCATCTGTATCATGTCTTCAAATCTGAGAAACACTAGTTCTGCCCTTTGAAACTATTTTACATAGGACATGGAATCTCCCATGTAATTTTAAAGCAGCCATACAAATCAGAGGCAATCATTTTCCTTTCTGTTATCTGTACAGTGCAGTTGAAATAAAAAAAGAGACACGTACTACAGAGCAGCCTGACATCAGTCTGTTTAGTATCAAAGTACAGATCAATACTTCTCAGGTACTGCAAAGTCTACAGTATTCTTTAAAAATCATAGGAAAAAGCTCACCCAGTTTTCAAGCTGACCAAGGCATCTTCAACTCCTTTCTGATTAAACTTCGTCATGTAAAGGTGCATATCAGGGTAGTTGTTCCTGATATTCCTCTCAGTGCTTCCATTTGGGACCGTTCCAAATCGGAAAGGTGGTGAATAATCATGTGGCCTTTGAAACTAGAAAGAAATGGGAAAAGCAAAATGTTTCAGGCATTCAAAATGTAAAGAAGGGTAATTTCATGTTGAAAAAGACAGAAGTTGTATAAGCTGCCTCAAATTTCTTCTAGGCAAATACCGTGGGTTAATTCAGGTCTATTATACCAGAAACTGTCTTCACACTGACTGAACTTGCAGAAACATCTACATCCAAAGCAAAAACAGCTCAATTTTGCCACTCAAATGTGACTTTGTCCCATTCATTGTAACATGGCAGGACAGCAGAAACTGGAGCAGAGAGATCCTGGAAGATCCTCATCTGCTAGCATTCTCCCCAGAGAACCCAAAGTGCCAGCAGACACACTGGCAAACAGCAACCAAAAGAAAACAGTGTTTTGCTGTTTTCAAACTTCCATCTCAGCTGGATATTGTGGGTCCCCACAGGAAGAAAGGAAAAGGATAATTCCCAGTGCCTGACAGACACAACACAGCAGTCCCGGAGGGTGCCCGGGGTGGCAGGAAGCTCTGCCAGGGAGGGACAGGGTCAGGGCTGCCTTTCCTTCCACCACCACGATTCAAGGGGAATAAAAGTTCTTGCAGCTTCCCCAGGGGCTCAGCAACTACATAACTTGACATGAAAAGGGCTTCTGGAGCTCTCACACATATACTCCTAGTCCCTGTTCATTCCTGCAATTCATTTGCTTGAGGGCACACAGGTTTATCCTGCAGTTTCATCCTCTACAGCATTATTGCATCAGCACAGACAAACAAGCCACGGGACATCTGCAAGGGAATGGCAATAGCCCAGGGCACATTCAGGTTTCAGACCTGGCAATCATTCAGATAATCTCACATACAATTTTGCTCACAGACCTGAACATTTTATATGTGCCTTTTCAGTATCTTTAAAAACCAAGTGACACCTGAGGATTAGATTAAAATGTCTCTTTAAGAAACAAATGAAAAAGGTCACTCAAATTAGAGGAACTATTGGCTAATGAGGAAATCGAATTGAGCAACTGATAAAAGCAGTCACCCATAAAGTCCATGGTAAAATGCACTCCGGTTTTACTGTTGAAGTTAGAAGAGCAATCTATGTACCCTGTGCTGCAAGAGACAGATAATATTTATACAGCTGCTGATTCCTTTGGGGCTGCATATGAAATATTTCTCTTTTTAACATTTAGTCTCAGGGCATCCAGAATTCCCAAGACCCAGTACCAATTTGCAAAGAGAATACAAATAGGCTTATACAAAAACTGGGAGGATTTTCAATTCCATCAGACCTTGACTGTGAAATTATTGCTGCAACACTATTTTCTTGTTACAGAACTACAATTAAATGCTTCATTTTAATTAAGCCTATTTTGACAAAGCATAAAGGAATGAACTCTATTTTTCTCTATTTGTTTAGCTAGCAGATGTCTTACTTTTCTCATTTTCCCTTTTCACAGCTTTACTGTTTAAATTATTACTTTGCTACTACTTTTACACATAGTAATTGACCTATGCACTAAAATTACACTGTACACTAGTCATGGTTCTTACTCTGTATTTGCTATCTCTTTTTTTGAGTTTATTATGCAGCACTGAAACAAAACCTGCTTTTAAATATACATCCAGAGATTCTGCTGATATAAATGTAGCTTGCAATCAACCTTATTTAATTCTACACATAATGTATCTCTGAAGTATTGAGATGGCTTCCAATATCTCCTAATATCTGTATCAAATTTCCCAATCAATAGAATGGAAAAAATAATTAAAGAAACATTGTCGATTTCAGGACTTGTAAAAATTGCTGCTGGTCATAATGCTGACATTTTTTGGAAATTCAGCTGTGCTGAGCATTCTGCAAGCTCAGTTCCCAATCCTGGGGTATGGCAGTGGAATTGGGGGAACAGGGAGATTTATGGTGGAGCAGTCTGGTAATTTAGAAATGGAGTTTACTTCTGAATAGTCTGACTTTTCAAGAACATTCATATGAATCTAAGATGTTGGGAGGCGTCTCCTCTCATGGAATTGCTGAAAGAATTAAGCCATCTGCCCAAATTGAACATTCATGGCATGCACACATTTCTGCAGGAGAGCAGAAATGAATAAAAAGCCCTGGTTCATTCAAAAGTCACAGAGATAGAAAGCAGATGAATATTCCAAACACCATCTACAGACTGGAATTTCTTGGCACCAACAAATTTTAACAGTCACAAGGAGATATGTTTTTTGAAACAATTGTGTGCTACTACCGCCTGCTCACCGACTACTTGTAAAGAAAGAAAAGGGTTTAAATCTTTTCACTAACACTGCACTCATATGTGAAGTGCACAAAGTTCTCATCGATAATATTGAACTTCTCTTCTATGAGCTGACATGTCCTGGAGAAGCACACGGGCTCTGGGAGTGCAGCAAAGATCTACGTGGCAGGCATGAGACAAGAAAGAAAAAAGGATCAAGGCTCTACATGTATTCATTTTCCCAGAAGTTCTATGATGGGAAACAAAATGCATCATGTTTGCTAGGAAGTAATCTTCTTCCTAGATGTTTTATGGAATGATAATTTTTTTAATTGTGAACAAAATTCTTCAATTGAATGCACAAGCCCCCTTCTTTAGTCATAGTTGTGGAGAGATCTACTGTTATTCTGAAGACTAAACAATTAATTCTTGCCTCCCCATGCTCTGCCACGCAACAGAACTACAGCACATAGCAACAGAACTCCAATCCTTTGCTTTTATTTTTTCTATATGCCTTAATAAAACTGACACTTTCATTAAGCCAGCAAAGTGATCTTTCACAAACATTAAATACTGACTTAATCTGAAGATTTAGTTGCTTGCCTGAAAATGCTGGTGTTCAGTGCAGCTGTTTGTTATTGTTCTGGAGGTTTTTAAGGAACTGTGGAAAACATTTCTAAATTAGTAGAAAATAGTAAATCATCTCTCTCCGGCAGCAGAAACTCATTTGGAGTGACAGAAGAACACTCATATTTGAACCCTCTCCCATCTTCTTTTACCAAATGGAAAATTGACATTCTGGTTTCTGACCTTAACAAAATACAGCTATTAGTCATTCCAAGACTATTATTACAGTCACTGGTTACTGAAATGCAGTTGATATCTATGTCTGACCACGCTCAAAAAGCCCTGTAAAGGTCTCATATTGGCTAGTGGTGAGAAGGGTTGGGGTGAGAGGGCACCCCAACCACCACCATCCACGCTGCTCCTTGACCTCAGCCTGCTCTGCTTTCACAGGCGGATCTCGAGGTCACTGCAGACCTTGTGCCATCTCAGTGCACACAAATATAAGGCCAAGGTTACAAGAATACTGTGAATTTTGCAAAAACAAGGAATGTGGAAATGGCATCATTAAGGTTTCCTATTAAGGCTGACGAGAACCTCCTGGACCAGATGAAGGTGAGGCAATTCTTAAAGTGTGGAGGAATCCCAAAAGATAAATACTTTGCAAGACCATTCTGTCCACTGCTACCTACTTACCCCTGGTAAACTCTCTTTCATTACATGAAATAGGCATAAATGGCCTCAAAAGTAACAAATGTCAGCTTTGCTGGATACTTTGGATTCATTTTCTGTACCTTTTCAGGAACACAAAGCTCTTAAAAACCTTTTACATACACAAGAATGTCAAAATATAATTTTCTCCTCATTTTCTGAATCATCTGAGTTCATGAACACCCACCCCTAGTAACTCCAGAACATGCTGTGCCATGTATTTCTGGGTAACACTCAGATGACATGGCACTCAGAAATTCATTAGCAACATTTGCAAAGTTGAGGAAAACCATGAGGAGATCTTAAAGCACTGAGAGGCAAAAGGGACATTATCAGGTGTTCAGCAAACGTGGTGAACCAGCTGCCAGAGGGTAACACATCTCCTCAAGGGGATGGTACTGAATACTGAGGGTCAGGGATCACTGCTTAGAGAAAGGGGCTTTTTCCCTGATTTTTCTCTAGTCTACCCCATGGGGAGCTGGACTGTGACACCCCAGCAGATACTGGGAATCCTTAATTGCATTGACAGAAGAGCTTGATTCTTCAGATGTGGCAGAGGGGGAAGTGGGAGATGGGAAGAATAGCAAACTGATTCACCANTCTTATTTTTTTTTTCATAATTGTGAAATTTTAGATATTCCTTATTCAAAAGTGATTGCACCCATATTTCTGGCTCTTCTCACTGACCTTTGCCTATGACTGCTTTGCTTACTGCAAGGGACAGAGTTCTCTACTGAACTACAGTAAAATCCTAAATTCCTGAACTGTTCTCCTACTGACAGCATTGCAGCAACAAGGCAAAGAGGGGAGAAAAAAATCACCCAACATCATTCAGATTATATTCTCATGAATTACCCTTAATTATCTGAATTTTTAAAATCTGAGAAACCTCAGGATTCTGAAGGAGGCAAAACCTGGGTGTGACAAGAAGAATGTTCAGGAACAGATCACTGCTTTTCTGGACTTCTGACTTGTTTAATTTAATCAGAAAAGGCAAGGCGCCCCTGACTTATCTCTACAGGCTTCAGGCAAAGTTTGAAGAGCTGAAAAATAAAAATAAAGGTGGCAGATCAAATAAATGATCAGCAGACCACAGCAAACCAGATGGTATTTTCTGATTCAAGTATTTTTCTATTTTTATTTTGCTTTTTGCGGAAATAAAATCCTCCTTAGCAGAGAGAATAGACAAGTGACAAAACTGGGGAAGTTCTTAGCCAAAAGCTGCAGAACAAACCCTGACCTTTCCCAGCCCGGAGGGGAGTGGCAAAGAGCCAGGGAGGGGGCAGCGAGGGGGCTCTGTCAGACCCGAATCCCACTGCTGGGCCAGGTGCAGCCCAAAGCCTGCCAAAGCCCAGACTGCCCAGGGAAACACTCTCTGTCCCTTCTCACAAACAGGACTAAGACATTTCTCAAATCCATTTTTCTTTTAATCCCCAAGAGAGATTACCTTTTATCTGTCTCCTCTAAGAATATTATCTTAAAATAGAGGTATATTTAACAACCTTCATGCTCTTTCAGATGCTTTATGACAACACAACTTAATGGAAACAAAACTATTATAATTTTTTGTTTCTTTTTATCTGTCTTTCCTCTAGACATGCTTGCAATTCATGCTTTGATATTCCAGGCAATCAGTCAAAGGCTGGTCATAAAAAGCTGTTAAAACAAAAAAACCAGACACCAGGCTATTCAAGCTGTTGCCTTTTTGTGAATAACAATTTCATTTATTTTCTTTCCTTTCAGAAGAATCCCTTGTGAAATCATCCCCTGGGCTACAGTGTATTTAAATTCTTCTTCTTAATGTCAATATTTAGCTTCATTTTAAAACAACTGGGCACACACTTGACAACAGCATACCCTTCATATATCTTGTGCATATCCATCACAACAATAATTTTGCAAATGGACTTCAATCCCTCTGTGCAAAATCACTATTAAAGAACACTCACAGAAATGAAACAAAAAAAGAAGTCATTGCTAGGTTGCTGATTTCTAAGACTATTGATTAAATTCTCAAGTATAAAGACCCGGGGAGGGTTCTTTCATTAGAAAAAAGTTCAGTCTACCTAAAACAATATGAAAAATATTTATTATTCATCAGTCCGTGTGAAACTCGAGTAGAGTTTAAATGAACTATGAAGCTGGTTCTCAAAGAGAAGTTCTCACAGAAGTTCTTGAATTAGGAAGATGTCTTCCACAAACACATCAAAATTCTGTGCCTTATCCTGTGCAAATTACATCTCACTTCAATGTGATAACACAAAGAGCCAAATTCTCTTATCTGTTTTCTCTAGTTATTCTTGCATTTTATACACAGAAAACATTCAGACATCCACAGATGATACATATAATTTTTTATCATTTCTCTTTATTTCTGCTGGTGCCACTTTAAATCTGAAGTATTTCTATCACTTCCTTGCATACTACATAGAAAGCAAAAAGACATTTTTCCAGGAGCTTCTGAGAATTACTGGATCGTTTCTGGATTTATTAATATTTTGTCTATTAATATATTATTAATATTCCACACAATTTTTCAAGCTTTTTTATATTGGTATGGCATTCCTTTTAATCAGACAATGATTGATTTTCATCACAAAATAAAGGTACTTTTCAATTAGCGCAGTTACTCTTGAATAGGCAACTCAAAGACTGAGAACAGTCTGGTATTTTCATGCTTTGGGTCATAGGTTTGTCACTAAAGGGCTGCACACAGAATGAAATCATCCAATTTTAGTTCATCATCTTGCTCAGAGTTTTTTATCACAAAGTACAAATCTGTAGAAAGATTATGAAGAATGCACACTGATCTTCTTTGAGCTTAAGACCTACCTTTTTATCACTCAGTCCAGTCACTTGGTCAACAAATTCCTCTTGAATCATAAAGGCAGCTAGGTTGGCAGTGTAACTGGCCAGGAAAATGACAGCAAAGAAAGCCCAGACCGACACCATAATTTTACTTGTCGTCCCTTTGGGGTTTTGCACAGGCACAGAGTTGTTGAAGACCAAACCCCACAGTAACCACACTGCCTTTCCAATGGTAAAGGATGGGCCATGGGGATCTGTAATAGCAAACAGCAGTTCAAATAAGCCCTGCATAAACAACGCTTTACTCAGAGACATGGTTAACAAATATTTCAGCACACATTTCTGTACTCCCAGTGGAATCACAGGACTCACCATGGGTGCTCTCCATTGTAATGACGTTAATTTCTGCATTTATAAAAAATAATTCAACATTTTTCTATGTGGCATGGAGTTCAAAAGTTTTAAAGTGAAAACGGAAAGCAAAGGTTTGGAGGAGAAGTAAACTAGCACATCTCTTGCAGTAAGATGTGTGCCACAGTACTGGCCCTGTCAGGCTTCTGTGCCAGCAGGCATGTGAAATGGAAAACTGGAGGTTTAAGTCTTAATGATTCAATTCTAGTACTTTTCTTGTCCAAATTATTTTTATCATCTCCAGTCTTCCAACATTATGCTTTTTGAACATTATGTAAGCATATTTAAGATCAAAGTGTGTGAATATGTCACCTACTTTTAAGCACCTTTGTACTCAGAACATAATCAGAAAGACAGCACAAAGGAGCTACCTGTTTTGTGCTGCAATTCAGAGCAAACCAGGCTCTGGCTGCCTCACATGTTCAAAGTCAGTTCTGTGGCTCCAAATGTGTTGGCATTGCAGGTAAAATCCTGTCCCAGCTAGTCCATTCTGTCATTTTTGCTATTCCTGTTTTGAGTCATGTTTTAATTCCCCCCAAAGCAAGTGGTCAGCAGCTCCCTCAGCTCACACAGGGTACAGCTGGATTAGCAATGCCATTATCCACTCGGAAGGCCTGATTTGTAGAGCCCTATGAGAATAAAGGGCAGTCTATTCTTACCCAGCTCTAGGTAAGGGCAGTAATCACACACTGCTCATCACCCAGACTCCCTGTACCCTCAGTGGGGAGAAACAGGCCTGCCCTGACTGTGACTCAGTTGACCTACTTGTTTATTTTTTTTTTCCAATTTAATTGCAATTCAGTCAATAAGCTCTGAGGCAGACACTGGAACATTACCTCCTTCTCTGCCCTGTCCCTTTATCCAAGGGGATGCACATTAAAAGCTCAGACTTAGCTATTAATTTAACTATAATTTATTTTAATAATAATTCAATTATTATAAGTGGGTATACTCAGTGCATGTTCTCATTTCAGTAGAAATGCTCTCTAGTACGGTGCAAATATTTCCCAGTGCAATCCAGCACTACATCTTAGATTATCCTCCTTCTATTCTGCAGCAGCAGCAGTAGGAAGATTGAGTGCAGTAAAATAAACAATGGAGCTGACTTTTGGTTTATGAACTACCTTCTAGACACATTTAGGACTGAGCTGATACAATGATAATATGCATTTTTCTTATCAACAGTGTTAAGGAAAGTATATGCCAAGGAAACAGTCTAAAGTTCTGTTTATGTCACTGGAGATTTTATTAACATTGAGCTTCATCCTGACAAAAATGCCTAAGGAAAGGAGACATCTACATAAAGATTCCCCTTTATTTTAGCTTCCCATGTCTAAAATTAATGGCAGTTGGATTTGTGGCAAATCTCTGGAGCTAAGTTAGGATGATTTATTGCCAAAATATCTCTCCATCAATCTAAGTACACTAAATAATCAGTTCTAGCACATGAGGTGGCACAGAAAAGAATAGCCAAGCCCCTGGATACTCACTGTCTGTATTCACCTTTGAGTTCCCCTTCTTTAGCAGTGTTTATTTTGGACAGAGGGTACACATTCACCATCTTATTAAAATAACAACATCTGAACAGTACAAATAATCCCCTTTTTCAGGGAACAAGCCAGCTATAATCTAGAAGAAACCATTAGCTTTTAATAGTCTCCAGAACCGTGTTCACCAAACTGGAAGATCTCTTGTTATAAAGTAAGGCAAGAATGATTTAGAAATTAAAACAAAGGCTGCACTCTCAAGTGTCAGGAAATGGAAGGACGAGGCATCACAAGACATGGAATCCTCATTCTCAGGTCAAACTTGTCGATAACAATATACAACTGCAGCTTCCACTGACAAAAGCAAGCTCTGCATGAAATCTCTTGTGCTGATATATTTTGAAAATGAAGTTTCTGTGACTGTGGATGTGACACAGAAAGGAGCAATGCTCTCCTGCCATCGGCCTCATTTCAGGGCTGAGCTCATCTGACTTTTAACAGGGACTATATAAAACTATGTCCAGGGTAACCACTGCTTTTCCAAATTATCCAGCAGACGACAGTGTTTAGTTAACGTTCTCTGAACTGACCATGAATTCAGAATAGTCAGGAATAGAACGTGTTCCAATGCTTTTTTTCAGCTGACACTTTACAGCTGATACAACCAAACACCTGAGTACAACTCTGTGCTATCACTTACCTCCCAGTGAATTGGCATACAAACATGAGCATATATGCCCTCAAGAAATCATACTTTAAATGAAGAACATACATGGTTTCATAGCTACTTTCACTGTTTTATTCCTACAGTATGTTTATTTGAAAAGATGGAGGGCAAGGATGGCAAATACATGATTTTTCATAGCCATAGGATTGTGTAAAATGCAAATCTTACCTCGCCCTTGTGCTAAGTTCCTGTTATATCCCACGGGACTAAAGTACTCAAATATAAAGACAGCCATGGCAGACACTATGAGAAGCATCACAAACATCATCACCCAGACAGAAGCACTAAAAGGCTCTGCAGCAAAACAGACAAGAGAAACAGAAACAGTTCATTAAACCAGTGGCAGCACAAGAATTCTAATACCTTCACTCAGACAAGCCCAGCAGCTTCCTTTAAATTAGCTTTTCCCAACCAAAATGCTAGCAAATAACTAAGTAGCAATATATAATGAACTGCTGTTAGTACACATACACAAAATCCATAAAGTCAAAATCTCAAATGTAAGTTACAATTCAAAACCCAAGGTTGCACGTCTTTCTTTGACACTGAGTGGCACGTAATTGGTTTGATTTGCTGCTTATTCTATCAGGTTGCCCATTTCTATTCATCCCGTGTTATACACATTTATCAACACAATAGTCCAACCACTATGACTGTTTTTCTGCAAAGAAAAAGCAATTAAGCATATGTTTAATACACTTGGTAATTCAGTGAAGTAGGCTTCTCTCTCGTTTTCTACCCTGCACAAAAGTGTTAGAGGAAGAAAGATAAACATCTGCATTCAAACTACATGGTTTTGTTTCAGATTTTTTTCCCTCTCTGTGTTCACTTTCATCTACCTGCAATGAAGATGATGTTTTTATCAATTGCAAACATACATTTTTGAATGTCTTACTTTCATCTGGGAGCAAATTACTGAAATCAAAAGGGTTTCATGGAAAACTGAATGTCAGTTTGAAAGACAGAAAAACCATAATTAAGTAAAAGAAGTAGGTTGGATCAGAAAACTAAAAGCCGTTTCAAATACCAGACTAAGCATCAACTTTTTGAAAGGGCTGGATATGCTAAGAGATGTGATAACACCAAGTTCTCAAATTTCATCTTTTCTAATCACAAGTCCTGTCATTTCAGGAGTCCCTGTGGTAGTTGCCATGCCATAGGGATATAGCTAAGAAATATTTTTGTATGGCAAGGTAATATCTCCCTATCAAGTCAACTTATTTGAGGGCATTTTATATCATAATTTGGGTAGATAATTTGTGTGTGCTCTGAAATGTGAGAAAACAAATCTTAGTATACTGTTTCTATTTAGGATAAAATCAGGACACTTGAAATTACAAGAAATTAGTGTGTTCCAATGCTTTGTCTGTTTTGGAAAGCCAGTTCCTCTCTCCTAACTGCTTCATACTTTGAATTTAAAATAAGAATAGAACCACTGAAACTTCTTTCCATCCTTGCAGGAAAGGACTATGACTGAGAGCTGAGGTGTGGAAGCCCAACAGCCCAGCCTGAGCCTCACCCCAGTGAGCAGGACTGACTCACCCAGAGCTAGAATGAAGTGCAGTAATTTGTGCCCAAGCACAGAAAACTCATGAGATCTTTTGTCTGTGCTTCAGTTTCTTCAGAAATCTGGAACTAAGACAAGACCAAATAGCCCCACTGGTGATTTTGGATGGTAACTAAAAAGGCAAGGCAGGGAAATGCTAAACCAAACCCTTCTCCTTCTAAGGTAAAGTGAAGGATTAAATTAATTTATTTTTAAGACAGGGTATGAAGTTCTATCAATTACTGTAATTATTTGTTTGGGAGAGAATAGTAAGCTAGGGAAATAATGGAATTTGTAAAAGGCAGAGAAAGTTCTGTTTTGATGCAGACCAGGAAAGGACATTATGTAGCCAAATACAGTCTAACAAGTATGTTATGAAATCAGATATTAAGAGGATTAAATTGAAATTCTCTTGGAATTACCATACAATTTTGATAGCACTCTCACAGAAGAAAGCAAGGCTGATAAAACCTTTATCAAAAGCAACAGTGTAGAAACAGCAATGGTAATTTGTCAAACTCTAAAGAAGGCAAAGGGCAGAACAAGCCAATGTGCAAAAGTGAGCTATAAACAACAGTTTAAGCAGAATGCTCTTTAATAATTTAAGGATCTGGTAATGAGGTGGAGGATTAAAAGAAGCAATAGGAAAACAAAAATCTATTTAGAATAGCAAGCAGTAAGACTAACAAGTACAAAATCAATTGAATAACAAAGTCGATTTTTCTGTCATATCAGGGATCCAGTTACACATTCAGCACCGTTCTTTGATTCTCAAAGGACAGAAAGAGAACTTCCCTCAGGCAAGCGTCAGGTTTTAAAAGAATTTTCAGTAAAGCTATGATATGACAGGAAAATACTAATATATGACTTGCCAGTGTACATTTCAAATGACTGACAATGGAGAATATTGATCAGAGAAAAAGATGTCTTTGAGTTTTACCTCCCACCACCAAAACCAATACTTAAGGAATACATTAAATAAAAAGGGACATAGATTTTCTATTTCACCAATGCCTCCAGAAAAGAAAACTGATCTCACCTATGAACTCTCTCCCTCTGAAAAATATAGAAACTGAGATTTGAGATTTCCCTTATTTTATTTGCGCATATAGAGTTGAACCAAAACTCTACAGAATCATTAAAAAAATTATTTGTGGAGTTGGTATACATAAATCCTAGTACAATGTGAAAATGTTTTAATGTGGATGAAAGTCTCCTTTGAAGGAGGCACTCCAGAATGAGAACAGATAATGAGTAAGAAGCTGTCACAGCCCCTCAGTTTCTCAGATCTATTGGACACAAGAGCGGAATGGAAAATCTGGTCACACAAAATCCTGGACTTCTCTACACTCACAGAAACAATTCCCTAACCCAGATATTTCATGAACTGTAATCAAGTTCTATTTAAAAAAAAATAATATTCTATTTGACAGATTTTTAAAAATCCTTTAAGGAATTATGTAAGATGACTGTATTCTTAGACATTCACTTAACTGAAACAAAATCAGTCTGTGAATAAATTCAGTATCTGCCTGATAGTATTTTGCAAGGCAAAACATTTTACTACTACGCAATTCCAGCAAACTGGCAGCTTCATGTACATGTATAACCCCAGAACACACTTCTGAGAGCGCAGACTTGATTTATTGGTGCAGTAAATCAGATTTCTTCAAATGCTGTTCTATAGAGCTTTACAAGAGGGGGTTATTTTTGCTTTTTGAATATACGGATGTCCAACTAAACCAATAACATTAAATGCATTTTAGAAACCTAATAATTATGTGGCTGTGACAAATGCAAAAGAGGCCTCTCTTTTGATGGTGGCTATAAACAGGTTTTTAAGAGATAAGTTTAAAAAAAAATTCCACTGCATTTGCAGCACATTTGGAAAACACCCAAATACTTATATATCAAAGAATAATTTCAACATGCTGCAAGCATAATTTAAGAAATGAACTTTGTAACTCAATAACTTAGAGAAACCAAAAGATACTATTTGAGTATTTTCATTGCAAGTACAGTCTCTTGCAATTTCACTAAAAAGTCTTCCATTCATATCAAACATCAACAAAATCTGCTTAGGTATCACCACATCTGGGAAGTTATTTGATTACTCACTGTGTTATATTTACCTGCATCATCTCTGTAATGTGCTTTTATGGAACAGATATGAGCAATAAACTCTGTGGTGAAATGATGACTCTTGGGCAAGAAAACCCAATTATTTGCCTGCTAGAAGCTGATACTACACCAACAATCTGCTCCTCTAAGCAACTTCAGTGGCAGTGAAAATCTTCCACTTAGCAACCTAGAAGTGGCCCCGCTGCTGACCCAGTGGACCTGAACATCCTAAACTGTTCCATAAGGTATCTGGAACATCCTGATTTTTCATTTTTCCACTACATGATTTCAGTGTCACTGGCACTACTTTTCTGTACAAGATATCTTTAAAATTCTTGAGTCCAAATACATTATGAGGAACATAACAGCGTTCAGGGCACTTCTGATCCACCTCATGGCTCATTCTCTTTTCGGCTTCAGGTAAATTCAAGCCAGCCACCAAATATTAAAGTAAACCATCAACAGTAAAAGAGGAGGAGAGAGAAATAATGAAAGGAGTGATGCACAACTGAAACAAAAAGCATGTAAGGAAAGAAGTATAAAGTCTTTGTTTCCTTATATCCCATCTCCTCTCTGCCCAGCCTATCCTTTCTTTGCTGTATCTCCACTGTTCAGCTCCATCAGTGGAGGAACACTCAGCTCTCCAGTGCAGTAGGGGTGGGTTTCAGAATTCAGAGGTAACTGCTGTCAAATTAGCTTTCAGATTACATCTAAGACAAGGAAGTTGCTTTTTCTTAGGTACTCTACAGTGGGGTTTCCAATTATTTTGTGAATGTTAAAAAGATACTAAACCAACTATAAAGGGCTAAACAAGAATAAATTAGTTTTTAAAGAAGCAGGTTTGAGGATGTAATTTTACCAGCTGAAGATTTTGGGGGATTCTTTGTCATATTGAAATCACTGAGTTTCACTTAAAGCATCTGAAACCAACAGCACGTGTTCATGTGTTAACAATCACATTAATCAGCACATCAAATGGTACAAAATTCTTACTGTAAAATTCAAAACTTGACAGAAGCATGTCAATGCACTGTGTATATCAAACAATTAAACCAACCAAACCCCATATAAATGCAATCAAACTATCTGGATGGGCTGGAGAACCCTACCTAGAAAAGCAGATGGTGAGACTGTGCCGTTGCTCCGTGACACCATGACACTGATCCCAGTCTCAACAAAGGGCACCGAAAAGTCAACCACCTCCGAGCGCTCTTCGTTGATCGTGAGCGACCCCACGGCCATCACCGCCCGATGATACACCACCTGGTCCACAGAGACAAGACACCACCACCATTACTCAGCAGAGAATACCTCAGTTCTCCAAAGGAACTAAAACCAAACACTGCTAAGTTCTTACTTAAGAGCTCTTTTACCTAACAGAACTTACTTCACCAATCATTCCATTCCACACATTGTTGACTTTTTTGCCATGTTTCCCGTTCGTCACCAAATACAGGTCATACGTGAACTTGACAGTTTTAGACAACTTCTTCAAGATATCAATGCAGAATCCTTTGCAGCACTTCTTTACATTAGTTCCCTCGTTAGTTTTGTTGCTGTCAACAGAGAAGAAACACGTAAATATTCCTGTTGGGAAAACAGAAGCACCACAACAGCAAGATTCAGCAAGCTGTGAAACAACATTTTGTCATACTTGTGAGTGGCCATGTTCTCCTGAATCAATGGAGAAATAATCCACAGGATGTTTGTATAAATATATGGTGTTTGCAGCTTCTGCTAATCATGAGACACAGACAGAAGATAATGTTACCTTGTATGACATGATTTCTGCTGCAGTGCCCAGCCTAACACACTGCACTTCTCCATCAAGACATAGTCTCCTCTTACTAATCTCTCTTTTAGGATTAGATTAATCATTTATTACTTTTACTCTCAAGACATCGGACTACATGTCATTTAGTAATTAAAGAACATGTAGGCTATAAAAAGGCACAGCAATTCACTGTACTGAAAATGGATGCATCTTCTCAAAGTGCATTTTTTCCTGCGCTTTGAGAAGGTGAATTTCAGGCCACCTTTGAGTGCAATGACGCAGACCTTCCCTCTACCTTTTTTTTCTGAAATTTTCATTTTGTGACCTCTAGAGCATTTTAATATAAGCATTTTCAGAATCCAAGGCAGTATTTTACAGCCTTTGAAATAACTCAAAATTCAAATAAAACCAGTTTAGAACTCGACTAAGTACAGTTACAACTTCACAAAGCATGTGCACAATCATTCAGCAGTCTCTGGAAGTCTTCAGCAACATGCATCATATTCCCTAACACCTGCTCAATAAAAAACCTGTTGTTACTATATTCAGTTCATAAATACACAGACCAAAGCACAGAGCAGGTGAAACACCACTGATAAATTCTCAGTGAAATCTTTTCCACTGATTTTGAATGTCTACTCCAAAGTTATGGAGCAATAAAAGCAGGGAACTTTCAGTGTTAAGTCACAGTGGTATTTTATGCTGGAGTAGTTTGTTCTCTACCACATTTCAGCATAAACATACATTTTCATTAGGAGACATTCTCAAATTGTTCAAGACTAATGAAAACAGGCATATCTCAACATCACTGGAAACAATTCGAAGAAGACTCATTAAAACAGTCCCATTTTAGAACACAAACTTCTTTCATATGACTGAAAAGGGCTAATTCTCGCTGACTTTGAATTTACTATAAACTTACTATCTTGTCATTAATTCGATGTGACTTTCACTTTACCAGAACCTTTCTACTTCCCAGAAAGGAAGATGTGCAAATAACAGCACACCACGTGGGAAAGGCAGACAGAAAGAGTGCATGAAATATTGAAGGACTAGCTGACAGGAAGCAAGAGAAAAAGAACCGCAAAGTATCGGAAAACAATTATACAGTGAAAGAAGGAAAGAAAATAATGAGAAAAAAGAGAAAAAAGGAATGCTGTGTATTTACTCACTTCAGCCTGACAAATTTACGGCACGGCACAGTGTTCTTTTGGCAACTCTCCATCAGAGGGTCCACGTCCTCCACGATGACAAAGGGAGCCTCCTCCAGGGTGACGATGCTCAGGTGGTTGTCGTCCGGGTCACTGTCTGCGAAGGAGCTGTACCTCGGCCACACCGAGTACTTCAGGCTCAGGGAGTTGTTCTCCCATTTCCCCACCTGAAATTCCAAGATCCACAGGCTGCTGACAGCTGCTTGCTGGGGTTTGACAAATGGGATCTAATATTAAACGGGCTGGGATACAGGTATGGGAAATTACATTGCCAGGAGAGTTGCTTTGGGGTTTTTTTAATCACAATTACTTTAGACATTCTTAGTAATTGCATGAAGTGAGAAAATGCACTGTGGTAAAGGCAAATAAGGTAACATTATTTTAATAGATAACTGTTTTATAAAACTGGATGTCATCAGTTGACACTATCTATCACCTGGCTATAGGTGTACTGAAATTTGACATACATCATTTCCATTTGAGCCAGAACAGCAAACAGATCCTCCATTTGTAATGAGGACAAATTACAATAGGAAAAAAGTTCTCTGCAAACCTGACCCCCAGAAATAAATCCCAAATCCCCATACACACATACACATCTGACTGATAACCAAAGTATCAGAATGTCATTTCTGTATCTTCCCAAAAGAGAATACTCTTTTATTCTTAAAGTTTGAAAAACCATTGTGAAAGCCTTTCTTTCAGGATTTCATCACACCTGAGCCAGGCTAAACAACATTTATAGTAAGAAGCTCTATCAGAAATAGTTCTTACTAGAAATAATATGTTTTATTCTGCTTTAGCAAATGCCAAGTGTTGGGCAAGTTTAAAAAAGTATGTCCTACTTTACACTAAAGTTTCCTGTTTATTTACTATTATAAATTATCCCTTCTAAATTAACCTATATTTCTTTCTATTCCAGATCACCAGAAAGGAGCATACAATTCAAATATTTTTAAGTCTAGTATTTTCTTCCTCAGACTGTGTTTAACTACTTTGTATCCATAAATCTAATTACATGTTTCATCTGATGGCAGATAATATAAATGAGCTACCAATCCACATAATTTATAACCTAATGCATTTTAATAATTCTTGAGTTGCTTCAGCTAAACAAATGACAACATAATCATGAGAATGTTAAAGTGTTTCTTTTGCAAGGAAAATGGTGGGAATTAACAGTACAATAACAGATTCAGGTCCTAAAAAATATGTTTAAAAAATTGGCACCTACCTTCTGTCTTTAAAGACTAGAAAATGAATCATAAAAATTCCCAAAGAATATGATTTCGATCCATTCCTATTTAGGGAAGCATATAAGCACATGACCTTTGCAGTTTCCTTTCCATCCTGTTTATAAGTCAAGACAGTTTGTTGAACTTTAATGTAGGAGGCATAAAATGCCAAATTCCTACATACTTAAATTAGGAAAGTCAAAGTATCTCAAGGGAATTAAGAATTCTCACTTAAATCAATGGGCATTGTATATGTGATTTCTGTAGGATATATGTACGGTGCTAGTATGAAATTGAACCAAAACACAGAGAAGAAGCCTTTGTGAAAGAAACTATTTCAGACCCAGGGAAACAAACCTATTGTTTCTATCCATTTACCTCTGCATGAGGCAGTTCTATTGCAAAAATAGTTCAATCATCAATTTAGAGCATATAATGGCATTCACAGCAGTCTGTGCTGGTTTGGGTGAGCTTACACTGTCCCTCAAGCCCCAAATACACCATGACCATCTGGGATGGGGAGAATTCCAGCCAGAGCTTTGGTCAAACAGCAGATGTGCCAAGGAATACGATGAATTTCGGAGGTGGAAAGTGTGCCTGTTCCAACCATCAGGAAACAAAACATGATGGTATTTGTGTGCTCAGGACTGTAGTCCCCTGCCTTCCCAAACCACTCCGTCCAGGAACTGTGAGGAGGCAGATGTGTCTGATCCTGAAGCACATCCCCCTGCCAGCCACCCCATGTCTGCATCGCTGTCACATGGACCAACAGGAACACGGGCTGCCCACCTGATCCACCAAAAACATAACAACTGGCTTGGTGCTGCTAAAAGAAAAATCATGACACTCTTTCATACTCCCACTGGAGTAACTCCATTTTACTGCTCTGATATAACCATATTTTTAAATGGCTGGATTTGGGGAAATGCCAATTTCTTTTGAGAGCTGTATCTATAAAAGTGGGGAAGGCAAAACTGCATTAAGAAAGATTTTGAAGCAATAAACACAGCAGTGTGCATTTGTAAACCAAACATTTTTTTAAAATAGAAAATTCAAGCTGAGGGTAACACTCAAAAAATGCAGCAGAAATGCCCCGCTACAGAACTGTTAAAAACTGCATGCAGATACTTTTACTGTACTGTATGGGAATGCCACAAAATGTCCAGACATTTATGAAATTTTCCTGTCATTCCTAGTTACACTGATAATGATGTGGCCTCAATCCTAGAGAAATACAGAAAACAACCCTCACTTGAAAAAAAAGGGCAATAGAATAATTTTGGGGGTAGATTCAGGTCCAAACCATAAAAATCCTTATTTACGGCCAAAAGAGTGGGACTTCAATAAAAAGTACATTTTCAATAGTGAATCAAACCCTTCATTCACCGTTATAGGTGCAAAACTCAGCTTCAAGCACAGACATGCAATGGCACATATACCATTGTATTTCTCTTGAACTTGTACTTTCTTTCCTATTTCCTCCATCTTCACATGGAGTCTGGAATATTCCCTATGGTTTAATCTCTGCAGGATACAGGAGGGAAGGCAGAAAATAGCTGAGAACATGGAAGAGCTTGTTTGAAGTCGGACCAAATTAGCAAACACGGGGTCCTCACCTCATCCACCCTCCATCTGACTGCAGGGCACACATGCTTTCACCACCTCATCCATGCCTCTCTATCTTTTGAAGATTACAGCCAAGGAAGGTGATGATGAAGAATTTGGTGTGTTTTTGTGTAACAGCTACATAAATACAGCTATGCAAAGACAGACAGACAACTTGCACAGTTGCTGCACCTCAGAGTCCCCTCTCCTGCTGCACCCTAAAGCAGCCTATAAACAATATAAGGATGATTGACATAATCCCATTCACACACCTTCACAGAGACCATCGAGCCAGAGAAAATGAGCAAGACCAGATCCTGAGCTGAGCTTCCTTGTGTGCCAATGCTGGCACGAAAAAGAAGTCTGTCACACCGGCATATCTCACCAAAAACAAACAAATAACCTGGTCCTGTCACCCTCCTCCCAGCAGATGGGAACTGTACGCAGTGCACAGTCATCATCCCTTTGCATGACAACATGGATACTAAATGCACTCCCAGGACTACCCAGTCAAAGCTTTGAAAAGAGAAAACATTTCCTGGGATGTTCCTCTTCCATTAAACACACACGAATATTGCAAACATCCTTTTTGAGCTGTCCCAGTTAAGAAAATAATGCTGAGCAAAAGCCAAAGCAAAATTGAACTCATCTTGCTTTATCGAAAAACTATTTACTACTATTTTTTCATCACACTTTTCCACTTAAAAGGAAGAGCTACTTTGGCAAGCTTTAAGTCAATAACTAAAAAGCACAGTTTGTCAGGTTAGCAATAACAGCTGCAGAACAAAGCATGAGCGCAAAATGCTTCCTCCAGAAACAGCATCTGCTGGATACCTTCTGCTGCAAATCTTTGTGTCACTGTGCTTCTGAAGGTCCTTATTTCACAACGGCCCTCTAAATTTAAATGACAATATATGTCTCATTAATAAGAAGTATTTTACAGCCCTACATGGCTTGAAGACATCTATTTAAAGTCCTTGAAGTTTTCAAAATTTTCTGCAGAATCTCATATGGGGTATGCAAATGTCCCATTCTTCCCTCATGGCTGCTCCTGATGCCATCAGCAAGGCATGAGTCCTGTGACTGGCAGGGCTCAAAGGAAAACATCAGACCCAGAGAGATTATAAATGAACAGCAGGAAAGAGAAAAGATACCGCCTCCTTCAGCCTCATTTTTCAACACAGAATTATTAATTAGCACTCACCAAATCCTCCGTGGCTGATATGGTTTTGGTTCTGGGAAATGTCCCAGATAACTCTACATAGCACAGGGGTTCAAACTCCTGCCAGAGGAGCCATTCTATGAGTTGATCATGGCATTAGAATGGAAAAGAGAGAAACAAATTGGCAGCCCCTTCCTCCACCTCTCAGCGAGGGAAGACTTTTTGTCAGCTCTGCATTCAGTGAAGATCTTACAGCTCTCCAGAAATGTCCAGGCAGCTGTACCTTTACCTCCAGAGAGGAAGAGCTGCCCTGAAATTCTTCCTATTCTTTTATCTGCTCTGTCATACATAGATGTAAAGAACAGGAGCAAAGCACACCTCCTCTGCTTTCTATGGGAGCTGTGATTCCTTTATGGCAGCAAAGAAGGGGGAACTTTGGGAATACGTGATTTAAGAAATGCTGCGTAATCATTAGTGCAGTTCAAACAATTCAGCACAGTAAAGGTCAAAGGAAAGGCCTTTAGGCTAAGCAAAAGCTCATTGATACAGAAACAATATGCCATTTTCAGCCGACAATAAGTGTCACGACAGGCACATTTACAGGAGGACTAAATACACAAAGCAACAAGGATGGAACAGAGAAAATGACAAGCCAAAAGATGTTATAGAGCACACTGCTGCTTCTGCTGCGGGCAAAGAATATATCATGTTACGCCACGGAGCTACTGACAAACGATACACCCGCAAACAGATGATTAGCTCATGCAATTTCATCTGTTCTACTTAAAATATACACATTTCTTCACAACTTTCAGGGAATGTCTATCATGAGACATCAGGATCCTTCAGCTAGCATGACCCCTGTGCTAATCAATTGAGATTTCACACAAAACTACCCTGTACCACGTCAGTGACTTTTTATCACCACAGGACTCTGACAAAAAGCTGTGTCAGAAATCTGATCAGGTGTTATTGCGTTTCTCAGCCTTTCCCAGTGCAGTCAGCTCCACCATTAGAGACAGGAGCTGCCTTTTCTCACTCCGTGATGGTGGATGTCAGTAGCCAGATGGAGCTCTCTGTGAAGACCTTGGTTCATTTATTCCAGGCAGGAACCACACACCCTCTGCCCACTCATTCCTACTTAGATACAAATGTGTACAACCCCACACAGAGCTTGTAAATCTGGCATATGCTAGTTAATCAGGGCAAAATTAAGTTCTACATTAAACCCTGCATTAATAAAAAATTAAAGATGACAGGCTGTGTTTAGGATAACCCTGGATGTAAGTACTGGTTCTTGCAGCGGTGTTTAAGTAGCAGTGGTGCCATGTGGTACACAAATTCACCCAGAATACAGGCCACCATGGGAATTTTATCTGTATCTACCTAGGAGCACCAGTAAAAGCTGATTTTCCCCCAGAACTCATCTTTACGCATGGAATGCATCCATCTTTAAATTCTATACAGTCCTCCACACTTCCCCTAAAATATATGATATGCACTGCTAATTAAACCACCTATTTTTGCCACTGTTAATTATATTCTAGTATATGATTTTAATATCAGATTGATTGATTTTATTTCCACATGAGAAAAAAAAATAGACTAGCAGACCGTGAAGTTGGCAGCTCAGGGAAGTTAATACCCAGGTCACACCTCACTGAGGTAACATTAACAGGAGCTGCAGCTGAGTCTGCTGGACCTCTGAGGGTCATTTAACACTAGCACAGGGTTCCTGCAGCACTTCAGTGATATTTGGGCAACACCATTAACTCTGGCAAATATATCAAGTTTCACTGAAACAAGTACACTAAGCTTATCTTCTTAAAAATCTCCTGCCTGAGAACAGCATCCCCTTTGCCTGTCAAGATTAGCAGCGAGAATATGAATGTTGGTGTCAGAAGTTTGAGTAGCTGCTTTAGGATCTGTCAAAATATCTTGCTGGATGCCTGTGAAACATACCCAAAATGTGATTTTCAGTCTTCAAACTATTATCATCCACCCAGCTTTTTTCAGCATCTGATATGGGACAAATCCCTCATTCAACGTCATTTACATGTGAAGTTACCATCTCAAAGTTTCAATACTGAGTTACTTGTAAAGGAAAAGGAATTTATTTCCCAAGGGGTAATATGTATGCCCTTCAACTATGGTCGGATGCATTTTCTGTAACCTCAAGCCTTGAGTCGAGTGTATCAATTTTGAGACCAAGGAAAAATTGTATTTGAGTCAAAGCAGGTTAAAAACCAAATAAAAGTTGAGTTTTAATAATACATCTTGGACTTTCAGGAAAGCGCTGGGTAAAACAAAATCTTCGCATAAACCCCCAATTACTCTTTGTACGTAAATAATAAAGTAGCTGCTCACAATTTCTATGTACATTAGTTTCATTATGAGGATTAACAGGCTGTTGCGTTGTCAGTTTTTCACATGAGTAAATCATTTAATTGGATTCTAGGACTTGATGTTTTCCCTATAAGAATGAGATATTTAATAAAACTTCAATAAAAACAATTCCACTATACTCATTGCCACACTGTAACAGGAAGGAAAAACATGTGCCTGTCTGGAAACTCAGAGCAGGAAATGTTAGATCTCAGATGAGTAACTTTGACAGTTTTGAAATTGAGCAAAACAGCTCAAGGAAAAAGGAACAACAGGAAAGAAATTGGCGAAGAGATGTGAGATAAAAAGTGCAACTTGGAGAGACCGTTGAGACAATACTAGAGAAACATTCAAATTAATCAGGGGGAAGGGAAGGGCCTTCTCAAGTCTCTGAGCCAAAGGAACTGAAGTGCACAGTGACGCTCTGCTGATAAAGATGTGGGGTGTTCTGAGATAGCCAAGAGCTACATCCAGCTTGCCAGGATAATTGATTAGTCAGTTTATTTGTCTTCATCCACAGAGGCAGGGATCAGCCTGTGGTCAGAAGAATAATTCTGGTGGTGGCAGCCTGTTCTTGGCCGCCTTTCACTTCTCCCCTCTGACATAATTAAACCTGGCCCCCTTCCCACAGTCCAGTGCTGGAGCTGCAGACACCAGAGCTGCACAAGGGGCCGGTGTCCCTGCCCAGCACCTCGCCTGGCCTGCCACCAACAGGGCTCTAAAGCAGGGCCAGAGAGCAGCAGATGCATCCATTCTTTTCTGGGCAGCAGCCTCCTTTCAGTCCCCCTTTTCTTCCTCTTAAAAGCCCCTCAAACTCAACGATGAGCAGGGAGGGATTTAGCAGATGGAAAACTGTGCAGAGACAAAGGTAAGAATCAACCTACAGAGTGTCTCAGCCCTGCAGAGCAGGAGGAGCGTGCACTGCTGCCACCCAACACGCACAGGCAGGCACACCCAAAACCTGCCCCAGGTCTGCATTCTCTGATAGGGGAGTCACTTGAAGGTTAAAACAGGCTCAAGTTATTTCTTGGAAATACTGTTGGTTGGTATACCCAGTGTTTCTCTGCTGCTGTTAGCTCATTTTTCAAAAGCATCACACCCATCTCTCCTTGTCCTTTGAAAGGCCTCTTTAGAGAAGTTTCAAGGTATAAATCGTATTAAATTATTTGAACATAAGTATTGTTGGCTGCCTCTTTAAGCCTTTTCTTCCTTTGGTGCCTCATACTAATAATATTCCCCAAGCAGTATAATAATTTTTCCAGAATGTTAGATATTATATGCAGACTGTTGAAGAATTTTAAGATAGGGTAAGAAATTTTCATGATGGTTAGCGAGCAAAAGATTCCTCCAAATATTCAGATTGACACATTTGGAAAGGATTAAATTTATCCAGAGAATTAAATTTGCATCAAATGAACATAAAGAAATACACAGCATAATCCATGACTACTCTGTTTTTGCATGACTAGCATATTTATTGAGATGTCCTTCAGTAATTCTGATTTTGTCATTATTATTCATCACATGAAGAGTCTTGTACTCTTACAAACTGGAGTTTTAAGTTGATTTTACGGGTTCCTAAAACTGTAAGAAAAAGAATTCATAAATTTCAGCAGCGATTTAGCTAATGCAGGATCATGCTTCCTGAATATGAAATAAAACTGGTGGATGATACAGATGTTTTCCTACAGTCTATTATTACAAGCAGTTTCTAAGGTCCCCTGTTTTTAAAAGAGAGGACTGCAGATAACCTGAAAAGCTCAGAGCCAAAATAATCAGGCTGAGATTGGAGTTCTAAAGAAAAAATGCTCATGATAAACTTCTTAATTTATTACTTGCATATTTGACTAACCCTGATATTAAGACACTTTGCTTTCTAGTCTATATGGTTTATGGAGATCACTTGTCTACCTGGAGTAGTCAAGATTATAGATGTTTTAGTCCAATGTCAGGATTANAAAAAAAAAAAAAAGCATGCTTTTATCTAAAATCTGTCCAAAAACATAAACTCAGGCAAATAAAAGAATTGGAATTATCAACATATAAAAATCCATCCAAAGCTACGTAGTCAAGGACCAAGCTTTTGGAGATTTTTCAGTCACCCTTTTTATTTGACTAAATTGTAAAAAGAAAAGGAAATGCAGGGTGCGTTTCTCAGAAATCTGAAATCCATATGGCTTATCTTCACTGATCTGTTGCTTTCCCTGTTAGAACTCCTTGGACGTGTGTGCAGAGTCAGGTAAAAGTAACTCTTCTGAGCTGTTGTGACAAACCCTCTAGAGCAGAATATCATCACTGACAGGCAGGATGTGAATTAATCTGTGTCCTGGTCACTAAAAGGGCTCTGCCAAGCCTCTCCTACCCGCTCACATCCTGTATCCAGGGCAACTCACCTTCTCCCACTCCCGCTCGTTGTTCAGCACTATCACCACCAGCCTGGGGTGTGCCTGGTAACCATCTGCCGTGAAGGACAAATCTCTACCTTCCCAAGTCACATTCATCATAAACCTGGAAGGCAAGGGAGAAAAAGGGTTCATTGAGAAATTAATGAGCTGTCCAGCAGTTAATGAGCAGCCAGTTCAGTCATCAGAACCACTGATTAAACACATGCACCAAATCCTGCCAAGGCTGAGAAGAGCCTGCTCGTGCAGCATGGGAGTCAGAGCATTCCAAGGCACTTCAGAGCATGAGGCAAAGGAAAATACTGGGGGTTTATGACTTTTAATGCAGACATCATTTTTAAAGCAGCTTACATATTATATATGACCTATACACTCCACAAATAATCTTTTTGGTACTTTGAACAATCTCACCAGTTTTTCAGGACCGTTTTAGACATATCTACATCAGCTCTGTATGTATTACTGTAAAACTCAGAGCAAAGTGCATCTTGTCTGTCTTCCTCTGTTCAGACCTCCAAGAATCCTGTCAGCCCTTCCCAACACTATGTTGTTGTGACACATGGATAAATTCCACTAATGCCAAAATGAGACATGAAAACTTTGAAGAGGTTAATAATATTTCTGTAATTTCAAAAGAAAAAGGATATACATTTTAAACTCTTGTGTATTTAGGCTAATTTTCAATGGTTTTCAAAAGATACATAATTCAAAAAGAGATGGATCTGGAATAAATCAAAACTCCACACTGCCCATGTGAGCCTGGCAGAGATGTCCTGCCAGAAGGAGGTAAAACTGCAGTTCAAAGGCCTGGTGATCCCTCAGCACTTCCAGAAGATACAGTGACCTCCAGGCCATGTTCATGTTCTGAAGTTAATCACACTGAATTGCACTGAATTCTCAGCCTATTTTCTTGAAAGAAGTTTAGCCCAAGACTGATGCAGACAGAAGTGCAGACCCTCATCCCACAGACAGATGTGTTTTGAAGGGCAGAAATTTACTTTAGCTATTCTTTATACTTACTAATGCTTTAGCCACAAGGAACTGATACTGGTTGACATGTTTGCATGGGTTTGGAGGCTTTTTGTTTGGTTGGTTTTTTAGCAGCAGTAGTAGCATGGTCTCCTGGTGAATGTGACACAGAATTATTCAGCTCCATATTCAAAGAAGGCAGCTTTGTATTGACACAGCTGCCTGAAAATCCCAATAGCAGAAATACACTAAATAAACATTTATAGACCCAGAAGAAATAGTTGTATTGTACCACAACAGTTAATAATTAAGTGTGCACTGCCCTGAACAGCCATATTAACATCATTCAGCACCGGTTTGACAGCAATTTGTAAATTCACCAATCGCAATAACTCATATTTTGTGACAGACTTCCAGCGTGAAAATTTTCCCCTTGGCAGAACTTTGCTGTTTACTTGAACTGATTTCCCGTATATTCCATTTTTCATCCAGCAGTGAAAGAGCTTTCTTGGGAACAAAAGGCTCGTTTGCCACCTTGAGAGGCAACAAACAACCAAAGAGAAGTTACTTGTACATACATGTAAGGAACCACTCACTGCTGGAAAATCAAATGCATTGTGACCAGGGACTGAAATGCCCAGGAAGTGACCACAGAAGGAAAACAAGGATGTGCTGTGAAAACACACAATACCTGTACTTGCACTTCTGCACCCTTCCTTGGGGGTTCCCTCCCAGTTCACACNACATACAAATAAATAAATAAATAAATAAATAAATAAATAAATAAATAAATAAATAAATAAATAAATAGAACCACAACTCTACACTGAAAAACTGAATTCTGTGTATATTTTTAAACCATGCAAATTTAGCAGCCATTTAGCACCAAGACATTTTGGAAGTTTAAAAAAAAAAAGTCTCTAATCTGTAAAAGTCTCTTAAAATTACACTGTCTGATGCAGATACAAAGGTACCCACGAGTGACGCAGTCTGTGCTACCCCAGTTTCTCATGTTGCAGCAATAAAAAGGACTTCAAAGCAATTCTTGTTTTCCCAAACACATTCTTCTGTACAAAATTCATCAGCTGCCCATGTTCAGAAACCAATACCTGCAACCTACATTNGTAAAACTGCAGTTCAAAGGCCTGGTGATCCCTCAGCACTTCCAGAAGATACAGTGACCTCCAGGCCATGTTCATGTTCTGAAGTTAATCACACTGAATTGCACTGAATTCTCAGCCTATTTTCTTGAAAGAAGTTTAGCCCAAGACTGATGCAGACAGAAGTGCAGACCCTCATCCCACAGACAGATGTGTTTTGAAGGGCAGAAATTTACTTTAGCTATTCTTTATACTTACTAATGCTTTAGCCACAAGGAACTGATACTGGTTGACATGTTTGCATGGGTTTGGAGGCTTTTTGTTTGGTTGGTTTTTTAGCAGCAGTAGTAGCATGGTCTCCTGGTGAATGTGACACAGAATTATTCAGCTCCATATTCAAAGAAGGCAGCTTTGTATTGACACAGCTGCCTGAAAATCCCAATAGCAGAAATACACTAAATAAACATTTATAGACCCAGAAGAAATAGTTGTATTGTACCACAACAGTTAATAATTAAGTGTGCACTGCCCTGAACAGCCATATTAACATCATTCAGCACCGGTTTGACAGCAATTTGTAAATTCACCAATCGCAATAACTCATATTTTGTGACAGACTTCCAGCGTGAAAATTTTCCCCTTGGCAGAACTTTGCTGTTTACTTGAACTGATTTCCCGTATATTCCATTTTTCATCCAGCAGTGAAAGAGCTTTCTTGGGAACAAAAGGCTCGTTTGCCACCTTGAGAGGCAACAAACAACCAAAGAGAAGTTACTTGTACATACATGTAAGGAACCACTCACTGCTGGAAAATCAAATGCATTGTGACCAGGGACTGAAATGCCCAGGAAGTGACCACAGAAGGAAAACAAGGATGTGCTGTGAAAACACACAATACCTGTACTTGCACTTCTGCACCCTTCCTTGGGGGTTCCCTCCCAGTTCACACACGTGAAATAACACCCCTCACGAGGCAACATCATCTGACAGGGCCAGGCAGAAACCACCTTATTTCAATAAACCTGAGAGCCAAGAATTTGGCCCCCTCCTAAAGGCTGGACCCAAAAGACACACCCTCTACTGCTCTGTTCACTTGGCTTTTTAACTTCATCTTGGTGATTGGACTTGAGTTGAGCTCTTCCTTTATGTAACTTGGGAAGATCACCACCCCAGATTTCAAACACCACTCCTCATATTTTGGAGTTAATATGCAAATGTCCTAGCCTAGAAGCCAGTCAAGGGCCATCACAAGATGTAGTGCTGACATTCNTCTGTGCTACCCCAGTTTCTCATGTTGCAGCAATAAAAAGGACTTCAAAGCAATTCTTGTTTTCCCAAACACATTCTTCTGTACAAAATTCATCAGCTGCCCATGTTCAGAAACCAATACCTGCAACCTACATTCCCTTTGAATTGTCATTTTTCCTCTGCAAAGGACAGAAGTCCTGCTCTGCTTTTACTGGCCAAGATCCCAAACCGCTTATCCTTCCAAAAAACAATCGTGTTCCTTTCTGTTCCTGCTTAGGAAATGTGCAGCAAATAAAGGATTTATATTATATTATACTTACAGAGTTTTAAATTTATCCAAGATTAATTCTGTGCAAGACATCTTTGGCTTCTGAACTGGACAAACTATATTTCTGAAGTAGCTTTGGAAATTCATGTTCCTGTTCTCAACTGAATGATGTGCTTGGTTATTTGAGCTCATCACTTTAAGGGGGCAATTCAGCAACACCTTGGATTAGTAGTTAACCTGCTTTCATACCTCATTAGTGCCACAGCCTTTGCAAAGACATGATAGCAGGAGGCCTTGTGATGGTATTATGACACTGAAGTCTTAATTAACTTTTGCAAAGTGAAATTTGTGAGATTCCCCAGGTGATGCATGTATCAAAATAGTAATTTTTTTGTACAGAAGCTAAGCTCTTCTCACACCACATACAAAACAGGATCTTTATCAGAAGAACCAAACCTCTACTATATATTTAAAAACACTTCTAAGCATTTACACCGTTTTTTTCTTTGCTTGCCACTTTCCCCAACAAAACTAAAGTGTTGACACACCACAGCAGAACACTCTTCCTATTGTATTCACAGCAAGCCTTTGAAGCACCAAGGTTACAAACTTCTCTCAAGGCTTCCAACTTTATTTTTATAGACTCAGAGATCAAGTAGTTCACCTAAAGCTTCAGATTAATGCCGAAACTAAGCAATATTTATCCCTCAAAATTCTGACTCTATCCATAAAAACAGAACATACTGAATAAGGTGGATTTTCCTTCCCTATAAATGCTATATCACTTCATTGACTCCAATTTCCACTAACAAATGGGCAAAGACTTTGCCAAAAGGATGAGAGCTCAGATCTTATAAGACCATTTGCGAGGGTGCAGTATTGCTGACACAGAGACACCCTTCTGGCCAGTGTCCTTACAGGAGACATGGACCTTCTTTGTCCGTGAGGTGTTTGTTAAGGATTTCATATCCTCTGTGAAGACAGTAGAGACCCCAGAAAAGCCTTGACTGCTCCTGGAGCAGAATCTTTGAGAGTTCCAAGGTCTGTGTTATACAACAGTAAAGGTGTTTGCAGGCTGTGGTATTTCTTTTGAGGTTTACCAAATCTATGGATGTTCAAGATACACAAGTGCTCCTGTTAACAGATGCAAGGGCTTGAGAGCAAAAGCAAGAAGGTTTAGTGGATTCTGTGTTTGGCATTATTTTGGGAGAAAAAAAAAAAAACACCACCACTATGTAAATTATAAATTATAAATACCACTTTGTCTTGAACAAAGAAAAGTGCTAGATGCAGCTTCATAAACTTTTCTGGGTGATGTGAGAAAACACAGGGGGAGCAGTCCCAGGAAACCAAAGCAGGTAGGATATCACCTCTGGAGCCCCACCAGTGATGGTGCCCCCCCTGGCAGCACCTCCACCTGCTGTCTCTCAGGAATGCCAGGGAGGAGAACCCACACAAAGATTCACATCCTCAGTAAGGGACAACCCTTTGTGTCCCAGAAGGCCCTGCAGGACTGGTCAGGTTCAGAAGTCAGCCAGTTCTGCAGTAACAGGCTGGTTTATAATTAGTGTGAAATCCACTTGGTCTGCAGCTGGAAAAAATGTGATGGGTAAGGCAGAGGCATAGATGAAAACATGTCACTTCCAAGCTGCCTCCAAAGGAGAGAACTTACTTAGCAGACCTGTAAAATAAAGCTCAGGGTCTGAGAGCTGCAGGGAGCAGAAAGCCCACGGGATCCCTCACTGCCATAAGTTCAGACTCATGTTTCCTGCCCTCATCCTGCAGCTCAGATGAGATAATCAAACTTGATAAATGCCCCAGGTGCCATAACTAAGGACTCTCACTTGTTATTTAGTGCCTTCTTCACCATGGGGCAGCGTTTCAAATCTGTGACAACTGCAGGTGATGAGGAGAAGCAGCAGAGACTTGGGGAAATACATTTTCCATAAAACAAACTCTCCCCCTCCTCTCTCAAAGAAGGAATTTCCAAACTGAGATTTAAAGCAGATGAAATGCCTCAAAACCAACATGTTATCTGGCAATATTTCTCTTTCCTGCAAATAGTGTAAAATCAACCTTTTTAATAATCTAGACAGCCAGCCTGTCTGGCCCTGGCATTCACTCAGCCTCATACCTAAAGAAGCAAAAGTGAATCCAGATTTTGTCTTTTCTTCTTTATGTTGTTGAGGCTCTGAACTGCTGAACTTCTTTACTATGATTCTACCATGAAACTGGAATGATGCCTATCAATAGAAACCCCAAGACAAATTATTTATGATTTAGAAACATATTTCCTATGTAAAATTAAATCACGAAACACTTAATGTAGAATATAGAATGTATGGTCTGAAGTACATATAGAAGTAAGTCTGCAATAGAACACTATTAAACAAGGTGCTGATGCTTTTTTTTTTTTTCTTTCAAAGTCAATTCTATATCTTAGGCTGTCTAGGATTTTATTTCAAAATGCAAATCCTTTGCAGTGATGCAAAGAGTCTCTTCTTCCTCTTTGTGCATCCTTCTCCTCCACTTCCCCCAGCCCACTTTCTCCTGAGTGTAACTCCACAACAGTCCCTTGCTTTGGAGCTGCACCTCCCTAGGCCTTGAGCCAGCATGGATGAGTAAAACTTTGGGAGCGATATGCTCAGTGACTGTGAAAAAGGAATGTCATGCCAACTACTGGTACCTCCTGCCAGCTGCTCCTTAAAGCATGAACTGCCACTGGGTCTGGGAAACTCATTTTGCCCCAGTTCTGCCAGACAAGCAACAAAACCCTTGGGGAGCCCTTCTGAAAGCGGAGCGAGGGGAGGCAGCAAAATTAGGAAGGGCCCGGCTACCTTGGGAGGGGCCACAGGTGAGTGTAACCAAACACCACCAAGTTCAGTGAGTTAATGTCACTATAAGCAGTAACATTTCATTAAAAGCACTACTATAGTTACATTTTGCTGCACCACCTCAGGAGCATCCCAAATTCCTCCCTGTGAAGCGTGCCTGGCTTCCTGCAAAGGGATGGTGTCTGCACATGAATTCAGGGAAGTGCAAATATCTAGTTGTTCATGTTTAAGACCTGCTCATCAGCAGTAAATTAGACTTTGTGTATCCCTGTGTACCAGTCCAATTGCTACAATACTACTGGATTTCCTAATTAGATAGAATCCCCACACAAATGAAGGAGACAAAGTGGGATCCTGCCACTGACAGCATTTTTACTTGAATATATTTTCTAATTCGTTGACAATAATAATTTATTGCAAGCCAGGATGTCTGAGATTAGTTGTTAACATTAAATCAAGGACTGGTGGCTTGATACATCATTCTCATTTCAGTTTGTTTCCCTACAGCAGCATTCACAATAGCAAAGGGGAACAATAAGCAAATCTAGCAGCATACAAAACCTGACATTTCTTCAAGCTTTAAAGCTACCAAAAGTGAATTATTAAATTGAAAATATGCTCAAATTAGCTATTTTCCTCTTAAGCATCAGATCATCACCCTGTGTACAATGCACTCCCATGTGCATGTAGTGGCTCCAGTAAAACCTCAGTGGGATCACAAAATGGGAAAGACAAACAAAATATCCCAGAAAGTCCTAGGTGGAAATAAATAACAATTAGTTTTCTGCACAGCAAATATGCTACTGGTGAGAAAGCATTTTCCTTCATATATAATTAAATATTTCTACACCTTCAATCATATAATAAAGAAGATAATACTTATTGTTCCCAAGTCCTCTGACTTAAAAGAACAAATCCTCTATAAATTGGCTGTTGATCTGTATGCATGAAAAGATTAAACAGATTTTCTGGATTATTCATCAAACCATTGTGTCCATTTAATCCCTGATTTTGCTCAAAAGAGGCAAATTTATCTATCTGTTATGCTAAAAGCTGGAATCAAAATATTGAACTTGATGGATGACTGTCAGGACCAGAGGGACAGCAAAGCCTTGCCCTCTGAAGGAGATGTTGTAGCTGTGTTGTGGCCATGCTGAACCCCAAGAGCAGCACAGCAGCAACGACAAGGAAATGAATCCACGGGATGGAGCAACACTGGGCAGCACATTTCAAAACACCCTCCTCACCAAGCCCCTGAGCTTTTAAAGCAGGGTGACTCAGGACAGGATCAACTAAGCTTTTGTACCTCTCCCTTTGGACTTCCTATTGCTCCTGCTCCCTGGCTGATGGATAAAGGATGCTGTGCTTGGCGAGGGTGGGATGCAACAACCTGCCCAGAGGACTTTGGCCAGGTTTCTAGACCTACACCTTCACTGCTGAAAGATGAGTCTCCAAATCCTGCCTGTTATTTGGCTGTATTTCGAAACTGAATGTAACTAAAGGTAAGCCCCACGTGGTAAACACCTGACTACCTATGGACAGACACATCTCTTGCTTTTCAGGATAATGGCAACAGAGCAGCATCTTTCCCACCCTCATCCACCCCTGCACGGATCAGTGTGGTTGGAATTGTTGCTGTGAGATGTATCTCCCAGGGTCGTGACTTTTATACACACCCTGAATACTCTTCTAAACAAGGCAGCAGCATTTCAGCTCCCAGAGCAGCAGTGCTGTCTGTGATGACTGGCAGGGTTATTGTGCTTTGCTGTTTGTTTGCTTACATGTTTTCCTTTTTTTGAGAAAGAGCAAGTATTTGTTCAGCTGACATGGCATTAATGAGGAGCTAATTCTATTTATCCTGCTGTGCCAGTATTTCACACAATAGTGGTTTTCTGCTTTGGGAGATCTGGGTCTTACATAGATAGGAATAGATGAACTGAATCAATACAGATAGAAATACACATATATATCAATGTTTTTAATGCATTGAAAATAAGCCCTGTATCTTATTATAAATCCTTTATTTATAGGGGGAAACTAGTTTTCCCATGTGTATCAGAAATGAATATTGATCAAATCACTGCAAAAACTAAAGCAAACCTGATTTTCTTCTGGATCTAGAAAGCCAATAAAAGCATCTTAGAACTGCAGTGACAGGGGAAAGATAAATTGTGTGCTTCAAAACAAATATATATTCAAACCAATTTAATACTCAAAGGATTTGAGAAAGGGGGAGGAGGAGCTTTCACTTCATGGCTTTCTGTACATAGAATTTCTTCATAAATGAAGACAAAAATTGCTATCTAGATGAGGGAAGTCATATATAAAGCATTACCAAACTTCCATTTACAAGCAAATTAGCAATTATGGCATAGTCTTAGAACACTATACTGCATTTAAAGCTGAATTAGACTGTCATTAAAATAGATGGAGTCTAAAAATTCTGGGGTTTTGCTCCATTCTTGAGTTTGTTTTGCTCAGGCATCACCTCACACAGCCTTTTCCCTGCTTTCCACTGAGGTCGCTGCTTCTGAGTTTGCAAGCAGTGCCCTCTCATTCAACCCAACTTCTCCAACACGGATTTCCTGCAGGGACAGGGAGGCACAGCACAGCAGTTCCCAGGTCCAAAGTTGTTTCCAGTTACTTTAGCCCCTTCCATCGTGAGGATGCTCCAAAATCCTTTGTTCAACTTATCTTCTTCATACAGCACATACACACTTACCTTGTAGTTTAGAATACAGAACTACACTATCTGTGAACTGAAACTGTGATGACTGCACTTCACAATAAAACCCTAATTTAGACATTGATTTGGCATGTAAAGAAAAAACCTACAATTTAGTGATAGGGATGAAGAAGCACAAGGAATTTATGTAATTCACCTTGGCACAGAGAGACTGGTCAGCTCCCAGAGATTACTTAGTACTGGTAAATGCTTGTATACACTCGCCTTTCTTACAGATTATATGTGACAAGAATAGTCTTGGGAAGTTATTACATAAGAAGTACTATTTAAAGTTTTTTTTCATTTTAGTGTAATTCTGACATTTCTAAATTAAAACCAGCCTGCCTCTTGTTCTTGTGGTGTTGGAGAAGCTCAAAGAATTTTCAGTACAGAAAATATTTTCTCACTTCGTAGCTCAGTTGTTCACATTGGGAAGTGACTTTATTAAGCACAGTGCACTACAGCTTCTCCTATTAATAATTTCTGTGTGCATTATGAACTGCACGCTGCAGAATCTCCTGGTGAAGTCTAATCTCACTGCCCTAACACTCACAAACCCTGTTCTTGTAGTCATGCAGATTTAATCACAGAATATGCTGACATGGGAGGATCATCGAGTCCAACTCCTGGCCCTGCACAGGACACACCATGTGCCCCAGAGAATTGTCCAAACGCTTCATGAGAAAATAAAGATAGTTTGAAGAAAGACAGCTTATGCTGAGTACTGAATACCTAATTCAAATCTACACCAGTGTATTGCCCAAATGGGGGAGGAGCCTTTTTCAAAACAGGTTCAAGTTTTTGTGATCTTTCCAACTGAACCACAGTATTTTAAACACCAACACTTCTGCTAACAGAACACAATCTAACTTTCACAGAAGACAGAGTTGCATCATTAATAGTGGACTTCTTTGTTTGTGCATCAGATCCCAGTGTTAAGGCCCCAAATTTGGTTAATAGGATGCCATGAGCTTTCACTCTTATCTGGCATTGCCAGCACATGCATTTAGAGCCACCACACGAGGGTGACACGCTGGGGGCAGGTTGAACAGTCACCCCAGCAGTGCCCCCCGGCTGCTCTGCCCTGACACAGGGGACGCTGCCCTGGCTTTCCCAGAGCCACTCCAGTGCTGCCTCCTGCCACTTCCAGGGGCAAATGGGGCAGCAGGAAAAGAATCACGGGTTCTCTGCAATGTGCCCTCCAGCAAATTCGTAGTTTTAGAGGCAGAGCTTACATGTGATATACTCTTTTTTTCTTCTCACAGACCAGATACAGAAACATATTACTGTGCAACATATATTATGCAACATTTTGGATAGAAGTAATCAGGAGTATCATGTCTGAGAGGGACAATTAACAGAAAAACTATAATAAAAAAAAGATCCTGATTTAAACCTTGGCAGGTCCCATCTGACAAACTGTTTTGAGAAAACATCTATATCAGTTTGGATTAATGCAGATTAATTTTACAGTTATTCTAGTAGAGGTAACAAAACCAAAACCCTCACAAGTAGAAGGGACAGAATTCAGTTCTTAGGTGATAAAAGCTGCCTAACTAATCTAATACTTCTGTAATTTCCAGCAACATCCTCTTTAATGCTGCACATTGCTTGTCTTCTAAAATATTACCAGGTTCCTGCTGATGCAAGTGATTCAGGGACAGCCTCCAGAGCATTTTGGCAATTTTACCTCATAGTTATAAGTACACAACAGCTCAATTTTGTTAACTCAGCTTTATACCCTCTAAGACCAATTTCTGTCATCTTCTACATTATATTCAGAGCAGTATTTATTCTCCACAGCACACAACATCATGTCCAGGAGCACAGTTATCAGTGCAGCAAGTCCTCTTGCACATTCTCCTGGAACATCTGAAAATCACTGCTTAAGAAGGGCATGATGGGATGAGCAAAAATCAGTATTCTCCTTCAAGAAACATATAAGGGCAAGAGAATGGAAAAAACCCAAACCCAAGAAGCCTTACTTGTGCAAGGTTTGAGAGGGCCGGTCATTTTTCTCCAGTTGTCCATAGCAGCTGGTTTTTGCCTCAGGAATGAAGGAGTACTTTTCCAGCATGGCTGATGCAGCAGTGGCAATAACACCAAGGCCATCCCTTACCCGAGCTTCTAAACTGTAGTCCCACTCATCATAAGCTGCTGAAATGAGTCCCGAAGGAAACTCCTTGGGAGTGATTTCTGTGTTACCACTAACCAGGCTGGGAACTATCCAAAAGAAATCATAGCCAGTAAGGCCCAGGGATCGAGCCTCATCCAGAATGTAGACAGCTTCATCCTTGGAACAATACAGCAGGATGACGGAGGAATGAATTTTCTTCAGCTGAATTTGGGTCTTGGCATCTCCAAAGGCAGTATCAAGTATGATGACATTCTGCATGTCCCAGCCCACAAAACTATTTTCCACAGTGGTCTTAATGACATTGATGAAATCTCGATATCCAGGGAAAGTGGTGGTCACCAGAGAGAACACGTGCCAGTCATAATCCTGCATGATCTTCAGCATGATAATGGCTTCTTGCTGGATGGAAGCCCCGAACTGGAAGAACGTGGACATCACATCCTGGAATACCAAACACAGCAAAAGATTAGCAATTTGGTACAAGTTTGGAGGGACTAGAATATCTAATTCTTCTGCTGTTTTGTTCTACTGTGGCTACCAAACTTTCATTGCATTCCAGTAACTTTCTGTGACTTATCTTATTTGTATCACTACTAAGCCACACTGATCATAAGCACTACATATCATTTCATACACCATAAACCCAGGTGCTGCATATTTTAACATCTATCAGAAATAGGCAGCCCAATATATTTGTTGGCACTAAATTTACAAACGTTTCCACTGGCCTATTTTCACTAAGTTGCTGTAAGATCTAAATTTATTTTTTAATTTTACATTCTACATTTACCGACAATTAGTAGAGTGACAAATATACACAGGAAGCTATATAATTCTTTATTTTACTTCAGTATTTATTCCTGACCAGTAAAGACAACTTATGTACATCATTATCAGACACAGAAAGCTTGAAGTCCTGGTGAAACAAAAGCTTGTGATTTAAAAATAAGATATGAATCATTCAAGGTTTCTTATGCAGGTTTCAGAGAAAATACACATACGGTGTGTTTAATTTAAAGAGTTTTATGAACATGGTTGTGAGCTGCTATCCTATTTTACACTTGCAGGGAACAGAAACAGATTAATTGACTTCAGTTTCATGGCAAGGTGGCGTTAAAAATATTCGTGAGAATGGTAAATCAGCTCTGCAAGCTCTGTAAATCTATTCCAAGCAAACTGTCTCTATTTTTTTTAATAGAAGATGAGGAGTGCTATTACTTTCCAGTGCTAAGAAGCTGACACCAGGATTTTACACAGCTTGACAGCAATAAAAGTCTTACAACTTGTGTCAGACCATGAAGGCTGATACTGAAGGTACAAAATATACACCGCTGGTGGTAATGAAATCATCTGCCATGGCTTCTTTGGTACCTTAGGGATGCCAGTGCCAAATTTCTAGTGGATTTGGGTTAATTGCAAATGTTATAAAACTTACTTTGGAGAAGAATTGAATTAGGAAGATTTGATTGCTGAATGCTTTTAGCTGTTTCCTGGTGACCTGCACCAGATAGTTAAAAACAAGTGACCAAGCTTCTCATCTGGGGACATTTACAGCTAAAGAAACCCAGCACGCAGAAAATCTGCTCAGAGTCAGCATTTAGTGATTTAATTACAGATTACTATTACAAAGTAAATTAGATATCTAGAGACAATACCACGAATCTAATTTGCTGTAGCTTCCTAATTGAACATAAAAAATATTGCAATGTGAAGTCAATCACTTCAGTTTTCTTCTCCAGCTCTTATCCAGGTTTCTATTTGGGATTATGCTGAGTAACAGTAAAAAGTGAAACGATTTATAGCAAATTAAATAGTTTATATACACCATAGCTTTTCACTTTCCATTTCTTTATGTGGTTTATGGCTACTAATGCAGTGGCATAATCCTTTCAAACAATACATACACCTTGGTCTTTTGTGCATCACAAGGAACTTCACCAGTGAGGCAATTGAAGATGAAGTATTTGAGGGCAAAAAACAATGAACATGGACATCTCCAAGTGTGACCTTTCTAACTAGTAAATACAGATTTTTAGCCTAGAGCAGTCCTTGACATCTTCCCTGGCAATGAACAACAGTCTTGTGCCCAACACCCTGTGTGACCATTGCAGGAGTCTGACAACAAAAGAAAAGCACTAAAAATAAATCCTTGCCTTTTGTAAACATTTTGTTAGAAAAACAGTTTATGAAAGGAGCTTTGACTAAACATTCTTGTAAAGGTCACACCCATATTACAAGAATCCTTTTCATATAATTCTGAATGTGAAGGCTAGTCAAAATCAGGCAATTAAGATCAATTTGTGATCAGAATGATGAAAAATAACCCCTGTAATTATATGATGAAAACAAGTCTGGGTTCAAGAAAAGTGGAGACACAAATATCACAAGTGAGATTCTCATCTGAAGAAATTTCATGTAACTGCACTGACTTCATTTGATGCTTTTATAGAGCTGAAGACCTGACTGTGTGTGTTTACAATGAATTTGAAACAGATGGAAGATTACAAGCAAATTGCAGCCTTAGGAACTTCAGAAGATATTTAAATTCCTATAAGGAGAATATTCAAGGACATATCCATTAAACTGGAGGGTAGGGAGGGAGGAAGTTTGGTGAAGAAACAGCAAATAAATAAAACTGTAACAGATTCAACTATTGTATCCTTAAATGTCTACATAACTGCTCATTTTGGCTTTTCTTAAGCTTCACATTCTTCTCAAAAAGCATTATTATTCCTCTGCTTTTCACAGACTTAAACTCCATATGTGTAACAAAATACTTAGTTCTACTTTTCTATATTCAAATGCAAACCTGAGTGATATTTGCAAGAAACCAAAGTTACTCAGTTATTTTCATTTAACTGTTACTCAGTTATTTTGATTTAACTGTCATCTTGTCATCTATGAAGCCATCCATCTAAATCTTTCATGAAGTAGGAATACAGATGCAATATCAGAGGTGTTTGAAATGCACACCAGAAATATGTTCTTTTTCCTTCCTCAGTGTCCCCAGATCTTGAGATTATTGGTAGAGGATGCAAGAAGTGGCACCCCTTATTAAGGGCAGGAAACATTTTACAGATGAATTCCACACATAAATCTCCAGCCATGAAAATCCCAAGATGTTACACTGATATGAGCAAAAATTTAGTTATGGAAGTTGTGGAAATATTAAGGCTTTATATGATTTTTCTGCTTTAGCTTCTTAACTAGATTCTACCACAGCTGTGTGAACAAAAAACAGCAATGAAAAGAGAAAGCAAGGAACAAATGAAAACTTCTTGTTTCTTTCTGTCTTGCACATGAACATACAGTTTATGGCAAAACATCTCCCCATATGTTTCCCACCAGAAGGAAGCAATCCTTCAATTTCTTCTTGCTTAATGTTATCCTTGAATTTTGGATACAACATAAAATTCTGGCATTATAGAAGAAGGGCACTTCAATGTTCCCACACTTGTGCACAAAACAGAGCAGCTCTCCCTGCTGCTGTCATTTTATAGATTAATATATTAGAGTAAGTTGCTTTTTAATTAGTGTACTGAGTCTATAAATCTGTCAGTGTTGTCAGAATTGCACATTTCACTTCCCCAGATCCAACAAATTACAGGAATAGTTCTCTCAAAACCTCATCCTCAGCAATTTTCCTGACATCTCAGTTTCCAAGCTCTGGCTTTTCCATGGGATCAGCGGGGCACATTCACAGCTGCTGTAACAGCTGAGCTGAGCCCTGACAGGAGTTTGTGCCTACTAGGGAAAAAGCTGCAAGAGTTGGTCAGTTAAGAAGAGAAACATTTGTTAACTAGCATACCTTTCGTTAAATGAAAATTAAACGCTAAACCAGAACAAAACAGGGGCCAACGTAAGACCAAATCAATTTTCCACTTGGCAGACTTACCAAGGACAGTTGTTTCGCTAGTAAGACAATATTATGACAGGAAGCAAAAACCAATATGAAAGACAGGTTAAAAGCAATCCAGAGATGATTTTACTCAGTTAATAATGATATTAATATGACAGAACTTTAAAGTTATCTTAATTGCTTCATTCTTACTTTGTATCTTCCACAGAGATCCAGAAAAAACCTTTTTTCTCCTGTTTTACACTGCTATAACTTAGACATTCCATTCTTATAAAGATTTAAGGCATGTGGTGCCAGACCTACACATACAGTGCAAGCTGTTTCCTGTTCAATGAGTTATAGTAGTTATTTGGCATTTTTATAAGGCCTGGGAAAAACGAAAGCCAGAGATTAGTCATGAATTTAACTGAATAATTTAGCATCACATCAAAAATATACTGAGGAAAATTATTTGTACTGATCTCAAATGTAAGTAACAAAAACCAAAATTTTCTTGTAGAGTGTTAACTTGCTACCATTCTTCTTGGATTACTTGAAGTGATGTGTGATCTCCTGGTAAACATGAAGTGAACTGTGTTTCCCTGCCATGAATATCCAGGTTTCCCCTTGTGAAAGGATACAGACCCTACCAAACTTTCAGTAAATGCAGACACTGAAGTGGAGGAACCGAAAGGAAAACCTTCCCTCCCAAGACACCCTGCACTTTCCTGAATTCTTAAGTTATGAAATTCCGCCCCTGATCATTAACAGTACAGAACACGCAATTCCCAACACAAACATCTCACTGAGGTGCCCAGGGAGAAAACTCCTCCATTATCACCATGGGAGCAATTTGGGGGAAATGATACACAGTTTCGTACTCTCATACAAAGCACAGCAACATGTGAGGGTGGAAGTAATTTACTCCTTTTATCAAGGAGCAGAAAATCCTTGCTCGCCAAGGACCCGTCCCCTCCGTGGCCTCACGCACAGCCAAGCTGTGCATGGCTCACTTGCAGGTTTCTCTGGTGACACCAACCTCCCAGGTGGGACCCCAGGCATCCCCCTCCAACCTCCACCACCCCACACGGACCCCCCAGCTGCCACTGCTCTGGGACAGGCTCAGCCCATGCCCAGCCCCAGCAGTCGCTGACTTGTCTAACCTGTCCCCCTGTCCTGGACCCCCCCAGTGCCAGCCCTCCCAAGGCATGGGCTTTCTAACAGAGCTGGAAAAGAAGATGGAAATTTCCTTCCACTAATTTAACTGGTGCAAATGCACAGCCACAAAATGTATAAAGGTCAACTAAAAGGACAATCCGAGGCCTTACTTTTTATTTTAGAAGTTTGCTCTAGGAGAGGAACATTGAAGTTAGAAAAGGGCAGTAGCAAGCAAGGGAGTACATTATGACCCTCCAACATCTGACATGTCCCCTTTTATTATTTCAAGGAATAAATATCAGAGAAACATGATTTCAAAAGGTTAGCACTGGCTTAATCAAGCATGTTCTTTCCCATTTCCAGAGGGAGTCTGTAGGAATTCATTTTGTGAAGACTTCTGTATTTTCAGGTCATGGTTTTACCCTAAGAATTTTGATAGATAACAGGTTTCATGGGGGTTTTATTCTCTTTAGTATATCCATTTTATACTACCTCCTTGCCTTATGCTGGCCTGCAACAAGAGCTAAAATTTGTCACTAAATCTGTAATTGCCAGAATGGCAAGTAAACAAATACAAAGGATTGAGAACAGGGTTTCTACAGATCATTCCAGAGTCCCCTGGTTTTTGATCCTTTATACTCTTTAAATAAGGGTGTGTCATGTCTAACGAAAGTAACTCAACAAGCCATTACAGCAAAACAATTATGGAAGACAAGTAGCTTTGCACAGAGCTCATGGACCATTCCCTGGGCTGGCACTCACCCAGCTGGGTTTTCAGCACATCTGGGTTTTGTTTCACAGATTGTTCAAACACTGGAAATTGTGGTGGCTCAGTCCAAGCTCCTGTTCAACCAGGACAGGCAAAGGGAAAATGCTTTCAAAGGGTGAAGTGACATCAACAAGCCTGTGACCAGAGTTGATAAAACCTGCAAAGATTCATATGAATCAGCAGGGATTTTGGTGTGGTCTTTTGATGAAAGGTTTATTGACAAGATGCCTCCTTTTTAGATAAATGTCAGATTCCACACTTACAGAAATGTCTTGCACTGTGAATATTTTAGTGAGGAAGGGCAAGACTGGTTCCCAAAAAAAGGGAGCATGGAGCTGGCTGTACTGTAGCTATTTGGGTAAGTAACAGCTATTGTGCATCTTTTGGGGTCAAAAAGAATCCCAACATAGATCACAGAACTCTGAGTTGGAAGGGACCCACAGGACCATCAAGTCCAACTCTTAAGTGCATTCACTTCCCATACAGGGATCAAACATATGACCTTGGCATTATCACCACCATGCCCTAAGCAGCTGAGCTAATCTCAGAGCCCCAAGAAGCAGAGTACTGGTGCCTGCAAGGAATATAATGGAAAATAAAGGGCATTTTCAGAAAAATTGTATTTGCTTTGTATGTTTGAATATTTCTTGAATATAAATCATTGATTTTTAAGACATACTGGGTCATATGGTTCCATACATCAGTGTAATCATCATTATCCTAAAATATTTTTCCTTTATGGGATTTGTACAAAAGTTTCTTTTTCTCTAAGTACTTCAGCATGAAAATAAATATTTGAAAATGTATGTGACCTAATATATTAGGTAGCAAGGAGGACAGATTTTATGCTGATTTTTTAGCTGAGTATCATTTTTCTTACACCCCCTGTCATGACTGCAGATAAATGCTTTGCCATTTTTTAAATTCAAACTCTTTTTATGGTTTGTACAAGCAGTGTCCTTCTGCTTTATTCATGTAATTAGCCAGCACTAAACTGATGTAAGTAAATAATTCCTTGAAGAGCACAAGAAGACTTCATTTTCCATAGGAAAATGACTTTAAATTAGCCATGCAGCACATCTTTCACCTCAAGGAACACCTGAGTTCACATGGAGAGCTCTTGAGTCTGTCCTTTCAGTGAAACTTCTTCACGCAGTTGTTATGAATGATGGGAAAGCAATCAGGAAAATTAATGACTTTCCAAAGACAGGGAAGACACTTGCTGTGAAGTTACTGGTGAAAGTAACTGGCTTTCTGCTGTGTGGAAATATCCATCTGCCACCAATTCACATTTGAGACACCACAACAAAACTTTGGTGACATCAGAATAAAATGGGGTCCTGTTCCTGTTCTTGCCATGGCAACCTGAGAAAGTTTAGGACAAACTGAGGATGGTCTGTTCTGAACAGGTTACCTGCTTGGCTGAGAAAAATAAACAATGAAATGATGCTGTAAAATGAGACAGAAGGAACCACAAACCTTGATTTTACTGCAACACTGTCAAAATGCACTTGCTGGAAGGAGGAAAGCACAGGGGTATTTTCAGGGGAAAAAAATAAAATTGTTTAGACTCGTCAAAGGTTATTCACCAGGTAACAGAAATAAAAAGCATTCAGAGAGCATCAGAGAGCTTGTGAATTAGCCCAGTGAAAGGCCGGGAAAATCGAGCAGGGATAGAAACAGACATTTGAAGAAAGGAAAAGTCTACATAACATTCCTCTCCTACTACTGGTAGTTCACAGAATTCACCTCTGGAAATAAAATGCCACAAAGACATCGGATGGATGGATGGATGAAGGATACCAGCCAAGTGAGCCACATGGGTTCCGGAAAATAAATAAAAATCTTGGTGTATAGACTATCCATCCCCACTATCCCAGCTCTCTTGTATTCCACTGGGGCTTTTTTTACCAATGTTCACTTTCTTTAATACCTGTATTGAGACCCTCTGTATTTTACTACCAAAACAACATGCTAGGCTATGGGGAATTTTGCACCTTTCTCAGCTTTAAGTCTGTGGCTACAGAGAATTATCTGTCAAATCAATTAGTTCATTTAATTTGAACCACATCTGCTCCCACAAGGCCATCAGGGATGAGCTTCTCTTGATTCATGGGCAATTTGTGGAACTTCAGAGGATATAAAAGCAAAGCATTTAGGCTACAGTGAGTTATATTATTTCTTGGAGCAGACAGCTAGCTCTAATTATAAATCTTGAAAACAATCCTGCTGATAGAAGCCATGCTAACTCAAATCAACCCTGCATATGGGGTTTAACTGTCTGGTTTCAAAATGAGTCCCTGATAGCCAGGTTTTGGTACAGGCAGATGGATCTCTGGCACACAGGGAGATTCTAAAATTTCCAAGCAACTCCAAAGGAAAAAGCAGTGCTTTATCTTCCTCTTTGAATAAAAAGTGGAGCTTGCCCATCTGTATTTTTTAAATTTTCAGTAAATAAAATGTCATGCTCATAGTTTGGTCTTACATATTTTACTGCCCCAAAAGGTTGTATCATTAGTCTTTAAAAAGTGCCATGGTCACATTTTGTCTGATTAGCAGCTTTTTACAGCGCCAGCCTAATTCACTTTCTTCTCAAAATAAGTCACCCAAATCGACTTTGCTCTGCAGAATGTGCTAGAATCCAATTTACTTGACATGTTTTTGGGTATCTGTTAAATTGAAATATATAGGTTTGTTAGTATTTTTTCAGTTTAATAGCAGTATTTTAGCTGAGTAAAATTTGATGTGTTTACAATATTATTGCTGTGCAATCAAAAACTGTAAGTTCTTTGAATGGCTTATGGAAATTTTCAAGAATCGATGCTCTGCAATAATTCATCCCTGGGACAGATTTTCATCCCAGTTATTTGGTATCTAACACACGAAGCACTTCACTTAATTATAAAACGACTTCACAGTGTCATTTTGATCTGTAGTGTACACCCCAACCTACAGGAAAATTTGCTTAGAACAACGATTTAGAAGGGTTGAGGACAAATATGATTCTCTGTTCAAATCTTGTATCTTATCTAGTACAAGCATTGCACAAGAAAATCCTGCAATAACAAACAGCTCACGCATCAACAAAATTCATGAAAGGATTTTCATACAGCTTTTGCCATTAGGAGCTTTAAAACCAACCCCATCCAATCTTATTAATCCTGTAAATAGAATCTTTCTTACCCACAATAACATTTAAATAAGCTATGGCCAAGAATTCAGTATTAAATCCAAAATCAGGAACAATCTATGATTTAATAGCAGCTGAATCAAGCCAAATTGGCTGTTTACTTATAGTATGTATTGCATGTGTGCATTAATGCCATACATTATATAGAAAGATAAGCATAATTGAATACCAATAAAAATGCCTTAAGACATCATCTCCTTATCTGAAAACATTTGGCCTCAATTGAATGCTAAAACACTTCTCATTTGTGTTGAGGATGAGAAGCCAGAAAGCCATTAACTAAGTCATTTCCATACATCTCCACTTATCAAGTAAAAATGAAGGTAACAAACAACCTCCTCCTCCTCCACCCCCTTTCACCAAATGGTGAGTATAAAACATTAAGCAAATAGAAGAAATATAAAGCCAATTTAATTTTCCACTGTGTGCTTCTAACTACATGCTTTTCCTTTATGAGCCAGAGCTCTTGTGTACCTCTGTGTACCTGCTCTGGTGGCACTGGCCTGAAGGGAGAATTCCAACAGCAAGGGGCTACATGGGGAGGACAAACAGATGGGAAGGGAATTTTTTAAGAGGGAGGCTGAACAGAGTTCAAGGAGCCATTCAGAGCAGCTTTCCATGGCAACAGAGATTTATGGGATATATTTAAGTATCAGAGGAAGCTGATGATAAGATGAGAGAGTCAAGATTCTTGATCTTTTCAGGAAGACACGCATTTTGGTTCCTCAAGTAGTTTGGGAAGAGCTGCAAACGTGACTCACGTGCTTGGGGGAAGGCAGAATCACAAAATCCTCATAGCTTTCCCAAAGCAAACAGGCTGCTTTTAAATTCTTCTGGAAGGAAGTGTTTCAACATGCTCAGTGTGCTCCTCTGTTCCTATGTAGTACAATCAGTGGATCTGAAGAAACATACTCAAGGGAAATTCCATTTATGCTTATCCTTTATATTCTCCTCTTTAGGCACCATTTTTGGCCTCTGGGCAAAGCTACAGCTGTTCTTCTGCTGTGCTAACAGACATTACACCCTTTCTCAAAGTGAGGGATCAGCCCATCAATCTAGCAATGAATATCCTTTTCCACTGTACGTTTAACCACAGCAGGTCAAAACCAAATTCAGTTACAAAATTTCTGACATGTGATCTACATCAGTACTTACATATCATTCTGCTCCAGAGGAGTGGGAGACTAACTGCTGATCTTAGAATTATTCCTACTGATAAGCAGGTAGTGCAAAATACACCAACAACGAGTGATATTTCACTGGTATTCACTGCAGAGCTTTTGGGTAATCACAAAGGAAACCACAATTGTGTTAAAGTAGTTACAAAGATTCTGGTGCTCAGAGCTCCTGCATCCACACCAGAAGGAGCACAGCAAGAATGTGGAATTCAGCTGCAGGCAGATACAAGAGATTTCCCCATCCAGATAAGGACACAAGCATTTGACATTCCATCCTGTGACGGATGATAAGTAAGGTAATATAATAGAAAAGTGCAGACAAAAAAACTCTGATGCACCTACTCATTCTGACTCTACCCACACTGTTCCACACCTTTGACTTAAATCTACATTTTCTTTTTGGCAATCTCTTTAAGGATGCATTGACTTATTTAGTTGCAAGAATATCACACATCAAGAGATTTGCCAAGCGTTATTCCCATGAGCAAATAATACTCCAGGCAGAAAAGCTTTACCAACATATATTCAAATTACTGAGATTTTACATGGGCAGTAAAATTATTTCTTCTATGAAACAGACAAGCTTAAGTTACTTTTCCTTAGTTACACAGAGGCAAAATATCTTTAAGCATGGTTCTGCTTTACAGTAAATATCGGAGGGAAAACATAACATCAAGAAAGGAAATGCTCAAAATGCAGTTCATCTTCTTACAAGGCATAGTAATTCTTTCTAGAAATTATTACAGATTTGACAGTCACACCAGATACAGTAAATACTGCAGTGCTATAGCAAATTGAGTATCTCATTTCCAGCTATAAAAAAACCATATTTTGCTAATGTTCAGTACAATGTGAAGAGAATTGAAGACATATTCCCTAACTGTACAATATCTTTATAGCTTGAGGAGAAGGACATAATCATTCTTGTACTGAATACAAACAAGTAACGAGCCTTCTTGTATGGGTTGATGTTTTTAATGCCTTAAATTGTTCCTAGTTGCATTTGACAACACAATGCATACAGTTTTCTCCTAGACAGGTACACCACCACACAATTGAAGGACTTCTATAGATTCCCCTGAAAACAGGAAACTAAACTTCAGAGTTTTTCTAACCTAGGTATGAAACACAAAAGATTTCTAATAGTCTTGGTATAGACTACAACAGTTAAGAGATTTCCTCAATTATCCATAATGCAACTGAATTGTGCCATCACATCTAAGTTCAGTGGGAGCTCAGGATGCTCTGCAGTCTCCAAAGGTGGGCAGGCTTATGCAGAAAGGAGCATCTGCAAAGGTGTGAGAGTTTGGCCATGCCCATTTTATTTTTGCTACAATAGGTGTCCTGAGAAAAGAGTTCCATACTCAGTTAACTGAAATAGATTATCTAGAAATATGAAGTGGGGGCACTTGCTCGTTTTCATTAAAAGAACTGTGCATCAAACAGCTTTAGATGCCGATCCTTTGGGCTCCTTTGAAAAAGAAAAAAGCCTTTTGTGTAGGGTGGCTAACAAACAAAACACCTGTTCTTACAAACTGTGAAGTGCTTTCAGTTCCACCCATGAAAGATGAGTACTCGTTACATTTCAGGCACCTTATGTAACAGACCTTGTTAAGGAATTTATTTATTCCCAACCACGTGCTGCAGGAGTGGGCCAATGTCCCACAGCCTGGGAAACATCTTCTTGCCTTTACTCAGCTTGCTTCTCTACACAGCTATTCCTCTACACAGACTTCAAAATCACTGGCAAGGAATTCAGAATCCCTGAGCTACTCAAAGGACCTTGGATAACAGGAGTGGAGGCAAGGAGCAAAATCCCATCCACTGAAAAACAAGCAGTTTCTCCTTGTGAGCCTGGACAAGGACAGTGGATGTCAGAAAGCACCACAACAGAGGACTCAGATGGGCTCCCAACTGATGCCGTGGGGGTGTCCCACAAATCCCACTAGGACAGGGAAAGCCACTTCTGGTGGCAGCTCAGCTATTTCCAACACACCCTATCCCAGTTCTGCTGTCCAGAGCTGACACAGAGCCAGAGCCAAACATTCAGCATGTTGGAGACACCAACAGAGCCAGAGGAACCACGCAGAACAAATCAGCTCCCTCATGGGTAGCAATGAATATTTTCTCTCACTATTTGTGGATCATGTATTATTAGTAAAAATTTGGACAACCACTGGTTCTTGATAAAACTGTTAAATATGAAAGTTTTACCCAATTTTAAATGAAGCACCTTCATTTGAACATCCAAACATGGAATCCTGTCATTTGAACTCGTCCTCTTTCAGAAAATATAGAAAAGCAGAGAGCAGAAGTAATTCAATGTGACAGGTGACCGGACACAAATCATAAACAGTTAAGGAATGCCATTTGCAAAAGCCCATTTCTTCAAGTTAATCACCCTTGTTATTAAACAAATACTAAGAATAACATGATTTTAAATAAAATTAGTGAGGGCTAGTAAAAGTTCAACTCATGAAATTGCAGCAGTAATTATCCATTAGTCTTCATAATGTAGCTTAGCCAGCACTAATGCCTGTCACTTCAGAGTGCACTGGCACAACGACTGTGTCATAAAAAGGCATTTTCACAAAAGCTGCATTTCAACAGCTATCAATTCTCCAAGATGTAACAGACTTCCTTTGTAATAAGGAGCGAGCCATAGAGTGAGACAGTATAATGTATATCCTTGTAAATCTTTCCTCCTGGAAGATTTACTTATCGCCAGGAACAGGTAGAAGAGTTTAGCACAAGTCATGTCACAATGCCACACCTCCTGAAATGTCTTCAAAATATCAATACAGATATAATTTCTGGTCTCCTCTTTCAAGTGATAAGTTTGGACTAAAAGTGGTTTTACTACCACATATGGATGATAATGTGTTGCTGTACATGCCCATAATACAAAATATAACTACAACACAGGATACAGCCTGACTTAATTTATCCCAGTGTCTCAAATAACACATCATCTGACTGTGGAATAAAAATTAAAGGGAAAAAATCATAACTTCTATTGAAGTGTGATAAAAAATTCAAACCTGTGAAATCTACTATATTCTACATACTATATTACATACTGTATGTGTGGAGTTATGTACATTGAAAGACTTTTGCACCCTGAGTGTTTCATCCCCCTCCAGAAGATTAAGAATCACATTTTCCTTGTAATTGTTTGCCCAACCAATCTCATAAACTAGTTAAATTTATTATTATACAGTCACATTTTCTTGCTTGGTATGAAAATATCAAACAGCTTGTGGTGATCAGTTACAAAACTGCAACTGTTTTTCTCTATGAAAAATTGTTTTTCTTACTACCTTACCTAAACCCACAGAAAGAACAGATTTTATGGAGTATTCATGAGCAAAATTCAACACAAAGCACAGAACTAGGTATAAATAAATATTACATAATTAAAGTAATATAAAGATGCTCAGTGCTATAGCAGAAATTAGCATATATGGAAAAAATATTTCCTTTTTATAAGGAAGGACTCAAATTATTACTTGAAAACGAGACTACCAAATCAACATTAGCACTCAACGGAGCAATGATATTTGTACATACATTGGTGCATGTGGAAATCAAATGGATGCAGAAGGGATATTCTCATCAACTCATTTGTATAAATTGGTATACAATGAGCAGAAGAATTTGAGAAGACAGTGCTAGAAATGGTTGTAGTTTGTTCAACAAACAAGCAGAAGATACACAGAGGGCCTGATTGCTAACACGGCTGTCTGGGAGTTTGAGAGGCTTGTCATCCCTCCAATTTCTTTCAGCAAACTGTTCCATGCACACAGGGGCACCTCGAAGCCCATGGCTCAGTGCACATTCCTGCCCTTGAATCTGAGGCAATTTCCAAAGCTGTTTCAACATTTCCACAGTTTCTTAACATGTTTCACTCCGAGCTCTTCTCACCCACCAAACAGCAGCTGCAATGCTTGGGATGAATTCCTGGCCAGTTCAGAAAGACGGGCCCTGTGCACTTTAACTCCCGGAGTGCACCAGATGGATTCAGGATATTTGATGAGAAGCAAAAGTTTAGGTAGTGAGTGTGATTCATAAACTCATAAACCAGTTTAATTCCTTCCCTTAATCCCCCAAATCGGAGAAGTCAACCTCTTTTATGCTCATCACCTGGTTTTCAGAGCCTTGTCCCTACACAGAGGTTATGTTGTTGTCCTACACTCACCAAGACTTCAGTGTACATTTTTTTAAAGTGCATGTTGACCAATTTCTGTGCACTGGACTACTGTAAAAAACTGTGAGGGAGGATAGGGATGGGCGGATGACAAATCTAAATCATTACAAATATACCACACTCCTGTGGGAAGGCACTGCAGGCTCACCATTACCCATTTATAGCTAACTGTAGGACATTTTGGTTGTCTGGAACTTTCTACAAACTATGTTAGTCTCTGTATTAATATGTGAACTCCCATTACTTCCTTGGCAAGGTATGGGATTTAACTATAAGACCTTCAGAACAAGTATTTTAGCTTCTAATCAAAGTTTGGGTGAGCACACAGCCCTAAGACCTTCTCATTAACGTGTCTTGCCATTGCACAAGTTCTGCCCTCCGAAATCTACACACTGGGAAATCTTGTAAATCATGAGAACAGATAGCTTGGCAGACTTTGCTCAGATTTCTCAGGCCAGTGAGTGACAATCAATATTAAAGCCAGCTGTGTTTAAAATAAGTCACCCACTGTGTCCCATCTCCCCCTTTTCAATCACCTGCAATTTGTTACCTCCCATTGGCATCAGCCACCCTTGTGGTTAAGCTGGAACAGTTTCATGTGAACACTCCTTGGTAGCTTCAGTGCAAAATCAGTCAGATAGTCTTAAATGGGCTCTGGTGTCTCATTTTTCTTAAAAAATGGCCAACTCTGCTCTGCAGATGCTGAAGGGTGTGCAGGGATTTCAGTGCTGCCAGAGCAGTAACCTCAAAGGAGAAGGGTGAGACTGAACACTGCAGGGACTGGAGCAAGGGATGCAGGCTAGAGTGAAATATCTTATTTCTGCAATTATTATCTGATCAGAGACTTAAACCTCCTATTATTGAATTTATAAAAGTAATTACATGCCTAAAGTTTAGGCTAGATTTCAATTGACACTGAAAAAGTTCAGTAGTGGTTAGAATTTCAGTGATATTTGTAATGATATAAAATTACTAACCACAAATCAAAGCAAAACTATCACATTGCAATTCCAAGAAATGAGATGAGGCCGACTATCTCAGAGTCATGTCTGCCTATTTAAACTCATATTCAGGATTTGTATTTTCTATTGCTGAGCTGCAGTATTAAGGGACTATATGGAAATGCTAAACGGACACTAACACCTTAACTTTAAGGAATATTTGCATTTATTTCATGCAGTTTCTGCAGGTGAAGTCTTACACATCAGCTATTCAGCTATTCCAAGGAATGCTGCTACACTAGAAGATAACACAGGTCTCTGGCCATCTCTTGTTATTTCTCATTTGGCCATACAGAGCAGCATCAAAAGTATTTGGGGGGGCTTGGGGGGAGGGGTTGTGTGTGGTTTGTTTCTGTTGTTTTCTTGGAGGATATTTTTTTTTAATAGGTCTTTGCAGAGAAATACGAAAATCTGGACTTTTAAAACCAGATACTAATGATGCAACCAATTAATCAGTGCAGTCAGCTGAACATGCTGGGTAAACTACATGAAGGGAATAAACCAAAAGAATAACAGATGTAATTTGCATCAAAACAGATGACAAAAGGCATACACCTTCCAAAGGTAAGGTCATGACAGTTCATTAGGCATGATTAGCATACTTCCTCTTGCATAACAGAATGCTCAGCAGAATCCAGCTAATTTAAATGTTACGAATAAGTGACACCAGCTGACTGGAGTTACAGGAATAAAAGTAAAGACTACAGTTACAAGAACCTCTGGACTAATCTGTTCCTCAACCAAGTTCTACATGCTAAACAGCCACACAGCTGTTCAGTTCCCTGCAGGATGCTTTGTCTTTTCCCAGGCACATCATTATACATACCCAGGTACTTCTACAGGCAGTGTTTGAAGGCCACGTAAGAAAAACCTGTTTCAGAACAAGTTGTGGACTCTGTTACATAATATACCTACTGCATAAAAAAAATAGGGGCAATAACATGTATAATATATAAAATGTGCAGGTATAACCCTCATAGATACCCCCAAATACCTGTGTTTATATACACACAGCAACAACATATTCCTCCTGTCATACTGACTACATACGTAGTGATGATTCAAGAGCTGATGAGTAATTTGAAGAAATTATGAAACCACTACAGAACCAAAGATGTTTATTACTTTAGTCATTAAATCTGAAGGATCAGACTATTTCAATCAAGCAAGTTTTATAGTGCCAAAACTATTTCAGCTATTTTCCAGAAGAGGGTAACAACAGTGATTTCTAGTTCACTTCCTACCAGAAGAACATTACCTATAATTTACCCATCAGCCAAATTAAGCACTAGAATAGCAAGATGAATCTGAATAGAAGTTTTGAAGACTTGTACTGAAAGTAAGCAGGGATAAAGCATTTAGTTGCTCGCTTGGTTGGAACCCAGGTCATGTTCTGAGCTCTCTCTGTATTCCCTCTCCAGCATGGCCCCCAATTCCTCATCATATCCCAATTTCCTTTCCGCAGCCCAGCCTTCCAAGCTTCTCTCTGGATTACACCTCAGACTTGCCAAGGCCATTTAAAGTTAATGAAGGTGGACTGGCTGAAGTTTTCTTCAGGCTACAATTCTTCCCCAGCGCTTCCATCCCTGTCTTTCATGTCAGTAATACTCTGTGTACCGGCAGAAATTTAGCTCAGCTTTACTCCGCTTGCACACAGGCAGACTGATGAAATACTACAGAAAGGAGTAGCAAATTTCATAACACATCATGCAGATCAAGCATACAAAGAGATTGCAGGGATGTTCTTTCCTTTAGCACTAGTAAAAAATTAAAGACTTCATCAATTTCCAGAATAATATTTCCAGCAGTTTTTTCAGAAGCAAAATCTGCAAACAGTAAAGACCTGATTCAAAATCTCAGATGGTTCTAGAGCTGGTCAGTATCCCTGGGTGTAAAACCCACACTCATAATAAAAGCAAAGTGAATACCCACATTACTATCTGTGACAAATTACACAAGCCTTTTGCATAACATTTTAACCTAAATGACTTTTTAATTTCTAGATCTATGAAGGATCCCAGTAGAGTTGTTATCATGTTAGCAGCATGTTTCTCCAAAACACTGGGTCTTTTTCTTATGATTGATGTATCACATTCATCACCACTAAGAACCTCAGAGATGTTCAACTATTCAGACTTGGCTCAGGAAAATAACTGATCCAAAAAACAGTGTCACAGGCAGTGAGGAGGACAACTGGAATTTAAGGGCAGGATTATACCTGAACTGGCATATGTTCAGAACAACTTCCAAACATAACCCAACCACATTCTAAGGTTTCTTGACCAGGAAAAGGTATGTGATGATTCATTTATGGAATTAAATTACATTCAATCCAAATTTTTTTCAGATTTGACCAACACATATGAAAACATTCAAAGTGGTATATAAGCAATAATAAAGGAAAAAAAACTTTCAAAAACAACACCAAACACTTCTTCATCTATGCAGATCTCGCATGCCCTGTTTTCCATACAGGACAAATCTCTTTCTGACATAGTGAATTCAAATTTAAAGCCTTGCAGTACACCTGAGTGCTTAGGTGTTTGATACCCAGCAACAGAAAATATTTGCTTTTTCTACAGGAAAGCAGGTATCTGTCTTCTTGTGAGAAAAAGGGTGCAAACCTCTTTTCTGAGACTTTAAAAAAGGTGAATCCTTAATTTTCAGATCTGTGAGGGACTCCTTTAAAAATCTGGAATAATGCTTTCTTGGATGGAGAACCTTCATGTTTTGTGGAAAGCATTTTCTTCTGTTGTTAAAAGGCTACAACAGAAATCGCTTTCAGGCTCTTTACAAATAACGAAGAGAAAATTAAATTCCTCCTGCTTTAAATGAATTGTTTTAATTAGAAGTGGAAGACAGACATAGCTCCCAAGTGACCCTTCGTGCATGGATCCTCATTTGAGACAAACAAAAACGCCATTTTCTGCAGGAAAAGCCTGTTTGTGGGTGTTGAACCCCACGTGTGCTGAGCCATAGTGATGATTTCTGGAGCACTCACAGCTAATTTACAGGCTTTCCACAAACATAGCATTATAGTGTTTCAATGATTCCTAAACATAGAGGAGTTCATCCCAACACGTCTGCTGTAATTATCCTGTAGAAGGAAAGCAAAGCAGAGTAATCACATCTTAGAAAAGTGGTTCCTGGTAAGTCAGCATATAAACCTTTCCTGTTTCTGTCCTTTCTTTGAAATTTTTCCAGTTTTTGCTGCTTAACACATTTTTAAGGACCTCTGCTCACTACAATAAATCTTTGCCTAAAGTTTAAAACCATCTGAAATTCTGGGGGGAAGCTCATTGCACAGGGAAAGGTCTAGCTAAGCACATCCACCTTAGGATCAGCTTGAACCAGAATCCACATCACATAATAACTTCTGTGATTGCTTTTGCTTGACCAAAAAATGTCACATGCTGTTATCTATTCCTTGTGGGTTAAGGTAAAATATCTGGCTGGAATTGCTGATTTTTTAGCAAACAAGAAGCCTTGCTTTTTAGACCAGAAAGGAAGCACTGATTAGATGGAGTGATTACAAAGTGGCTCAGCCAGAGATGCAATGTCTGTTGCAGGTACATGGAGAGCTCTCTCCTCCCACAATTTATTCCAGATGTGCCGGCTCCCACATGAGCCACCATGTCCAAGGGATCAAGAAAGACAAAACAGGTGCACAATTAAAGATAAAAAAGTCCTGTGTCCCTCCCATGCAATTCCTCATTAACCAGGTGTTTAAATTCAGAATGCACATGTCTAATCTGCACAGGGCAGCGCTTTGACTGCAAAATCAGTACTGCAGGGAGTATGAAACACACCAGGATTCAGCAGCTCCTGCCCAGACTTTTTATTCATTTTCTTAATATATTTATTATTATTTACTATTATTATTTTAAAACAAACATGCTGGCAGGGCCAAATCAGGGGCTTAAAAACTTGACTCTCAGTTTTACAGGAACTAAACTTTCAGCTCCAAGTCCTACTTAAATTCAAGAAAAAGTTCTCAGCAAATTCAACATCAGCCAGATTTGCCACTAATGTACCAAAGAAAATGTATACTATTTTAATCATTATTCACTCTTGAAATTTATTAATACTTATTTTACATATTAGATTATTTAGTACTTTAGTATAGTACTAAATAAAAAGTAATTATAATGCTTTATTTATTATTAAATTACTATGAATAATACAGCCAATTAGCATGATTTACTACCTTTGCTATGCACTGAGTTTTAACTATACTGTTACTACATCATCACACCTTTGATTTGGCTGTCCAATAACTCAATACAACAGTTCAAGCTGACAAGTCAAGACAAAAAAACCCACATGCTCAGTGCTTAAGGAGTCACCAGGTCTGCAGACAGAAGAGAAGGGAACTCTGGCTAAGGAAAGCTTGCAATGCTGTTCTCGTGCTGGCACCTACTCTTTGGTCATTGCCCTCTGTAGTTCCCTGCTGCTTTCTGTTGCAATGGAAAAGACACAAGCAAAAAAAAAAGTCCCTACAGTTTTAGTGTTTGCTGGTTGGTTTTGCATTTGAGGGTTTCTCCACAGTTTTCCGTGTAGTCGTAGATGGTTATCCAAGCAAACAAGGAAATGTTGCCACTTAGCGAAGTACACTGAACAGCAAAGGCAGGATGTCAAGAATGTACCCGTCACTTCAACTGTGACCAAACTGCTCCCTCCACTCAACATTCAAGATTCTTTACACCATCTTGAAAAATGAAGTGGAAACGAGCACACAAAAGCAATTAGCTTGCATCAGACTTTCATTGTGGGTACATACACAGCTGCTTCTTTATTCAAACCCACTTGGAGAGGTTTTCACCTGTGGGAAAAGCTATTCCATAAACCCCTCAATTTCTCTCATAAGGTCTCAGTCAGGGCACTCAACCATGGACTTTTCTAATTGTCCACCAACAAAAATTGCCTAGTTCAAAACATACATTCTGTATTTACATACAAAACCCTTCCCTGTATACATTGCAGTGTTTGTGAAAGAAATTCTAATGACAGAGGACAGGTTTTAAAAACAGGTAGTGTCCTTTTATAGCTCTAAACCCCTCACTGATAGTCCTAGTGAAAAGTGCCTCTGCAAACATTTTTATGACTGCACTGATTAATTTAGCAAGGTCTGTAAAACAGTCGAAAAATTGATCTCTCAGATTTTCCAAAGACACCTACATATTTATTTGTGCTTTAGCAAAATGCTACATCAATGCTGAACAGTGCAAGAATTTAACATGATATTAGTTTAACCTAGCATTGCTTCAATCAATAAATAAAATTAGAATAATTTACTCTCTCATGACTAAATGCTATATTCAGCAATTTTTCCAGATATGCAGCCAGAAGAGACCAGAGATCTAATTTTATTAAGAGTGCTTTTTGCTGTGCTCTTCTAAAACTGAATCTAACTTTTCCCATTGGCCCCATTGGTTATGACGGCCCTTGAATGAGCCCTATTATCATAGGATGCACAATAATTTAAATTGCCATCTGCATGAAGCATCACCAGGATCAACTGCATTTGAATGAGGCCAAATGAAAGAATTTCTGTGCCACCATTTCCAGCATGGAAAAGCTTCCCTCTAAAATAAGATGTTGGTTGTCACTTGGCACAGCAGGGAGACAAAACTGTCAAAGAAGCCATCTATCCTTATCTTTCTGCTTTGATTTCTAACTCCGTGCTTAGCACTGCTAAGGGCTTTACATTCTTTATCCTTTAGGAAAAAAAAGTCTCTTACAAGAACATAACATTTGGTTTAATTCACTCTACAGGAGAGAAGATCCTCTGAAAGCTGAATGCTTTCCCAAGGCCACATGCACTGCAGGAGTAAAATGACTTATGGGCTTCAGGCTCAAATTCTTGGAGATATTTAGGTAGGTGCCCAGTTAAGTTCAAAGGGTTATCACAGCCCAAATTCCTTTGGGATCCAGGTACTAGTATACTCCTAACACATACAGTATTTTCAAGAAGAGCTCTGTGTTTAACAACTACCAGTATTCCTCTGAGAGAACTATCACAGTTCTCTTAACATCAACTACATGGACAATTTCAACAGAGCCAACAAAACCGGTAACCCTGAAAGCCTGTACGTCCTATGGCTTACACTGCAGCAGCCAGGGAATTAAGTGTATAAAGGCTGCAGATCACAGGGAAGTGCCACAGCTGGCTGCTTTTGCAGTGGACATTGTGCTTCTGAACGTTGGCAAATGACAACCACAACTCAGTGTCCTTGGAAACTTCAGGAGATGGATGGGTATGAGCAAAGCCACGAGCTGTACACTTTGCTTTGGAAATTCACACTATTCTTGACCCTCCAATAAGCACAACTTCACAGACCATGCTAAGAGAAAGCACACATTGCCATTTATCTTCTACTGAACTCATGCTAGATGCTTGACATGGTTAATTGTGGGTGTTTTCATACAGCCCCTGAAGGAGTTTTCAAACATGACAGAGTTGGCTAAAAGATATGGAAGCACAAGCTTCAGAACTGCAGAAATTATAAGCTGGCACAATTAATCAGTGGGTATAGAGGGCAAACAACATTCCTGTGTTGTGCAGGTATCACCAAAGATCACCAGAGAGTGGAACATGTTAGTCCACCATTGCCAACCTGAATTACCGTCAGACCACTTGCTGGGAGAGATGGATGTAAATAAGGACAGACAACTGAGGTACCAAGACCACCTACCTCCACCAAGGAATGGCCTTTTGATGTCAAGACTGAATTCATATTAAATCCTTCACTATTAAAACAATCACAAAAGAGCATTTCTTGCTCTTATGGGAACACAGTAAGCACAAGAGCCATTCACAGGGAGAAATGTTTCAGCAGAAGGTTGGAATTAAGCCAGAGGCAGGGCATAGTCTCTTCCCAGCAGTCAGCAAAGCTCCTACTGAATAAAAGATTGAGTCATGGCTGTTCTGGCCAAATCCCTATCATTTCCTTGTGCCACAGGGCTGAATAGTGAGAGTAGAAATCCAGTATTCCACGTATTATGCAAGGAGTCTCACTGACTCCTTTGATTTAATTGTAATCATCATTTTAAACACTGAAAACATATCTTAGCCTTTGCAAGAACTAGCTTGGTCAGCAGATGTTGTGCTGAAGTGAATCCTCACAGAAGAGCCTTTCTAACCAGAACATAAGCCTCCAGGTATGAAAGGCAGGATTCTTTCTGGACACAACCCTATTCTGAGATTGTTATAAACACTTTAAAGCCCAGGATTTTTGTTTGCAAATGCCTCATAAATGAGAATTAGTAGTTGCCAAGCAACTTTCAAAAGATTACCATAAAAATTGTATAGAAAAATAATCACTAACATGTACAAAAAAGCACAGGAGAAGGTGGGGGAGTAAGAGAAATAAAATAGAATAAAAAACAAAAGGAAGAGAGAGAACAGATAGCAAGAACACTAAGTTTTCAAGCTTACTGTAAGTATTTGCTGTCACTGAAAGCAGTTCTGTAAGGAAAGCACAGCTCCACACCCATCTAAACAGTTGGAAATTTTGCCAACAAAGAGGAAATCACAAGCTTCTGAACTTTCATAGCAGTTCATGCTTTCAGAAAACAGTTGCTCCGCTACCACTGCCACAGCTCCGTATCAAACACATACTGAGATACTTCTCTCACAGTCCATCCCATCAATCAGTCCTTAGCATCCATAAATACACACTCATCCTTCTTCCCTCCACCCTCTGCGCTGACTAAACCCCAGGGAAGACTTGGAACGAGCCTAAAAACCGTTCAGAATCACAACACCTCCTTTTGGAGGTTTCTGTAACCTTCTTGGAGGTCACTCAGGTTTCAGTTACATCTATTGCAGTTCTCCTGCTCAGCCAAAGCCACCGCTGCTGCTGCGCCACCGCCTCGGCATTCCTGCCACAGGGCATTGGAAGTCACAGTTTGCTCATCAGTATCCTGAAATAATCTTAGAATGAAAGACACCCATTTGGTAAGACAAGGCAAAGAAAAATGGACTTCAGAATGCCACAAACTGACTTCTCACTAAAAATTTTACAAAAAAAAAAAATAATTCCCAATAAAAATCACTAATTTCTCTAGCAAGAAAATGAAAAGAAAAAGGGGTTTTTTTTCTATTCAAAGAAAGAAAATCCTTGAAATATCAATTAAAAGCTAAAATTTAAGATGGAAATATTACCTTTCAATTTAAAGGTCAATCAAGACATTGGATACACATATCTGAGCATGTGCAAAGATTCTTTGGAAGGCGGAGAAAATAAATATTACTAACTTAATAGCCAGGAACACAAAGCAGACCTTTAAATTATATCCTTTCCAGCCAGGCAAAACAATTTCTCTGGAATCAATATAAACAGCTTGAAGCTTTTATTATCCTATCCCAATTCCCTGAAGCCTTAAAGACATACCAAAGAGTGTCTCATCCATGTGTCCTGGTTCTTGGAGCACATTTTGAAATAAGAGTCCATAACGCACCAAACTAAAGCACTTTCTAAAGCTGCAAGAGAGGCATATTTCCTCACTCCCACTTGTCACCATTAAAGGAGCATATGGTTGAAGGAGAAATGACTTTGACCCTGCCACTTAAGGACTCCTGCCCTAAGCAGGGGATGATCTATGCCTGAAAAATCAGATGCAGGGGTGCCTGAGAGCTGCATGGCAGAACATCACCTGAACCAACTTCACAGCCACCTCTTCTCTGCTTATTAGTGATGAAATTCAACAGGTTCTGAGGTTACATGGCTACACTAATCCACATGATTGGTATTTTCACAAGCAACTTAGTATTTGATGATATTTATGGGAGGACCAAACCTTAAAATCTCAGACTTCTAGATCCTTGAGGTTGCAGCTGCTCCCAGGCTGCAACATGTACAACAAGGAGATTCTGCTCCCTCAGCAGAAACCAGAGAATTTACATCAAAACAGCAAAACTGAAATACAGTTCCAAATCTTCCTTCTTTTCCCTGGCAAGAGCTGAAGAAGCTGGGCAGAATATCACCAGCTACCTAGACCTAAAAGGCTGTGCTAGCTGCCAGAACTTGATCTGTTTCTTCAAAACTTGCCAGAAAAGAAAGAAACACTATGATGCATTTGGTTTACTGACATGCAAGTTGCAAATGTTTGCGGACTGCACGAGGTAAAAAAATCTACCTTTATTCATATATATTTGAAGATATTAAATTGAATTATCATCTTCATTAAGCTAAACTGTGCATAAATAGAGCAGCTGTAATTATAGTCTTAAATAGACCATTTTGCAGTGGAATAAATAGTTGATACTATGAGTTTCACAAAATCTATCTCATTTGCCCAATGTTTGTCTTTCTAGGAGCTGGATGCTTAGAGCAGTTTATCCTGCCTCTTCTGCTAAACCTTCAGTGAATAATTTAGCCTCGACATTCTAGTTTATGCAAGAAGGAAAAATGTCACAACACTGAGATCACTGTAGTCAGAGCTATGGATAGACTGCAGGGAATCATACCCTTAAAGGGATGTACAGCCTTGGTAACTATCTAGATGGAGACAATAGAAGAGAACCTAATAAAACAGTGAAGCCATGTAAGGCTGCAAAGCACCTGATCTCAAATCAGCTTTGCTTTGAGCAGGTGATTGGACCAGATGACATCTGAAGGCCCTTTGGAAGATGAATTTTTCTTTGATCGTTCCATCTACATATGAACCTCCCCAATGACTAAGGAATCCTTTGGGATTAACTAAACTTTGTTAAATTTGGATGCTTTATATCCTAATGTCTTGAGCCGTCACAGCACTCATCTTCAAACCATTACAACACTATTTGGACACCCGCTGCAGTTTCGCATCTACATTGCTAACGAGGGTTCAGTGCACTGACACAGAACCATTCACAGCATGGCAAAAGACCCACTTCATGATCAGCTTCAAAAAATGCATCCCAAGCAGTCATTCTGTTACTTCAGAGTTTCTAATTATTTTACCAGAGGGAGTTTGTATCAACAAGAAGTGGTGCATCATCCTTAACTCCTAATAGCTGAGCTGGTTTGTCAACTTAGATTTGTGGAAGCCTTTCCAGCACATGGGAATTTCAATTAAAATTATGGCAGTGTGAAAACACTCTTCAGAAAGTTCCTGTCACTGAGGTGACACACGAGCCTCCACAACTCAGAGGGTTGGTGTTCCTGTCTCATTTCACAGCGATACAGAAATCGCCTGCAGTGCCAACACAGAATGAAGCCCCAAATAGGAATAGTCCCTATAGCCTAAAGCTATTATATTTAGCTGAAAAATATTGGAATTCCTCATAGAGTTTTCACAGCTATGTGCCTCCATGGCTTCCAGAGCTCTTCATTCTTCCAGTATTGGTCACAATTATTTCTGAGGCATGATCAGGAGAATCACTTAAAAAGTCTAGAAGTTATAATTACATGAACTGCTGGACTCTCCAGGACAGCAATGAAATGTATAAATACTTTCAAATTATTGAGTGATATTGAGCCCGGAGTATTCTACTCATCAACAGATGACATAAATGGCTTAACACCCATCCAAAAATCACCAGAAGGAAAAATACAACTGTACCTGAGATTGGTGTCATAAGACAGAAGAAAAACAACAAAAAAATCAAAACCACCTTAGTTGAGAATGTAAAATGTATCAACATACCAGCCTTAGACTTGCAAAGATAGCCCATCACTGTTGAATATGTTCTATCACTATCAGACAATCATGGTTAAAAGTAAGTATTTTTTCTTGAAATATGCATACAACGAGGCAGGGAAACACAGGCAGAATCAAAGCAGCAAAAAGTCTGACACATCTGAGCTCCTTTCTCAGAGGATTTTACCCACATGAGCCGTACGTGAGTGCACAGCGTTTCAGTGACAGGCCCTTAAACTCCCTCACCCCTTCCAGCTCAGAAGATTAAACTGTTCTAGTCCAGTGAACCTGGGCAGCCAGGAGGGTTGGCCACAGGCTGTGCCTTGGATTGATGTCAACCAAAAATCAGCATTTGACAATACAAGTCTCCAGCTGCTGCTTTTACACCCTTTTCAGTGAGGAGCAGAGCAGTTGGGGATACCAGAAGGAAGCACTGCCTGGATCATTTTCAAAGTCCTAAGCAGGTGTCTTTGCAGTAAAGGAAGAGAGAGTCTCTAGTAAAGATCTACAAGGGGGCAATGCTTTAACAGCACTGAGGAAATTCAGTGGCAGAAAAAGAAGTGGTAGGAAAATAGTATTTTCAAACCAAATAAAATGTGGATTGGGTCAAACACACAGTAAATTTGACTTGTGATGATATCTATCAATCCACTATGAAAAACCAAATATTGCATTCAAACATCAGCTCCCTCAGGATTGCTGGATCCTACCAAGCATGGTAAAGAGAAAGTTACCATTAGTATTGTACCATTATTTTTAATTGACCCAAAAAATTAGCTGTCAAAGTGCTTTCAGTCTGCCAAATGCAGCTTTAGGTGAGTGGGAGGACACCTAAGGACTTGTTTCTTACAAAGAAAATATCCATTATAGTGGAAAATGAGTGAAAACTTAATCAAATAGATGAGGAAGTGCAGGAATGCCTCCAGCATGCTCTGATAAATTCAGGGGCATATTGTTATAAATTAAGGGCTGCATTCATGAGTATTACCTCTATGATAAAATCTCATTTTAGATATAAATTATAAACCAAATAGACAAAAACCACATAACAAAAAATGCCAACTCCATGCCTATGTCATATCCCATACAAAGGTACTTGAACCAAGAATTGGTTCTGTAATATCTTAGCCACAAAACTTCAATTAGTTGAGGAGGTGTGGGAGAGTCAAAATCCAGCAACATACTCAAAGATCTAAAATGAAACTATTTTTTGCACACACACAACTTAGGAACTGGCAGTATCCTGTGACATCAGTGGGTTTAAGCGTTGCAGGGTTTTATAAACATTTACTTTTGTGAACATAAAGTGTTCCAAGAAGTTTTCTCAAAGCAATGGGTGATGCTCACTGTTCTCGTCCCAAAATCATCTAGCCTCTTCTTGTAAAACAAGTGAATGGATTCACTGACAGTTGAATCCTCATCCAACATTTACCAATTCTCCCGGCAAGCCAAGGCAGAGATCTTCTGATCCAGAAATGCTTCTGGAAGAGCAGATCTTGTGCTCTCATTTTGATCATAAACCAAGCTGATGCCATGCACAGGAAATACCTATATGGGCACATTGTCTTTGGGAATTCATTCACACTTCGGAAAGAGGCCATATATCATATAGACTTTACAAGGCTGCTTTAAAAGCTAGATCAGCTCCTTGATCTGGTTCACGGCACAGCCGTACAAACGTGCTGGCACAACAGATGTCTGGGGGAAGGTGAGGAAACAGGCATAACTTCATGTTGTATTGCTATCAAAAACAACCTACCATGAAGCCATAGCCTCTTTAAAAAAGACAATATACAAACAAATTTAAGATGAAGTCATTTGAAAAATTTCCAACACCTTACAGATACAAAGAAACAAAAGTTCTCTAATAGCTTCCATTTTCTGTAAAGCCTGTTGTTCAAATATGCTAAACTTATAATTAAGAAAATGCTCCATGTGCTAGTTAGATATTAATTGGACCTCTGATAGATTCAGACAGTGAAAGCATTTTTTCAGTATCAAACTTCATGGCCTCATTTAATTATTCTGCACCCTCAAGCATAAAATTCATTATTTACACAAAATGCATTTTATTCTCTATTGATAATTTCCTGACTGTGTTGACTGACTATGGCTTTATAGCACAAAAGCTTCAGGGTTTGACTTACCTGTTTTATGCAAAAAAAGATATGCAAATAGTAAGTAGCCACTAAGAGAATAAACATCTCTTGAAAACTGTGTGTTTGATTCCTAATGATGTAAGACTTAAAATATTCTGTACCTTCTTAAGTATAATTGCTACAGCAATTCTAAGAGCAAATCAAACCAGCTACAGAAGGCAGGAGAAATAAACAGAGTCCCTTCCTGGAAAACCTTATGAAGGAGGGGCAGATAAGGTGTTTGGCTTTCCCACCCTCAGCTACTGCTACTCACAGTTGAAATTCCCCAAAGAAAAAGCAGCACTTTTTGTTTTCCTAATGAAGAAAGTAGACCAAACCCTCTAATGCTAATGAGTCATTTTGGTGCCGAGTCCTGCACAGTTCTTGTACTTGGCTGCCTGTGAGCCAAGTTCTGCTAATTACACATTTAATTGTCTCCAGCTACATACTGTAATAAAAGGTATCTAAAAGTGTTACTGTAATTAAAAAGTCTTGGAGAGGCTCAAAAGAATCTGTTGTGGCAAACATCCAGTATACAACAATCAGGCACCGACTTTGAGACTCCTTAATATATAAAGGAAGAGTAAGGGGCTGAAAGACAAATTACATCCAAACTCATTCAATCCTCAAATGGACAAAAATCAAAACAACAAACAAAACACAAAACCAAATAACCAAAAACCCCTGCCTTATGCTCAACTTCTAAACTATTAAACAGGTTCTTACAAAAATTCCCTGGCATTCAATACTCTGAAGAGTCAGAGGCAGCTCCGGCTGCAAACACAGGTGAAACCAGACAGTATTTCAGGTGCAAATTATCAGAACCAACCTTTGATATCCATCTCATTTTCCCTTTCCTACTGTGCCCTTTCTGCACTAAGACTTGCCCCACTCTCAGCCACCAGTCTCCCCATGGTCACAGCTGATGATGAGCTGAAGCCTCTGGGAGTGCCATCCGGACAGGACTCAGCTGATGGGCTTCAGGCTCCGCTCAGGTGTTTGGTACTCAACAGGAGGAAACACACAGAACCAATCCTGAGTGAAAGGAGGAGATTAAAACACATTGCCTTCCGTGCCACTCAGCATCTTCAGTTACCAAATACTGTTCACCTTGTTTAGATTTGATAAGAACATTTCTGGGCACTCGCTCTCTTTATTTATTGCTTGTCTCTCCCTACCAGCAAATGCCAACTTGCTTATACTGAGAACCTGATAAAATCTCTGCAACACCTGTCATTGCTGGAGTCTTCCCCAGCTTTGTCACAGGAGAAAAGCCTGATGTGACTTGATATTATACAAAATCTCACTCTCTACCCTGTTACTAAAAACTGCCATGCCTGTTAGAGAATCGTCTGGCCATCAGCAAAGATTACTTGGAAATAGTAGTTCCCTGAGGAGCCACATTTTTTCACCATGCTGGATGGCTCTTTACAGCAGCCACCATCACACCTGACACCAGAACTCAGCATCTCCTGTTCCACAGGCTTCCCTTTGATAAAGCTCCCAGTCTGAGCCCATCCTCAACACAGCCATACCAGCCCCACAGCACATTTAGTTGTTGCCACACCACTAATTTTGTTTATATTATCTGTTTTATCTGCAAACTCCTAAATATTCAAGAGTAATGACCTTTAGACTGTCCTAATAAAGTGACTGTGTTGCATTTTTCAGCTGAAAATGAAACCAAGGAAGCATTCAGGGAACTCATAAGGATTTTTTCCAGCATTGTACATAAGCCCACAGATTAAATAAAGATAACTCCTAAGAGTCAGGAAGGACAATTAGTATTAACCTGAAGAACAAAGGGTTTAAGTGACTAATAAAAAACTTTATTCTTGTAACAGCAGTAGGAACCCAGCACTGTTCACCTTCCACACACTGATCTGGCTCCCTGAGAAAGGAGCCACTTTGTTACATTTACATTTTTGGTAATAACTCACAGTTTCATTTCCTAAGCTCATGAGTTTTCTGCTTATATTCCTGCTCCCCAGGAGACACATCAGCTAGAGACAGAATTTCAAACAAATGGAGCAATATGCTAAGAAAACAAGGTGGTCAAAAAAGAGTTATGACTAAAAGAGAAAATCATTTTAATGACTGCTGCATAGACCTGGAATACAGCAGATCTGTTTCTTCCTTGTTATCCCATTCATTACTGCAAATTAACAGCTTCTACAGAAGTTACTTCTAAAAATCTGATTCTTTCCTGATGAGATCTCCACCTAGAAATGCATCCTCACTTGGGGTGCTCCATTTTCACAGAGACCATGAAATTTTGTAAACTTTAGCTCTTGCAAAACAGAAACAGGCATCCTGTTTGGGCATTTTCAGAATCCTGAGGGAAAGGGTTCAAAGGAGCTGTGTCACCACAACAGGCAACATTTACAAAAGCTGCTTTTTCTCCAGGAATCCTGCAATTTAAAAATTTTAATCACCAGCATCAATGATTGTGTAAATTATAATCTATATAAACTATGCTGGATAGTAAGGCATATTTCTGTCACATTTTAGAATGGGCTTTTTTTATTATTAACAATTATTTTATTGAAAGGAGGGAATGGGAAAATATTTGTTTTATTATAGTCACAGTTATCAGTATGGTCCCATGAATAGTCAGTTCTCATTTACCCCAGGCAATTCTGTGATGGGCCTAAACTAAGGGACATGCCAAGCCAAACAAAAGTACCTACTGAGCATAAACAGACCAAATTCCCTTGCCCGTGCTACCAAACCAGTCCTGAGTATTTAATAAAGATTTTTAAGACAAAAAAAAAAAAGGCACCCTAGGATCAATGTCTTTTCATTCAGAATTCATGAGCTCTATAAATCTATCAAATATGTATTTTTATTGATTCTTGCACAGCTCCCTCAAGGTACAGACATTTTAAAGTTAATTAAACAGAAACCATCCATTGTACTCTGTGCTCAGCTGAGGATATTGCTTCCACACAAAGGTATTAAATGGTACCAATCTTTTTCAATTGACATGCAAATATATGAACTGCTATGAATTAACAAATCAGCCAGGACTCCTTGATTTTATACAGCCATCTATTAAAAATACAAGAGTACTGATTTAGCTGATGACCACAAAGAGCTTTCCAACAGTTAAACCACATTTCCTCTGACATGTACAGCTGTCTAAAATACATACAAATATACATTTAAAAAGTGCCATTCCAGGGCTGACACCTCAAATGAGGTTTCTGCTCTATCTGAACTCCCAAGCAAAATCCCAGCATCATTTCAGAAGGTTGAGCCAACAGTACTGTCAAACACTTTCCCAGGAAGTCAAATCAAACAGGTGAACTACTGAAGCTGCCTCGTTAATAGTACCTATAAAAAAAAACCTAAAAACCACGCCTTGCGTATTAAAGGCATGAAATAGCTATTGCCTGTTACATAGAGAGACTATAAAAATACACACTTATTAAATTATAGATGAGGATGGGGGAGCTTTCATTTTTTAATAGACACAGCTGGAATTCAAGTTAGTTTCTTTGCTGAGGGAATGTGTGTCAATGTCTCAGTCTAGTTTCAGAGAGCAGCCTTGCTTGGTTTGAGATACACATTTTCCAAGCTTCATTCTAGGTGATCATCTGTGAGTGAGCAGGTGCTTTCTGCTTCGAGTCATCTTATGATTTCGCTTGGGCCAAACAATAGCACTTTAAAACTGACAGAACAGCCATCAAGCACTTAGTCATTTATTTGCCTTAAAACCCTGCACCTGATTTGAACCAGTTTAAGTGTTTAAGCTTCTCTCATGTTACTAATACTTAAGGCACTTGACATTTCTTAAGTAGGTAACAACATCTTAAGTGTTAGCACCAACTCTGAGATACTCACCAGCTCCATAAGAATGAATATATGCAAAGCACACATACATAGCAATTAAAGCCATATTGAACTCACATAGCTAAAAGCAATAAAAACGTGGAATGAAAACATCATTAATTCAGCTGCTTTGCACACAGAGTTCCATATTCATTTTTTTTCTAGGTTAATCACACAGGTAAACACATTAGTGTTTTGTGAACCATTTCACAGAGAACTTGCGCTTAGATTATCAACAATGGATCATTTTGCTATGGATCACAGGGCTTCACAAGCAACATACTCAATGAGGAGGAATTTTGATAATCTGAAATCAGTCCTCACATACTCAGACTAAGTCTCAAGGCAATGCTACTACTTCCAGAAACTCACTGGCTCACTCAAAGGAAAGCCACGGTTTCCTAGCACACATTATAGGTGAGACACAAGTGCTAAACAGCTTACTAAGCAGCACCGGGCTAATTAACATCGTATCAGCTCTAATTGGAAGCGATTCAGCAGTCTCAGCTCTGTAGCAGAAGTCTTTTCAGGACTCACTGATGTGAAAGGCTAACAGTGACACCAAGAAGTGTGTAGTTATCCAGATCTGCACAGCAGTTGTTCCCTGGAGATGGTCTGGAGTCACCAGCAAAAGATACACCAGCCACTGCATCATTATTTCTTTCCCATCACTTTTTACTCAAACAAGCTGCTGCCAGCACACAAAACTGGCTAAATCACCTCTGTGTGCTTGGAGGGTCCAGAACAACAACAAGATCAGAACCTCAGCTCCTTCAATCCTCAGAGGTCCTCTGTTCTTTGCAAGTTATTTCATGCAATCTGCAAGCCAAGAGACATATCAACTCAACTGCCCCTTTCAAGTAATATCCACCAAAATTTAATTCCTTTAATGAAGATATAATTAACACTCACATTTGTCAGGTCATGCAAACCCTGACCTACTTCTTTGCACTGTTCGAGTAATGAGAACCTCACCAATTTGACAAACTAATTAAAGAGTCTTAGTCTTCAGTGTGGGCATCAAGGATGTGGCCAAGGTAAGCAAAGAAAAATGAGACCTTTAAAACCAGATGAACAGCAGCCTCATAATGAGTCTTTTCTATGCATTACTGCTGTCTAACTAAACAGAAGGGGATGATGAAAACAACTAAAAATACTCACCATGATCAAGTTATTAAATCATTTTAAATTATCTCTTCCTTGCAAGATATAATGGAATAAACATGGCAATGCCACCTTCTGTGTTCAAATGGAAGGTTCAAATGTGCTGTTCAAATGGAAGGGTGAGTATTTCAGAGGGGTTTTTTTTCCCCACAGATGCCAATAGGTAATGCTCAGGAAAACTATTAAGCAGGATATAAAATAACTTAAACCCAAACCAGCATCTAAACTCAAATCTGTGTGTTATGGCATGTACTTAAAAGTGAAGGTATGACAGAAGCAGGGCTTAATATGGAGCAAAAATTGCTTCAGAAGAGAAGGTTCAGAAGCATTAATGGAAGCTTGAGCTATTTCACAATAGAATTTCTTGCAAAGACAGTACAACACTATAAAAATGAGCTCCAAGGACACATTTCACATTTAAGTAGAGTCTATTATCAGGATATAACATTTTCATGCATCATTTTATACTGAGAGAAGCTGCGTAGTCTGAGAAATGGCAATGTCTGGCTCTTTCTGGCATAAAAGCCCTCCCTTGTGCTGTGACAAAGAGTGATATCACCACAGATGAAAATTTAGCTTTTCTCACACCAATTTCCCTATGAAGTATAAAAATCCATTATTTTTTTTTCAGAGACAGCAACAAACAGATGGACAAAACTTTTGCTTCTGTCACAGTATTCAGATGCCCTGTGACAACCTAGTCTACACGGGGGTGTCAGCAGCCCTTCTGTGTCACACTCACCCAAGGAAATTGTGTCACAAGGAGTGACACCCCATTAAAGAGCCCCCAATTCCTTTTTCCTCCATCTCCATTTCACAGGAACCTTAAATATCTACATTAACAGTCTTGTTCCCCATTTGATAGCTATTTAAAGCCATATTTCAAGATACAGTAGGGACTCAAAAGAGTATTGAGCTAAAAATCTAGATCCCAGTTCTAACAGACTGTCACTGAGAGTGATGCCTCTTGGGTTTGGCCTCTACTGCAGTTCATTGAATCACCGTGATGGTAAAATACCTGAAGTAGCAAGGAAGCTGTTGGATCTAAAACGTGGCCAGAGGAGAAAGATTAGAAAGGAAATATGAAAAAAAGAGAGAATTCAAGCCCATCTCAGGAGGGACAAACTATGAAACTGTGAAGGCCAGCCTGCCCCACAGCCACTGCACCTTCTGACACCACAGAGGACCAGCAGCAGCACAGGGAAAAGCTTTCCATTTTCATGCCAAATGCTGGCATAGCACTGAGGAGACAATGGCAGAGAGCTGTTACTGACTAAAGAAAGCAGTACTCATCATGCTGATATAATCTGCTATTTTAGGAAGTCCCATGCTGATTGACTTAAGTAATTAGCTGTGATAATTATTAGTGAGTTCTTCTTTTGCCTTAGAATCATGCAAGGTATGTAGAGGGAGAAACACTTCTTTAACAGGGCCAGTGCTTTTCTAGAATCATTTTGATTCTCTTCCCTCTTCACTGTTGTTTCTTTCCTATAACCTTACTTAAAATACTTCAGCCAAACTATAAAAACTGTCTCAGAAAAAGGCAATCACAAGGTCATTGGACAAAACATAAAACATTTCTGTTGGTGACAAAGTTAACCAGAACTTTCCACTGGAAAATTCTGAAGCTCTTAATGCACTTCCAGCCACCTAATCCCTTGGGCTGAGCAGCTCTTGCCAGGAGACACAAGGTCCAAAACTGAGTGGTCCCAGGGGTACTATTATCTCAGAAATTTTAGAAGCGGGCCCTGCAGGTCAGACTTCAGGAGAATACACAGGGCTGGATGAGCAAACATGTTCTGTTATTGTGTCTTCTGTACCTGTTTGGTATACCAAGAGGATTTCAGAGTGCAGGGTGGGTGATACCAGCTCATTTTTAAGCTGACAAATGCAGATCCCAACTTACGTTCCAAAATTTACTCAGGCTAAGATGGAGCATCAGAGGAAAAGGCCAGGAGTGTGAATATTCTGCACCAACATACACAGAATCACCTAAACAGACCTTTGCTCTCCAAGTCAGAAAGGTAAATTAAAATGAAAACAACAGAGCAACAAAAATAGGGCCTATTACAATTACTAAAACATCTCAGACTTTAGCACATAAAAATTAAAAGTTAACATGACAATAGGCAACTGAAGTTCATTTATTTTTAGATTGTGCATTTGTGTCACTTCAACTGTGCACAAAAGGTTCTTCCCTAATTCATATGGCTTTTTAGTAGTTTGCATAATGCAGAAACTAACAGCAGAAACTAAGCAGAGTCTATAATATGACTTCATTGCAGTTGATAGAAATGGAACAGCAAATGAAGTATCCATCCAATATCTGCTCTGAACTGGAAGATATTATGACTTCCCAAATCATGTTAGATCTAATTTGCCAAAAAAAAATTTAAAAAGTCACTTTAAGTTAAATCTTTCCTCAAAATTACTGTCAGAAAGCCCATGTAGGCATCAAAGCAGTACTAGGATGAAACCCTAAATCCTGTTTTATTATTAATACAACTTCATTAACACCTTTTGTAGTAGTGATTCCTACATATCTGAAGGGGCTTTTCATTTTTAATCTCTGTACATCACCATTGCTCAGTCCATTCCATGGTGCCAGGCTGCAACAGCTGCTCCTATATTGATTTTACCTTCATATCTTTATTTTGTCACATTGATTGAAAAGTCATCAAAACAAGTTTACACTTATTTGAAGCAAATATCTAGGCTGCCTTACTTGTAACTGGGGGTAGAAGCAGGCTCTTTAGCATGTTAACATGCTGGCAAGCCAGAACATTCCTACTTCAGTCTCAAAGAGTCTCACGCTCTAAGCATTTCATCAGTCATTAAGGTATTAAAGCCTACATTGCAATAACAATTAATACTTCTCAGTTTTCTGGCAATCTCCAGACTCTTCTGTCTAGAGTTTCAAAGCAATTTACTGATACAAGCAAATTAATTCTCAATACCCTGCAAGGTCAGAAGTACCTTGGTTTTTCAAGGGCTGCAACCAATGTATTCAGCAACCTGCAGTTGTGTTCAAAACTGACCCAACGTCCAGACTGCAGACCCAGAGAACTCACACAATAATTAACTTCCAGCTATGGTTTACCATTTGCATACACTCCACACTTCTGGGTATCAAGACCTATATGTCTTAATTCATGCACTGAAAATCAGAAATGACTGGGGAAAACAATTACAAATGCATATACAACCAAGTGTCAGTTGTTTAATCTTAAAACTCAGACTACTTTCCTACTTCCAGCTCCATTAAGTGTTATTTCATTAACACTCTCACTTGTACTTCAGAGCAAGTATAGCTGCCAATGCACAATAATTAAGTCTCCCTTGAAAATAAAATTGTGTGACTATAAACAGATGCAAAATTGGAAGCTTGAAACCAGAAAAAAAAAATTAGCTTCATCTTTTCATCATTTGTATTTTTTCCAACACACAGCTATAGGTGCAACTTTTTGGAGTTAAAAGCATCCAAAAAACAGAAGCAGCTACAGTTTTTCATAAGTTTAGAAATAATACTAAGAACACAATAGTGTTCAGGTGACTCCAAAAACATGAAACCATGATTCTCTACCCTACAGGCAGAAACAGATGACACCATGCAAGAAGAATATACCTATTTCTTACAAACATTACTAAATAAGTACTCTTTTCCTACTAAAGCTTATTTGATCCTTAGCAAGAAAAAAAAAATCTTAAGGTAGGGAAACAACATCTTGAAGGTTCAGGCTTTTAGAATGAGTTTTACTGTTGCTCCCCAAAAAATAGGATCTGTGAATGCCAGAAAACACCAGGTATAAAATAATTCAGCAGGAGTACACAATAATAATAATGCCTGTATTCATGTAGTATCTACAGCTATTGAAAGAGTTCAAGCCAGAAAATATTATATATCTAACCAAATAAGGGGATCAATAACTGACCTGCTTACAGTCTTACAAATAAAACTTAATGTGCACAGATTAAAAAAATGTGTCCCACTAAAAGTGTAAATTACCAAAAACCATCTAAGTATACCAGTACAGCCTTGAAATGAGCTGCAAGTCAGTGGGCTATGAAGCAACTTCAACTTATTATGTAAGTAAAATACCAAGAGCTACTTCTGTACTTGTGTTCAGGAGCAGAACACGCCTGCAGTTCCCCACTCTGCTCTTCGTTTGGGAGCAGAGGGAGTCAGGCCTATCAATGCTGCCATCTACAGAGCGCTGCTCCAGAGCAAAGGACTTGCCAGTTTTGTCAGCTAAGACCTTGAGATTCTGCATCATGAACTACTTGAAAAGCAAACACACACCACCTCAGTTTCCACTAGCAGCAGTTCCAAATAGAGTTATAGTCTGGGGGTGGGGGGGAGAGGGGGAATAGAGAAGGGATAACAGTGATTTCCAAACAATTTCAGGGACAGGCACATCTGCTCACGCTGCTGTGGTTAATGTCACCTGCAGTAGTGATGCACCACTCAGTTCAGCAGTTTACAGGGAATGTAAAAATCAGGAACAAACAGTGGAAGATTTGCACATGAATAGCTGAACTAAAGCTTAAAAAGCCTTCAGTGTAACTGGGAATATTTTCACCTTTCTTTTGTTTCTCCACAAAATAAACGTATGATTTAAATAAATAATTCATTGTGATAAATACATTCTATCTTAAAATTTAACATTTTCTATTTCACCTACAACTAAAACTGCTTGTCATAATACCCAAGTTTTACAAGGTACAAACAAATCTCTACACAGAAAAAGCTGAGCGAAAAGTATGAAAAAAAATACAAATTAAAGTATATAAAATGATCTCTACAGCAACATTTTGTCTTGCTTTACAATAGAGGCAATAACCTACATAATTTGAAAGCATGTTTTGAATTACACTTGCTACAAAATCAGGCAGCTTTCTTCGATGTAGATAAATCTCACTCTAGGAAGTACAATATGGTGAAAACTTTGCTTTGTCTTTTCTTCAGTCAGCTCTTCTGTAAACAGCAGGTTTCTCTGTGTAAGACCGTGTTTCAGCCCCAAAGACACTAAATCCCAAGCAGTGTGTTCTCTTCTGTAATCACAAATGCACTCCATTTAGGAAATGAAGTCTTACTTGTTCATGCATTTCCAGTACTAAACTTTTAACTAAATACACAGTGCCAGGATAGCTCCATAGCCCCAGAAATGTTGTTTGTTCTGGCAGAGAGAGCTGGCCCTGCTCCAACCCCTTGCCAGCCCATTGCAGACGTGGTCGCTGAATGCAGAAAGGGCTCATTTTTTTCTGTCTGTGAGATTCCTGATAATGTGTATTTGGCTATTCAGGCTGCACACATTGCCAGAGCAGGTTGAAAACCAGGAAAGAAAATTAAGCCTTTGCAACAAAGCATTTCTGAAGGGCTCTGGGAGAGCACAACCACAAGAGACTGGTGCTGCCAGGGCTGTTCCCACAGTTTCTGCACCCACAGCAGCACTCCTGGCTCTGTGCTCTCCACCAAGTTACTCCTGCCCAGGGCATTCCTCCAAAAAAAGGGCCCTACCTTTTCCAATCCTTCATCCTGTGCGAAGACCTTCCCAGACCACACTCCCACCATGAGGGATACTCATAATCAAGATCTAAAATGGTCATCATTATGCTTGGTCGCAGGATCATCCAGGATCTGCCAAAAATTTCATCTGAGATCTGGGCACCATGCCCACTCCTCACCCATACTGTATTTTTTGATTCCAGCAAGTTCATATTCTTCTGATGACTGGCATCCTAAGCAGACAATAATCTGACACCTGGTAGGGAGCATCACTTGTTAAAATATCAATAGGTTTCATTGCCTACATGGTAAAGCCCCTGATTTTCCATATAGAGCACCAGTGTGTTCCAAGAGGGCAGTCAGCAGAGTGCTGCAGGGAGCACAGGTACCCCAGACACTAACAGAGCTCATGAAAACACTAGCAAAGCATCTACAATGCACAAAATAAGTGAACCCAGCATGCAGGTGTGTGCTCTCCACAGTGGGCTTTACAGGCACACACTGCCCTCTCAGTGGCCAGCATTTCCAGAAAGTGACGTTTGNAAAAAAGGAAAAAAAAAGAAAAGATGGCATTAACAGCTCTCAATGCTCATGCTCAGTAATTCACACATTTCAGCCACTGGACAGTAATATTCCAGTCACTTCTGTACAGCAATGAGATGTTAGTGTAGGTCAGAGACCTGAGGTACACAGACCCCCCACCCCCCCAAAATACAATGCTGCCGTCACACATGCTGAGCCACTGGCCATGGCCATTGACGTCTTCCCACTGTTTCTAGCAAAAATAAATTTGCAGTGTCTACCTGGGCCTGTGTCAAAGGTGCTTCTTCAGAGCATGGTGCAAGTACAAATACATCCCAACCCAGCTGGCATGCAGGGGTGTATTTTCCCTTTTCCACAACACTAAACAGGCTCTGAACAGATTTTAACAATTTGCCCATTTTACAGAAAACTTGAAGGAAGAAATACAAGATAAAGCCCCTTTTGGCCTCCATTTCTAGTTCATGCCCCTCAATTCCTGCTATCCCATGTGATGCAAGGATGTGACAGCACAGACAATGTTCTCCCCTGAGCACGTACCAGGCACCACGTGGGAAACATGGCAGCAAGCTCAAACAAGCAAACATGCATTTGCTTTAATTTTTATCTATGAAATTTTGTACAAAACATAGTTTGGAGAGAAGCTGTTTCTATTCTCACTTCATATGAATTTCAAATACTTAGTTTTATTTTTAAGACAACAGTTATCCAGAAGCCAAAGATTTAGGCAGCCTATCTTAAGCCTGAAAACACAAAATCTGTTGAAAGCAAACCAAGCTAGGCCAGCCCTGAAGTTACAGCAGTGAAGATACACTTGAATTAGAAGGTTTTCACCAGCAAGTTCCTGTAGCAAGTACCTGTCTAAAAAATTATGTAAGAAGAAAAGCTGCCAGAACTTTTCAACAGATATGCAGACATCGCATGGATCAAAGGGGCAGGTGTTTTAAAAAGGTCATGGCAAGTAATCAAGTTTGTTCCTAATTCTTTAACCAAACATTGTTGCACATGGAACAGACATAGCTAGAGGAAATCTCTAAGTAAATATTGACCTTTGTTGCTGGCCTTCACTCAACTTTTCCTGGTGTTTTTACGTACTTGCTTCCCTGTACAAATGTTAAAAATGAGAATGTCTAATGAAAGCCATTCAGGAAATGTTTTATGTATTCAGCCCAAGGAGAAGCAACTTTTCCCTTTCCTTATCTTCTCCAACTACAATGGAACCACAAAATAACTCTGACTACACAAATCACTGTAAAAGTGTGCCAGCCATTGTCACATCCCTTTGTTCAGTTTTACTCCAAAGGATGCCCTCTGGCAGTTCACCCCTGGAGGCAAACACCAGCTCCTCCACAAGATTACATGTGCAATTGTTCTTAACCTTTCAAAGGCTCAGAGCACAGGAATTTAAATAGTTACTAACAGCATTACAACACAAAGTCAAATCATTTTGCTCCATCTCTGTGTCAGGCTAGAATTGTGCAGGAAGCTGCAAAAGCAGATCTTTCTGCTGGAAGTCTGGAGCAGAACCACCAAAGAGTTAGGGATATCTATGCCTTGACTCAATATAACCACTGATCCACTTCCTGAGCATTAGCTGTATTTCTGATTAATTTTTGGGTGCACTAGTTAATGCAGGATACAGGAAAGAAGACATATAAAAAATGCAATGAAAATGTATTATTAAACCCTTCCACAATCCCAAACCTATACAGAATATCCATGACATCTCAAGCAGGTAGCAAAAACCTGCATTTAATTATTTTTGAAAATAAATTTAAATGCTCAATTTTTTTCAGGAAACTAAGTATCAGCACCAATTAATGAATGAGTTCTCTGACCCTGCTGAACTACCATCTGCCTGCAGAGATAAAGTCTGCACAGCAATGGCTAATGCACCAATGCACAATGAGCATCCAACATCACGAGGCGCTCCATCCCCTCGGCACGCATGGGATGCCAGGTGCAGAACAGCCTCTGTAGCTCCCTGGGTAACATCCTGACTCTTTTAGTGGGAAGCTGGCTACTTACTGCCATTTGAGGCTGACTGCTGGATTCAGTGTGACATCCAGTGTAGAACTTCTATAATTGCTCAGTCATAACCAACTATCTGTAACAACATCACTGCATGACGACGATTCCTTTCTCTTTCCCTTTGGATGCTTTCTGGAGCTTTTCCTTGGAGCTGGATGTACCTCAGTTCTGCTCCTGCCTGTGGGATAACTGCCCACCACTTCAGTAAGACCCAATCCTTCTCACTTTTTTGCAAACTCCTTGGAGATCTCTGCGCGCACAGGCACATGAGCAAAGACTCCCCCTGGGATCACTGCCCACACGGAAAGCGCAGGCCCGTTTGTGTCACTGCAGTGAGGGAACAGCCTTTGCACCCCCGAGAGCCATCAAAGCAACACTTGCATCACACTGTCTGATCCCACCAGCACTCACTGAACCATCACTTGTCCAAGTCGCTGTCACATTCACGTTGCCCACTTCCCTGAAGAATATAAAAATACCCTCGCTAGAATCCAGTCAAGTTTCAGCAAATCGTTTTCCTGGTATCAACGCATTAGCCCTTTATTTGCTTAAATACATGGAGTATTAATAGGTTTTCTGGTCAGAAAATAGCTTGAGGGGGTTGATGTGATACTGTAACCAAAAAAATGACTACTTGATTAGTCTGCAACTCCTTAAATATTAGTTAGAAATAATCTTCAGAGATAAAGGAAATATCAAATCAAATGTGACATCTGTTACAAGCAGTCTTTTAATTTTTTACCTTATAAAGTGGTCCCAACATGCTGTTAGAGCTAACAGGCTCAGACTAGTGACCATTCCTTCCCTGCTTTCATTTGCCACAGCAGCAAAACTCAGTAATCCTAAATGTATATATTCACACCTTTATGTTATAATGAAAATGTATTTGATTTCATTCAGAATATACACGCTTTGGCAAGTCCAGCAACAAATCAGTTTGCATCCAGAGTAATTTTTAAGCATTTTAGTGTGAAGCTGCACCTACAGAAGACTTAGAGACTTTCAAGTTTGGGACAAGCCTTGCCTCTGCCTCTCGGGTGTCTTTAATTCCACAAGGTTGCACTTTATTGCACAGTTGACTGAGCAAAGGCTTGTGAAGTTGTCCCTTGGGTGTTCCCTCATCTCTGATCATGCTTGTCTAATCTTTTTTTTTTCTGCGATAACCACGTTCTCCATCTTTCTGTCATAAGGAGAAAGAAAAGCCCTCCCCCCAAAAAACAGCAAAATTCCAAACAAAAACAACTACAGATAACTTTTAAGGTTATTAGAACTGTTTTATAATTAATAACTAGTGGTATTCTTCTCAGAAGTCGGTTATTTAATAAAAAGATCACCGTATTTTTAGTGGTAACTTTTAAGAAACTTTCAACATTTCACCTTTGCATGAATTCATTGAAAATAAAAGATTTTGGAGTATCTTCCTTTATATAAGGTTAATACACCATACATTTATATAGCACATGCCGTTTCCATAATTGTTCTTCTGCCTTGTTATCTGCACAGTTGTTTGAACAGATCTTTAATGTATTTCAGACAATGTGAGAATTAACTGAGAACAGGCAGAAAAACAAGTCCTGAACAACTCTAGCTTTGAAATGAGAGACACTGTCATCTCCCAGTTCAGCAAAAGGGGACAATACCCAGAGATTTTTATAGTACTTTTCTATGTGGAGGCCAAATTATGTTCTGGAATTTACCAAACGTGTATATGTTACCCACCTGGACAGGAACTACAACGTATCCGAACATGACATTCTATAGGAACAGGTCATCTGCAAAATTCAGTGGATATACCAAGGATTTCCAGGTGGCCTGGACAAACACCCCAGATGCTCCAGTTCCAGCAAGATAAGATTTATGGAGTAAAAAAACCACTGAAAACCTTATGTACAGTAGGCCTAATTATAGATTTATTTTTTTTTAAGGACAAAGCAATTTTTTTATAATGTTCTGTGTTTAATCACCAAGTTATTTCTGTTAGTAGCTTACAAGTTTGTTTTACAAGTGTGAAGTAGGTTTTTGGGGTGCAGCTCTATAAATTCTTCTACTTGAACATTACTGTTGTATTACATTAATTATTACAATGTATGTTGATTTTTGCCAATGGTACTATTGTTTTATATTGGATTTAGATTTCCAGTTTCAAGTTAATAATCCACAAACATGTCTAGCATTTACAGCTTTATAAGCCATTTTTAAAGCCAACAAAAGAGTGTTCTCTGACAGAAGCCACTCTCCTGCACCAGCTGGACCTGACTTATGGGTGTACAGAGGTTACTGAACTGTGAGAAGTGAACTTTCAAATTTCTTGGCTCTTTTGATAATCATTTTATTATTCAAAAACAGACCCAGAAATCTGGGAACAGCTTGGACTCCTACCACTTCCATCATACAGTACAGTACAGCTAAACAACTTCCTCATGTTCACAGAGAGAGAAAACTCCAGTGAGCAGAGCTCTGGTTTCAGAGTCAGTGAGTGCTCTGCCCTCTTCCCTCCCTGCCTGCCTTCATCTCATCCCCTGCATTTTCCTCTGCACACACCAACTGATACATCAATAGGTTTCTCTCACCTCTGTCATGTGGCAAAACTGAGCATAAAACCTTGATGTTATCCTAAAGACTTGATCTTAGAGATCTGGAGTCACAAAACACAGTTATAATTATGTATAAAATAGCAACCCTTTTTTTGTGAAGTAAGAAAACATACAGTTATGACTGTCACTGCATTCGCAGCTTATCAAGCACAGCATGATTAGTTTTGATCTTCCAGCAGAGATCACACCAGCAATTAGAAAAGCCAGCAGCACCATTGCACTAGTGGTATGTCATTATCATTATCCTGAGCAGGAAAACATGGAAACCTACATTTCAGAACAGAAACTCTTTCCAAGAGAAAAGCAGCAATATAAGTGATCAGCTACTTAAACAATTTTTTATTGAATCAAATTTTTTAGTTATATTTTGCTACAGAAGGATTCTGGCCAGACTATAAAAGGTGCTGGGATACTTCTGTATGTAGAAAACCCATTATTTTTTCAGTGGCTGATCTGTATTCATTTACATACGTATACATAGGTATGTACTGAAGCCACAGGATTTGGCACAGTAGGTGGTGACATTAAAAACCAACTCATGTTGTTATTAAGAGCCTCTTTAAAAAAAAAAATTCCATCTGCTCAGCACAATATATGCAGCTTAACTCCTGATAGAAAGATGCAAAATAATAACTATGGTGAGTTTGGGCCAACAATCTCTTGATAATTACTTCTAGTAGATTCTACGTGCACTCTGCACAGCTCTCTGTGCATTTCTCAGCTCTTCGTATAAAAATAAGGACACTGCAGTTGTTGAATAATTCGATCCTACCATTCTTTTAGTACAGAGGACATTAAAACAGACCAAAACAACCACCGTGAACAGAATTCAAAATGACAGAGACCTGGTGAGGTCACCAAGGTTTACGCTGAAGAAGCATCTGCCTGTGGTCAAGTACGCTGATGAAAAGGTTGTGTGCACCCCCTCAAAACTATTCATGGTGACAGCAGAGGCACAATTCTCATTCAAGGTCAGGAAACAGGGGAAACAATCCACAGGCAAACAAAGCTGCCACTAACATCCAGGGTGAGTGGCCATGCCTGGACAAAGGAGAAGAGCCAGGTCTCAGCAGATCAGTCAGACATTAACCATATGGTTTCACTGCAGTTGGACAACTCAGAGGAAAAGGGGATCTGGGGTGCTGGTCAGCAGCAGATTCCTCAGGAGTCAGCAGCGTGTCCTGGCAGCCAAAAAGGCAAACACAGCATGCCCAGCCTGCCAAAGAGGCAATTCAGCACAGGTGTGGCCTCACCTGGAGCACTGTGAGCAGTTCTGGACCCCACCACTGAAGAAGGATGTGAAGGTCCTTCAGTGTGCCCAGAGGAGGGCAATAAAACTGGGAAAAGCGCTGGAAGGCATATCCTGTGAGGAGCAGCTATGGAATTTTGGCTTCTCTGGTCTGGAGAAAAGCCACCCTACAGCAACAATCAAAGTGCAAATTGTTCTTGGTAGGATTTGAAGTACTGACTCAAAAAATATTATATCATTATTATATACTTCCTTTGGACCAGAAACAACTGTTTTAAAAAATGAAAGAGATCCATGAAAGAAAGAATTGTATATGGCTCTGATGGCTCGCAGAAGGCTTAGCAGTACTTTTGAGAGATGCAAAAATCCTGTATTTCCTATACAACAGAAGGAATTACATGGTCTGCATAGAAACAGACTTTTAATTATATCTAATTTGACTAGAATTACATCTCAAGTAATTACAAGGTTTTCATAATAACTCTGTCTCTGCAGGATTCACAAGGGGACTCGGTGCAACGAGATTGACAGTGTACCTGGTAGGAAACTGATCTGGTTATTGATTTTATTTGGCATTCCAAATGCCCTTAAAGTCTGTTTGGGGTAGTTCATCACTCTCCTGCTATCCATCATTCATTCACAGGATCAATTTGGTTATCTCCACCTCCAGAATGGTTCTTATTTTAACATTCCAAAAAGTTTTCTATAACAACTGCATTCTAGATCAGCTTCACTTCAGTGCATCTACTTCACTTGTGTTGAATTCAGCTACCTCACAGACCAAGATCATAGTGGGGAAAAAAGATGGTTTGGAAAGCCAGTGTTCCTACTTTTTGTGGCAAGAAAACCTCACATGGCTCGTATATGTGATACAACCAATTCAGCAAGGTCTGCTTAGCTACAAAAGCAGACACAAACTTAGTTATCTGTTTTATAAATGTAAGGCATTTTATTTTTTTAATGATTGACACACTTACTTGATGACATTTAAATTTCTTCGCTTTCTTTTTTTAGTGAAAGTTCATATGAGAGATTAAGGGATGTTGTAAAAATATTTTGGCCAGTTATGAACCCAAATAAGAATACTCAATTGCCTATGGCACGTAGATGTAATTAGGCAATAGATTCCTTCTAAGGCATAGGGCTGTTTAGAGATGTGGTTGAATAAACATGTCAAAACACAGAGTTCCTCAGGAGCTGAGCTGGAAAGGTCAGGAGAAAACTAAGATCCTCTGTGACTTCTTTCTCTTTGGAGAAAAGAGCAAATCTAGCAAACCATGGAGAAGTGGCAAAGAGAAAGAGGAAGAAAGTTGTATAAATAGGTCCATTTGTCAGAAAAAGAAACTGAACAAGAATGTTTCCAAATCATATTATAAATTCAATCATTAGTATTAATTTATCCTTTACCTGTCAGGCTTCTGTACACACCATTCTGTCCTGGACTTGTGTACAGATAAAGATTCCATGTACATCAAATTATGCAAAGGCAACAAGGAATAAAAACAATATCTCTGGATACAAAATATGCTCACAGGACTAATAATCAGGCACACAAGAAAACTGTTAACTAAACAAACCCCCGGTTCAGGCCTGCACTTTGGAATAGGTTGAAGATATCCACAGAAACATGGAGCATGTGCGTTGGTGCAGAAGAGCTTGTTCTACATGCACAGAATCTTATAATTTTCACTATTCTACCAACTAGAAAGTTTGATTGAGTAAATTCCTTGCACACAATTGGCTTTTTGCACAGACCAGGCATGGCATACTTTGTTTGCTTAGCAGTTAGAAATTTTTTTTTTTTCTTTTGACCTGTGGAGCTGCTTCTTTTTTCTGCTTGATAGTCTTTTCTGGTTCTTTAAAGCACACAAAGAACCCCCTGCAGAAAAGCCACATGCTCATGTTCCAGACCATATTCCACAGCGTTACAGTGACAATCCCTCTGCTACCACTGACGGAAATGAACCTCTGCACCTCCAGAGAGCAGCAACTTTGCTGTTACAACTCGACCTCAAAAGGTGGGATTTATAAAATAGCAGTCCAGGTGCACAGGATGACACACCGCTTGGCAGATTGCAGAAGCACTTCTTGAAATACTGGAAATACCAAAAGAACTGAGCTATGCAATGATTGTCTTGAGAAAACTTACCAGCAAAGATGCTTAGATAAATAAAATCAGGAGAGAGAAGACCAGTGTGAATCATTAACAGCTCCACTTAAACCTCAGAGGGGAACCATGAAGGTTTCTTGGTTAAGTAGGTAAATGTATATTATGGAATATTTTGTATTCTGCTAAGATGCTCAAGTGCCTTAAGACATTTCTCTTTGCCAGTCACTTCTATTTCAGATCACCAGTCTATAAAAAGAAGGAACTAATATATACCAGCGTACATGCCGTAAGAACTCGCGTCTATATAAATATCCTGCAGAACAAAATTGCCCACTCCCTATCAACCCATGCAAAGACACACAAGGAAAGCCAGGAGTTTGCAAGAAACCTGCTGCAGCGCTAAATTCTGCTTTAAATCCCTTTGAAGTAAGTTGGAGGGCAGAGGTGCAAGTATGACAGGCCCCAGTTGTCCATCCAGGAACCTCTTGCAGCACTTTGACATCTTTGAGATGCCCCAGAAACAGCAGCCACTTGCCAAACCCACCCCAAAACTCACAGCCAAGCAATTTGGTCCAAAAGAGTTCAAAGCAGTAAGGCAGTCAAACCAAGCCATGGAGGCAATGTTAAAAAGGACACAAGAGTCTTCAACTGAAGCAATTTACAGGGCTGCATTTTTTGGTGTTCTCAGCTTTCTCCACAGTGCTAGGCAGATTTTTCCTGGGGCACAGAATCGTCTTTGCCTCCAAAATGCTAGCTCAAGCCAGTCCTCAATAGTGCTGAACTCCAACACAACCATGTGGACTGTCAGCCAAGCCAACAAGAAGAAAGATCCCACCACAGTATAAAACTGGCCAGAAATCTAAATTTTGCTTCAAGGGCCTTGTTTCCTTACAGAATTTAAACCCCAGCAGTTTGTATATTTAACTACTTCAAATATTCTGCTTTTGGCAGAAGACATTAAACTAAATCTGAAATTAACATTAAAAAAAAAAAAACCAAACAAAATGACAACAGGGAAACAAAAAACCATAACAAAAACTACCAAAAAGCAAAATGCCAAACAAAAACCATTTATATTCCAGGGCATAAAGTAGACAAGTAACCATATCCCTGAAATGAGGCTAACTTCTGGGAAGATATTTTCTGTAGCATCCTGAATGCTCTCCAGTGTTTATAAATTCCTCCACTATTGAAATGGATGAGGACACTGCAAAGAGGCAACTATAGAAACTGTAAAACAGAGTTCATTTTTCTCCAGTTATGAATCCTAAACAATAGTATCATTACACATCTTTTGCCAAGCTGATAAATTGTTTTATTGGATGCAGTAAACCCTGTCTTGGTCACATCAAGAGAATTCTTAAATGGCTTGTCTAACTGTTTAGCTACTGACCTGGGGTGTTTTACTTAACCTGCATGAGAAGGGTGCTTTTTGAAGAATGCTGAAAGACAGAGGGAGCTTTACTAATTGCTGTAATTACATGCTTGGGGTAATGTAGTTGAAAATGAGCTGCATAGTGTTTTCAGGTGGCTCTAATATTGCTGTGTCTCACAGTTCAGGGAGAAGCAAGAAGTCACAGGGATCCTGCAAATTAGACAAATTGGATCAAAGCTAAGAAAACCATCTGCAGATTTACCTGTGACAACCTGTTGGCCCGACAACACAGGCAGTGATGAAGCAAACAAGCAAAGCAGTAGCATATGCTGCTCAAGAGACAGCAGTAAGACAGCACAGTAGAAAGCAAATTTTATTGCTATGTCCTGTTCCTAAGTACCATCAAAATGTTTTCATATTTCATCACTGAGAGCGTGCACTGACTATTAACAGAGTGGCAGAGCGCCACAAGTTCGCACTGTGCATGAGGCTTAACCACCCACCTCCACTGCCCAGGAAGGCAACAGGCTCAGAATAGCAGGAGGACAAGTCTGTTCAGCCTTAAAATACAAAAATTATATCACTCACACTGAATTCCTGCACCAGGAAAAACCCTTCAGTCTTAAGCATCTCCCTTTTTTTATCCCCCTGCTAGCTAAATGCTAAGTTTGTGATTCATTATTACTTAGAACTCAAACTGTAGCGGACACTGTAGCACGAGGGATGAGGGTGGAAAGAGCAGTGTCAATAAAAAAGAAAAGCAAAACCAGAAAGCAGCCAAAGTCTTCCAAAGAAGGCTTATCTATTTACGGGGATGGCTGCCTGCTGTCTTACGGGACTTGAAAGAAGAATCCTCTCTCCTTTTCACTTCGGAGAGGAATGGTGCAGCAGACACTTCTATAGGAGCCTGTCACCCCCAGACCTCTGCAAGCCCCACAGTCTCAGGCCTGTCCAGCACATGGTTATCATATGGTAGAAGCAGACTTTTCACTGTTTCTGTTTCCTTTTCTCCATCAGCAGTCAGGGGTTGTGCAAACGCCCTTCTGCCCCAAGAGTTTTTGTCTGGATGACCACACAGCATATAGCCTATCACCTACAGTTCATAAACAAGGTTATTGTGAGTCACCAGTGCGTCTGAAAAGATTCACACTGCAGTAGAAGGCACATTCACATCCATCCAGAAAGGATCACAATGTTTCCTATGCCTGTCTCACCATGAACCACACCTATCTCACACATTGCCTGTGTGCTGTAAACAGACTGATCTTCCAACTGAAATACACACGGGAATTGATTTCCATTTCATATTCCGTAAGTCACATTTCATTGCTCATTACTTAAAATATTACAGAATTTCCTTGGAGCTGCAAACATGTTGAACCAGACCCCTGCCTTGTCAGGATACACTGCAGTGATTCTGTGGAAGGATCAGAAGATTCTCTAAAGCCTGTGATGAAATGTATGATTCAATCTCTCACCAGGTGCACCCAGAATGCTTCAGCCTGTGGCAGCTGCTTTAGGCACACAGCAGGTATTGTGTTCATCTGACGTAAATTGGCATGGCTTGCCCAGGTACCATAAAGAACAATAACACTTAAAAGAATAAGTATCAATTAATATATTTAGAAGAGGAAAATCTTTCCTACCGCAACTCTCTTTGGTAAGAGCAAGGTTCTCAACAGAGAAAGTAATGAAAAAGTGAGAAGTTACCAGAAAAAAAAGATGGCAGGAGAACTGCATCTCCTTCAGAATAAATCATGTCCTTTTACTTATCTTTAAAGAGCACGACTAAACGTAATGACTAACATTTGTGAACAATTAGGTAAATCTCTACAGAGACTGCTCAACATGAAAGCAGCTTTAGAGGTTAAACATTTTAATTTCAAGGCAAGGCTTAAAGATGAAGCAAAACTGCATTGTCAAGTACTTTGGGTAATGGAACTTTCATAAATGGAGTCCACACTTTGCAGAACTGGCTGCACGTGCACATACACATGCGCTTGGCTATGTGTGATGGTTGTCCTTCCTGTAACAGAAAAAGTATTACACCTCTACATTTAGAATTTTCTCCCAGTTCTTAATATAAATATTGGCAGATGTTGTTACCTTTGGTGCAGAGTGATTAGTCTTTGGCAGGTTGCAAACTTGTAAGTTAAATGAGAACACTGCAGAATCGTGGGAATACCAGCACTGGGAAACAGACTTACATAAATTCTCTGAAATTAACTGCAAACTTTTTGAGTTACTAGGATGGGGAGGGTTTTTGACAGCTGGTTATTGAGTTCTCATGTTGGACAATGTCCTGGAAGACCATCTAGAGATCCAGCTTCTGTCAGCTTTGGATTTATATCAGCCAGTATATTTCTGCAGTTTGTGACAAAAACAAATTCTATGCTACATCCAAATTTCTCATTCAAGTATGTTTTTTCAGTGCTAGGAAAAGTTCTTTACACTAGTCTTCACCAAAAAAAAAGTAATTTTACTCAGGTTTCTCAGCATTTGCTTACAATATTTTAAGTACTATAAGTGAATTTTTAAGAATGCAGCTTTTTTCCAAGCTGATCTCTGACCAAAGAGCCTTTAATGTGTCACCAGTCACAAAAGCTTCAACACACCTCATGGGCTCAAAGGTGGCCCTTTTCAAGCGAATGGTTGTTCAGGGACACACCACTGAAAATTTTCTATAGACTTCATTATATGTTTTTGGCCAACAAGCCTACTGAATGGTCAGTGAGATAGGTTAAAAAGTTCCACAGAGACAACAGATGTGCCTTTTGCTGAAGGTCTCGGACTCAAATGTTCATACTGATCATTATGCCAACAGCTGGGGACTAAACCCCGTGTTTGATCTTTACACAGTGTTAGGAAAGCAACTTTGGCTTTTAGAACACTGACTATTTTAGTAACCATTTTTTAGTAGCCTTTTAACATTAGACCCAGAGTCACCAGTGCCATCTCAAGCCTTATCTTTGCACTAATCAGGACACTTTGTAGATCTGAAAGGCAGGACTAGAACAGCAGAGGCTGGAGGGACAATCCAGCCCAATGCCAAGACAGCAGCAGTGAGATTAAAACATAAAGCCTGGAGTAACCCAATGGCCAATAGGATTGCCAGACTAAGGAGCTGCAAACCATTTGAAATGGTGGCCCATCAGAAAACTATCACTGAAAGTGTAAAAAATGAATTATCTGAATATTAATGACAGTCAGAAAGAAGTTCTTACTTAAGCAGCTTTCTATGTTTTCACCCAGCTATAAAAGAATGTACCAGAGGTAAGAGAGAGCCATTATCATTTTGTGCCACTTTTATAGACATTCAAAACGATCTCTGTGAGGCACCAAGATTTCACCTATAAAACTGTCTGCTGTTTCAAAACTCTGGGAGAAGTGTCAGACAAAGAAGGACACTTAAAGAACATAAAATAATTCAAATGGCTAAAGAAATTGAATTATGAGGAATATATTGAAGAAACACATTTATACTTCTGTAGTTAATAAAAAGGCTAAGAGAGGAACTAAAATGTTATTAACTGCTTTTCACATCTCACTGTGTTTCATGTACTACACTACAGAACCAAGTGGAGCTTCTCTGAATGTGTTCTGATCATTATCAAAGCTGCAAAATACAACCTTCTGTCAAGAAAAACAATGCTGGCTACCCAGACAAGAATTATTGCAAGCACTATGTCAGCAATGAAAAGAAGAAATAAACCGGGAGAAGAAGATAATATAAATCTTCCATTATTAATTTCACTGCAATCATATTAAAACTAGCAGATAATAAAACTTTACAACACTGAATGAGATGCTAGGGGATTACTGGATTTTCTTTGTGCTTTGGTAATCGATTACACTCACACACACTTCAGTTGCTGAGTTCCTATTATACTCGGCAATTGTTTCAAAAACTTACTGTTCTGCTTGGAATTTTGATTATTTATACATTTAACTTCTCGCGCCGTCCAAATTATTAAAAACCTATTAGGTGCATGCAGAGTCCATGGGTTTTTACAGGAACTTCCACATCACCTTGCACATGAGGAGAGAGGGATCAGTTGTGAGACTGGAGCATTTTTGTACCACACAAAAAAAGAGGGTTGAGTTCTTCATGGAGTCAAACAAAGCAGTGTTTCTTGACTGTTTTTGTTAACAAGTACTCATATATACACAGACTATCTTTACTTGAAATACCCTTCAGGGCCTGCTGGAATAGCGAGTGAAATTTGATAATCCAACCTATTTCTAAAAAAATAGTATTATATTACTACTTTTTCTCCCTCAGAGATTGTATCATCCAAAACTTTTGTTTTTAAGCACTTCTCAAATTACAAAATAAAAATATACTTAGAATAAATTCTCAGTAAAATACCAGATTTAGGAGATAGTCTTGTACATTTTTTTTTCAGCCTTTTTAATTTCATGTTCTAGACTCTATATAGTTAAACTATGAGCTTAGCTCCTGTGGCACTGCAATTCTCAACTTTCTGGCACAGGATATGCAAGTGAGACTCTGTCTATACCATTGTCTAAAACAGGCACATCCAGCTTTGTCTTACACATTGAATTTAAGCAAAGTTTTTCCAGACAATTTAACGTTCTCCAGAACTCAAAAGGAAAGTGTATTAAAAACCCCCTCAAAATTAAATACATAAATAAGCAAATATCCCCAAGGCTCATAGCAATCTTTTTCAAAGTCACCTGCTATGTTTACAATCCTGGTCTATACAGAACCATTTTCAAAGAAAACTTCTGCTTCAAAGGCAAAGGGGGGACAGTCTTGGTTCAGACAGGAGTAGCAAGTGAATGCAAATACCTCATTCCAGGCATGGGGGATTCAGTACTGGGATAATATTGCATTCAGTTGTATGATTTTTCTTTTATGTGGATTTGCAGCACTCACAATATTTCAATCCTCATTTTGTGCTCTCTCACTGAAAGCACATCATCCTTGAGAATGCTGAGATAAGAAAACCAGGACAACTGTAACACTTGATCATTCCCGTAACAAACTCAATATAAACAGAATAGCAAAAACGATAAAAATACATTCAAGTTCCGATGTTAAAATCTAAGGAAGGTGTTGCCATCTGCACCAACTATTAAGATAAATCCATATGAAGATCTCAAGGCAAGTGATGTTTCATCACTTGAAATGCTGAAGACTTTCCCACACCAATTCTGAATTAGCTGCAAGTGGTATGACAGCTTCCTCTGTCCTTCCACTTTTGTTTCCAGTCCTTAATAATGTTTCTCACTGTTTGCTGTTCCTGAAGGGAAGGTGCAAAGAAGATGGAGCCAGGCTCCTTTCAGTGATGCCCAGTGACAGGATCAGAAGAGATGGGCACAAACTGAAACACAGGAGGTTCCCTCTGAGCAGCAGGAAACACTTTTTCCACTGTGAGAGTGACCAGGCACTGGCACAGGGAGGTAGTGGAGTCTCCATCCTCAGGGATGTTCAGAGGCTGTTTGGACACAGTCCTGGGCAGCCTGCTCTGGGTGACCCTGCCAGAACCTGGGGCTTTTGGGCCAGATCACCTCCAGAGGTTCCCTCCAACCTCAACCAGTCCAGGATTCCACTGATCCAGGGAATTCTTCCAATAACTTGTGTGCATCACCCTGCTTAATAGTGCACCAACACTGAAATAATGAAGCCACAACTGATGAAAGCCCTTCTAAGAGAGCAGAGCGAGGAATCAGTTCTGTCCAGCAACCTCAGCCCATGGGCACCCTATTGTTATAGCAAATTAGGCTGAGCTGAACTGCAGGAAACACTGACTTATACAGGGCTGTTAGTCTGTCAATAATATGGTAAAATACATTTGTTCTGAGATGTATGTGTCAAAGGCTATTTCCTCAGTGTATCTAATAAATAAAAGGGTAGGACAGTGCTGTCATTTCAGCTTGGATCAAAACTCACTTTTTATATACCTTACGTGATCCTTTAGAAATGTAAGCATCAACAGTATTTTGTTATCTAATAAATTAGGCATCTTCATTAATTTAACTGAACAGTGCAGAAGTCTAAAGAAACAGTACACTCATAGATAGTATATTCTTTTCCAAAAATATCTTTTATATGCTGATGGTCATGCTCCTGCAATGTGTAAAACTATGCAAATAAGCATGCTAAACCTGAATTTCATATTTGACATCTAAATCAGCTGCAAATGAATCAGAACAACCACATTATTTTTATAAGAGTGACCACAGCTTAAATATCACCATTGAAAAAATGATTCTGTAAGTAAGCTGCAGCCACAAGAGAAGACTGATATAATGCACCAGGAGTGCTTCTCATTTACACACCTGAATTATAAGGAAATGTTCTACATTTCCCCTTGGGGAAGAGGTGAAATATGCTCCATTGAGCTGAAAACTCACTGCTCCTCATTTTTTTGCCTCAGGTTGACTTAGATATTCCCCCTGTAAATCTGGCAGTCATAGTGGGAAGCTCCAAATACATAATACTCACATTACTTGATGTCACATCATAAAGTCACATCTTTTACCTTTTCTTATGTGTGTGTGCGCATATATAAGCCTATATTTTTTTACACAAACACTCTCCAGCAACACTTCATTCTGCCTTCATCCCAGTTTTCCAAAAGCACTGCAGCACGCCAAGCATCCAGTAGCCATTCCAGAGCCATCAGCACATACGTCAGCCTGCAGCAGAGGGAGGGCAGAGGCTCCTCACAAGCACCTGCCTCCCTGTGCCGTACACAGCACGACTTGCACTCCCACCCCACACTGCCCTGCTCATCACAGCTGTTGTGGCTGCTTCTCCACCAAAATAGCTTTGCCTACAGCCTTTTACAGAGAGCACTTTCTCACTCTCTTATTCCAGGATCTCTCTCATGCTGATTGAGGTGCAGACCTGCACAACAGCTCTCTCACAGGCCAAGAACCAAAATAGTCCAGGACTTGTTCCAGGTTGCACCAAAGTCCTTAAATGGTTTGGCTTGTTCAGCACTTCATCACTTTGCTTTGACGCATATGCCAGACTTCAGAAAGTCATCACTAGTCAGCATCACATGTCCAGACAAACAGATGTAACCTATATTGTCACCAGGACCGTCTGGGAGGAAGAACAAATGGTGCCAAGCCCTTTTTCTACTATTTCAAGACACTCTTCAACTTGAGAACAAGAGCTCATCAAAACAGCGCACAACTTCCCCACCTTGATGAATTATTTATGCAGGAAGTTGTCATTCTTAGGACGTGATTTTCCTTGTGACTTCAGTTTCTATTGCCTCTAGATTAGACTACAATACTTCTGTACTAAGCAACAAGGGAATATGGTAATGTTCTAAAGCATAAAACTCAATAAAGGTTCTGTTATACACAAGAACCATCCATTATGTAAAATATTGAACAGAGTAGACAAAATTAGCAGTATCATGCACTGTTTCAAAAAAAAATTCATTAAAGGAGTTACCTTCCTCAAGATCTGTTTTACAGAGAGAAAATTTAGGCATAACTGATCACAAATATCCAGGGCCATTTATCTATAAATTCACCATGGCGTTGTTACTACTAGAACTGCAACCTACTCTTCTTGTGCAGCTATAAAATATTTTCTCTAAACCACTGCCTCTTGCTCTACTAACAAAACACCATTCTTTTATCCCTCTACTGAAAAGCAGAAAAATGTATAAATCTTGCATCTGAAAGCTTAGCACAGTCTTCCCCACTCCAAGGTCCTGCTTTTCTCCCTAAATCACTTTGTATTCTAGACAGTCTGGCTGCATTGCCACACATCAATTCTGCTTTGCATGGCTTGATTGCCAGATTTATTCAATTCCATATAATTAAGTATGAACCTTTTAGTCTGAAACCCATATGCTGTAAGAACACGAACAAGTATGTCTGAAATGTCTAAAAGTTAACCATTACTAAAAGAAACACATTATTTTAGATCTATAAAACAGCTATAGAGAGAAGGCTACATTTAACCTTATGGAAGCACAATGGGCCATGAAGTACAAAGCAAAGATCAGTCTTCCATGAAGTTATAAATGAGGCTGAACTACAGACAGACATACTGACTCCTGGAAGGGCCAAATTTAGTCAATTACAAGTCTTGAGTAGACTGGAATAGTAACTCATTTTTCTGCTAGAAGTAGCTAATTACAGATTCAGAACAAAGATCAGTAAGCTGTGCAATTACCAAAATACAGACAAATTGAATGACAGATACAATTTCAGTTGTTATGCAACTGTCAGAGTGCAGGAAAGATCAAGAAAAGCTCGTCTTGGCACTTGAAAAACTGTTCTAAGACAGTCCATTCTCAGTAAAGTCATTGGTAGCATTTTGGCCACCAAGGACACAAGATTTTGGCCAAAAGAGATACTGCTTAACATACGGGTTAATTTGGTGTTAATGAATGTCTAATTTCACAGATCTTGTCTGGACCAGAACATAAACTCTAACTTACTAAAGCAGATATATGATTTTGTTATTTTTTTCTTGTAACCTTTACACAGTTCAAGAGATGTTTTTTTTTAAAATCTCCAGATTTGACTAGGAAATCTTATAAAAGAAGAAATAATTATACTAAAAAGCTGTAAAAACAGTTGCAGCAAGGTGATGGGGGCAATCAGTGCTGTCACCACTGTGCTTTTAATGTAACTCATATTTTGGCCCTTTCAGTGTTACTCAGTATTTTTTTGTCAATATTTTAGAACCAAAATGGGCAGCACAGTTCCCTTTTAATCAATTAAAACTGATAACGTTTAAATGAATTTTAAATTGCTTTTAAAATAGTTTGTTGTTCCTCTAATGAACCAAGTATTCCACTCTTTTTGATACATCTTACCTAAGGTGTTTTTTATAATCTGAACTTGCATCTCATCATCTAGAAAAGGGAGGACAGAAACAATACTGCTAATTTTATAGCCCTGACTAATCCCCCTGCACAAACCCACAGATCTTATGGAAAAGTGTATGTCCCAGAACCTTCTTAGAAGTTATAATAAGAAACATAAAAAACTTTGATGGCTCTAAACCAAGCTAAATGGTTTACATTTAGTGCTTTTAAACCATCATCTTCTTCCAGCTGCCAAGCTAGAACCATGAAGGTACCACAAATTTACAGTACTTTAACTGGGGAAATCAGGCTACCTTTACTGAGTCTTCAGAATACCCCTCTAAACGCACTGGAAACTGTTTTGTTGGGTTTATCAAATTAAGGAGGGGAACTGCATTGTAAATGTAGAGAAAAAGGAGGACAATCTGAAGCAGAACCAGGCTCCCATTTTGCTCCCAGCACATAAAAGAATTCACAGCCTCTTAAAATAAGAATTTTCCTGTAAAACATGTTGAATTCAGAAAATAAATGTACATTCAATACTACCTAACCTTGAAAAATCATGCTTTTTAAAGTGGTATAAAAGCTTCTCTTGGTAAGCTTTTATTACAGAAATAAATGTTGTGTATTTCTAGACAAAGTCAACAATATTAAGACAGCACACGAGTTTGGTGATATGGGAGGTATTTCATCCCCAAAATGTATAACCTGGGATGCATTAAATTAATCACTGGTGATGATGGGACATGGTCCTGAGAAAGAAAAGTTCATCTCGGGATGCATCAGTCAGTATCTGTGGCACAGCTACAGGAAGGCAGTGCCAGGGCACAAAGCACCAGTGAACACGCAGCCAAAATACTATTTTGTACAATTCTTGTCACCCACATTCTGGAAAGATACCCTTCCCACCTTCATTGCCCTCCTCTGGACACTCCAATAGCTTTAGATCCTTCTTATACAGGGCACCCAAAAGCACACAGCCCTTGAGGTGAGGCTGCCCCAGTGCAGAGCAGAGCAGGACAATCCCCTCCCTCCCCCAGCCATGCTGGGGCTGACGACCCCCAGGACAGGGATGTCCCTCTTGGCTCCAGGGCACTGCTCACTCGTGGCCAACTGGCCACTGACCAGGACCCTCAGGGCCCTTTCCTGGCACTGCTTTCCACGCTCTCTTTCTTCAGACTGTCCACACATCCAGGGTTGCCCCACCCCAGGTGCAGAATCCAGCACTTGTCTCTGTTAAATTTCACACAGTGGGTGATTTCCCAGCCCCCTGATTTGTCAGGATCTCTCTACAGGGCCTCTCTGCCTTCAAGGGAATAAATGGCTCTTCCCAGTTTAGTATTATCAGCACACTTACTCAGTATCCCTTCAAGTCCTGCATCCAAGTCATGTTAAGAGGACATTGAACAGAACTGGGCTGAGGATGGAGCCCTGCAGAACCCCACTAGTGACAGGTCACCAGTCTGATGTCACCCCAGTCACTGTCATCCTCTGTGCTCAGCCTGTGAGCCAGTTGCTCACCCACCCCATGATGTGTTTGTCCAGCTGTGGGCTGGAGACTTTGTCCAGAAAGATAACTGGGAGAGACAATATCAAAAGCTTTACTGAAATCCAAAAAGATTACATCAACTGCCTTCCCCTGATCAACTAGATAGGTTACCTTGTTATGAGAGGAAATTAAGCATGTCAAGCAGGACTTTCCCCTCATGAACCCTGTGCTCACCGTGACAAATGACTGTGCCATCTTTCAGAGGTTTTTCAATAACTCCCAGACTGATCTTCTCCAGAATTTTAGCAGGCATTGAAGTGAGATTGCCAGGCCTGTAGGCACCAGAGTCATCCCTCCTGCCCTGTTTGAAAACTGGGACAGCATTAGCCAGCTTCCAACTGACCGGTACCTCTCCAGATTCCTGAAATCTTTCAAAAATCACAGAGGCGCCTTGCAACGACATCAACTAGTTCTTGGAGTACCCTTGGAGGAATCCCATCAGGTCCCATAGACTTACAAGGGTCCAGATATTCTTGTCAAAACAAAAATTGAGTTACGAGTCGGACAGAAACAAGTGACAAAATAGGACCTTATTCCATTCTACTCCCCTATAAAACAGCAGGCAAAGCTGCAGAGAAAATGAAGACACAAACATTTTACTTGTACCATAAGCCTTTCAGGTTTGCTTCCTTCCTCCTCCAAAGTAACACTGCCCTTAAGCTGAAATCATGCAGAGATATATTTGCCAATGGACTGTTAGTCATCTACAGAATTCTGTCCAAGGTCAAGTCTGGCAGAAGCCTGATAATTCATCTCTAAAAATTCATGTTTTACAAGTGGTCTTCATTTAAGCAGTGAAGACAGCTGCTTGTACAAAGTGACTCACCCAGCATACTTTTGCAAGCATCTTTTCTCAGACAGCTTTATTGGTTTTCTTTACATTTAACAGAATGTTAAGAAACATAAGAATTTTTCTAAATTTGGTAAGCACATTTGAAGGAGTCTGTTTCATTAAGACAGCATCCTAAGCCAACACTAACATCACTCAGTTTCCACAGCAATTTCTGACTCACGAGGAAATAGATACACTACAAATGGCTCAATGCTGTATTCTAACTCCAGGTATGCAGAGCCACAGCTTGGACACTCAAATATGCTAACAATTGTGAGGGAAGTAGCAAGCCAAAGCAGCTCACCAAGTTTTCTCACAGTAATCAAATAAAATCATTCCTTACACCAATGCATTATCATGTAAATTGTAGATTCAAAGGCAAAAAGTCTTATTTATCTGATATGCCAGAGTCAATACCCACATTTCAACAACCAAAAACTGTCTGCCCTCCAACTGGTACCAGATTCCCTGTTGTATTTTCGTTTACCTCAGGTGTCTGTGGACTAGATCAGTGCTGTGGCAAAGCTGGAGATGAACTCGCATCACGCATTGGAGGAAAAATCCTTCAACATTTACAAAAGAAATGTTAAAATTAACCAAATTCGTTCAGCCTTCTAAAGGGATTATGCAACACTATAAATTTGAGCAGTACCATCTGGTAGGAAGATGCACACTGCACATGCATCCATTACTCGCACATTTTCACACTGTACCAAGCCTCTGGGGGAATATATTTTACCATGATATTTGAATTGGAAAAACATCATTTAAGGACTCAAATTTGAAATGAAATGGTTTGCATTTAAATGCAGTTACAGAATTAAAAGCTGAACTCACAATACAAAGTAGAAATTATAGGCACATTACCTAATGAAATGGGTCTGGAGAAAAAGGTATTTACATCATCATTTTCAACATCTAGTTAAGTGGTTCTGTTTCTTAGATGGACACTGCACCAACTCTGACTTCTGTCCATTCAATGAGCTACAGCTATTCAATATCTGTTCAGTGAACATGAATTCTTAATTTAAGCACAAGCAAAATAACTAAAGGAATTGCAAGTGCTATATATTAATTAGATAATTTCCTGGTACTGAAGGCTTACTCGATTTCAAGATCTCTTTCCTTTGTTGGGCAGATATGTGACGTCCAAGTACAAAGCCAGCCTGGGGGACAAAGACTAGAAGGGATTATAAGCACTCATGGCAAGACAGAAGGAAAAGAAAGGATTCTGAGAAGTCTGAAAAGACCCTTTTTTCACACAGCATTTATCAGAGAAATGGCAGTATTACAAACATCAAAATACTGGGCAATTCTGTTTCTCTGCCCAGAGTCAGGTTTCTTAGACTAACACCAGACAAGTGAGACTTATTCAACACATTCCCAAATGTATTTGTATCCTCACACACAGGATCCAGCAAATTTCAGACTGGATATAGCATTTATTGAGCTGATTAAACCACGTTCTATGGCTGCAGCTCAGTATCACTGGCGAGGTTTGTAGATAGGAATTAGAACTTTATGTGCAGCAGTTGAGAGGATTTAATACAATAAACCACCTTTAGCAGCAGATCTAATAGGAAGATAAATCATTTTCCTTGCATCACTCAAATTATCCCCCCATTCTTTTATCTTCAGAACTCAGAAGCAGAAGTGGATTAATGGTTGACTCATGTCTTATTCAAAAGTAGAGAGCAAAGGGCAGAAACAAACAAAACTTCACTGGAAAAAATCCAGTTTCTACTTAGAGGCAAGATCTAAACTCATTTCTGACACAGACTTTCAGAAGCTCCTTTGCTATAAAGACATGAGCCTTTCCTTGTCAGCAATTCTTTTTCCTCAGCCATTGCACAAGTACAGTAGCCCAGCACTCTTCAAAGCATCGTGCTGAAATTTTGCACTGAAAACCCAAACACAGGGAATTTGGGTTCAGATAAAAGTTGTGGCTTATTTTCCTGTCTATTTTTAGACAGCAGTGCAGAGAGAAAAAGAAAGTTCTTCAAGGAACTCCGTAAAAAATTATACATTAAATATATGCAGCTATTTCTTATCCAGATAATTGTCTCCAAAAGTTCGAAATTAAAATTAATTTTAAATGCTCCTTGAGATAATGGATAGATACTTTCATCCCTGGCCATTTCACCATCATCCAATATCCAGTTTATACTGCAGAATCTTACAAACAGCTGTAGAACTTGAGGAACAATCAGAATCACCATGGGTTCAATACCTATTGTAGCAGCCTCAAGGCCAGCAGTCTTCAGAGCTTTTTTCCTACCTACACTAAGAAACTAGGGAGGACAAGGTGGTAATTTTGATGGATGTTTAACTAACACTTTAATATATTTATAAAGTTGTGCATATTTCATCTACAAGCAACCTTTACTTAAAATTAAAATGCATAGCTTGTATTTATTAAAATAGGCTTCAGTTGTTCTTGTTGTAGAGTCATGAAAATCTAGAAGACTGAGAATGTGTCAAAGAACCTCTAGTGACTCTGGCCTATTTCTCTACAGAAAGCTGCTTCACACTTCTTTACAGAGTAAAGAAAACACTATGAGAGAGCTCCATCTCATCTGTTCGAGAAAGTGTAAAATACAGTCTAGAAGTGTGAGAAGAACCAGCAAGAGAACTGCTGGGATCTTCTCACTGGGTGCCTTTATTTGAATGTCAGCAACTTTAATCTAGATCACTCATTATACAACAGAACCCTGCATCTTCAGGGATATTATTGGAAAGAGATCTTTTAGTTCTCAGAGCTTGCTAAGCCAACCAGCTTTATAAAAAATAACTTGCACAGATTCATGAGTTTTATCATTAAAATATCACTTGAGGTCATGGCTATGACATGAAATGTTTCTCTACCATGTACATTTCGTTTGCCTAAGCATCTTTGGCAGGTAATCTCACAGTACAGTGAGCTTCCCTCATCAGCTCAGGTTTAATTGCTTCCCAGCACACATTCTTTTCCTATTAATGCTTTTTGACAAATTCACTGCATATTAACATTCATTATTTGCTCTCTCATGCAAAATGGGCCACTACATCTCAAGGCCAGTAAGTTTTCAAAAGGCACTGGTTCCTAGTTCAGAGAGGTGTGGGTGTTGGCACTGCAGCAGTGGGGCTGTTGCTGATGGCAGCTGATCCAGTTACGGGTTTGCCAAGCACAGCTGGAGCCAGGGCAGTAAAGCAAAGGAGGGTCTCTCTGCTGGGACATGACTTGAGAAAACACTCTCTTACTGTTGTTAAATAACAGAAGATTTGGGATTTATTTTTTTGATAGGCAAGACTTTTCTGAGCCATCCAAATGGAACAGAAGAGGCTTTGAGGACTCTCACTGCATAACTCTTCAGTAATAGGGAAAATATCCTGACTGCAGAAACAGCCCAATGAAACAGTCCACCAGAACAGTTACTGATGGAAACCTCTCTCTTGCTGTTTCTTCAACTCAGATGAAATTCCTAGAATTAGACATGCTTTCTCTGTCCTACCAGGATTCAGATCCTTCTTGATCCTAGACAAGGTTTTCAATCTACAACTCAACACCTTTTCTTTCCAGGAAGGCTTCAGCTTTCTAGTCAGAATATTTACTTATACAACACAGAATGGCACTGAGAGAGTTCCAGAAATCCATGCATCCTCGCTCCCAGCCTGGAGCTGATGCCCATTTCTGAAACACATGTAGAGTTAGTTCCCAATTCACTTTCCTGCACTCCAGTTAAGTATTACAGGCCTCTGGTTATTGGTCAAAAGTCACTGATGGATACTCAACAGAACAATTGTAAAAATCTTTTAGGAAACTGCAGGAAAGCTTTGTGAGAGAAGAGTAACTGAAGGAAGATTATTTCTCCTATAGGACATGTAGTACTGGTTTGGAGTTTGCAAAACTTGACAATTACATGACAAATTACATAATCAGTCCTTTAAAGCTATGGGCCCTCTTCACCCACAATGCAAATGACACATGAAAAGCACAGCTGTGGAAGTGCAATACAGATCTGGGTATTTGTGTAGTCAAATAGAAAGCATTAAGATCTGGGGCCTGAGTCAAGGAAGATGAGTTTGCACTCATTCCAAACTCTCAGTATAAGCTAGAGTTACTATGATGTTCTCAAAAGTATCTTTCTTATTTAAACTGCAGAATAAAATCTCTCCAGCAACCCTTTTTATAAACAGCTCATTTTAATTAATTCAGACTTATTTTATTTACCTTCTGGTCCAGAAATATGATAGCAATTAAGCTTTCAATGAGGTACGTAAAGACCGATAATTTACACTCAAAACAAGGTGTAACCTATTTTTTATGTAGGTGACTATAAAGCTGCGGTTTGTCTTCTTTTGGAAACTTTGGGTAGTTATACATAGTATTAAATTAACAAAATATAAATGCAAAAAGTTTTGCTTTTCAAGTGTTTTATTTTCAGCCATTTGAACTGCCTGAATTAAATTTAACTTTTCTGTGAGAAATGAAAACACCTGTAAAGGGACCTGCTCAATCTAAGTTGATCTTGATCACAAGAGTTACTGTAACATTAATGCTAACTCTTGGACAGCCTTCATTTCATCCCCTTATCGTAGAAGGCAACTCCTGAGATACCTGCAGAGCCTATAGGTAATTGTTTATGTTCTCTCAACTGCAAATTGAGCTTATTTATACATATGAAAATGCACTCTAAGGTAACAGATGGGAGCTTCTGTGGGAAGTATGCACATAAATTTTGGGTTTCATGTGAGCTGTAGATGAAAACAAGCATACTGCCTCAGATTGAAATCTCCCAGCTGTACTGATTTTTCAGAATGGAACACGACTAGAAGTTACTCACAGATGCTCTCCTCCTGCAGCAGCAAGCTGCTCTCCCTGCTCTCACGGGAAAAGGTGCACTGAGGAGAAGAGCTACTGATGAGCTGGGGAAAAAAAACCTATTCCAGGCATGAACTGCAATGGATCTGACCAAAGAAAGAAGGAGGAAGACAGAAAAAAAGCATTTGTTCAGAAGTACAGGAATTATTTTTTTCAAAAACAATCTAATTCCACTTCTCCTCCTACTCATCTCATTCCCTTCATCATATACATACACATATCTCCACCATGTGACCTGCCTTAAACAACTCTCCTGTCATACACAGTGCCACTAAACATCTCCTTTGCCTCTCTCCCACCCCAAAAAAGTCTCAGTCCCAACCATCAGTAAACACTTCCTTCTTCCTTTTCCAGTCCCCTGCAACCTTCCCAAAAGGCTTTCTGCTCCCTATCCCAGCCCCAGTGGCCACTGCAGCTCACACAGTGCATTCCCTACATGAGCTCACTGCTACCTTGGGCAGAGGAAAACTGAGGATGAGGGGCTGACCCCAGGCAGGCTGTGAGCCATACCAAAACAGCTTGCAAAATAAACACAATCCAAAACCCCCACAACTGTCTGCAAGTTGTCTTGTCTCCCACCTTCACAATGTAAGATGTCATGCTCCTTTCGAGGTTGCCAGGAGATTTTTAAGGGACTGTACAGCCAGGCGTGTGTGGTAGGAAACACTGACATAATGCTGGAGAACCACGTATGTCCCAGGTTTGGTCGGTGTATGGAAAGAAAATCCAGCTTGGATTCATGGTACTGGTGATTTACACTGAAATGGACACATCTGACCTTTATTTTTAGATCCATGACCTCCACTGGCAACCATCCCAGCAACTGAACAAGTAGGGATGCATATTCTGTGAATTAACCCCTTGTCAAAAAACCCCTGTACCTTCAAGCATCATTCAGGAAGAACATTACTTGGAAACTCTGTCAGTGGATGCCCACATGTAATCCACACCAAAGAGCTTTAACAGTCTGAAGAAACTGCATTTGTGATCTTAGGACAGAAGAATATTCATCAGCAGCAAACCCCGAGCTGGAGCATTTGGTACAGTCACGACACTCTGCCAAGGAGGATTTACTTCTTTAGTGAGGCACAAGATTGCAACTGCTGAAATTCTGTCTCCTGGGCATTTGAAGCCTACCTCCCCAAACTCTAAGTTTACTCAACTAGCAAAACTAAAAATAAACCCAAATATAAATGATGTGGCAGACTGACATTCATAGATCCTGAAATCCAATGCACATCAATGCTGACCTAGAACAACCAAAGCTACAAAGGATCACATTGGCATTTCACAACCCATATAACCCTATATGCCCTATATGATAGAAAGGCACTTTGCTGGCCTTAAATTGTGAAGAAAACCAGCAGTTATTTATTGTCATCACAATTATAAGTCCTTTTTCTCTTATTGCATTGCTCATAAGAGACAGAAATGAAAAACCTTTGCAATTCCTCCCAAGGTTATTCTGCACACACCCACAGAAGATATTTCCTTTGGGTACAGATCTGATGTAGTGATGAATCATACAATTTTAGAAACAACCAGGAGACCCTCAAGAGCTGGTACACACAGTTGGTATAAACACAGATCAACAAGAGTTTCCCTTTTAACTCCACTGTGACAGGGACTGAGTTCTTACCCCAACACACACTCCAGGGCTACCACTGAAGCCTGGGGCCTGTGCCCAGTATCAGTACAGGTGCCACATCTGGACACATCTGTTCTGGTCTTACACATGTGGCCAAGACTCACATACTGGATCAACTGCACAGAATCAGTACACAGGGGCTCTGAATTGTACAAAGCAGCTGGGGCTGTATTAGGAAGAACTTCATATAGACAGACTGATTCAGATTTTCCTACTGGATAGTACTTTATTTTCCCATGAGACAAGCAGTTCTAACAGACCCTGAAGTTTGCAGCTGAAAGCCTCATACAGGCAACAAATGAAGCTACAGTGGAGAAGTGATGGCTACTACGTCATCATCTTTAGAAGCAAGAGACACAAACATAGCATGCCCATGATATCATAGTCAGACACCTGAGAGCTCTCAAGCAATTTGTGAAAGAGTATCAAAGCTGTGAGATAGATCCTCTCTGTAATAAACATGGGGATTCCTATTGTTCACATTCAGCATTCAAAAATATGCAAAACAGTGCAAAGGGAATGCTTTTCACGAAACATTCATCTTCTGCAGAATATTGAACCTAAGTTCAGATTTTAGGTTTTGTAAGTTTTATCATTAGCATCACACAAAGTCATCCTTAAATACTCTGAGCAGATGTACAGTGATACAGTAATATATTCCTGAATATTCAGATGATCAGAGATAATCAAAATTGCTCATCTCAGAGGGATCATTAGGAAGTGCAACTCTCATTTCTAAACTGTAACTTCCAACTACTACTGATCATTGTAGCAAATATACCCAACTAGTTTGCTTATCCCACAGCTTAAGTCATCTCCCACATAACAAGTGAAACTGGAGGCTACAATAATCATTTTCTCAGTGCTGCAGTTATGAGTGAACATTAATTAGGACATATCTTGATACACTGCCCAAAACCTCAAACATGTCTGTAAAGGAACTTGCATACTTTACAAAGAACTGCCAGCCCTGACTACATGTGATAATGTGTTTGCTTTATACCAGCATTTAACTGAAGTTTGGACACAGATAATAGTGGAGAAAGCAGGTTTGATAGCACACAATGACAGCTGGAAAATTTATAAGGCAGAGTGGGGAAAGAAAAAAAAAGGAAAAAAAAAGCGTTTTTTTAAGTCACATTAAAATCAAAAGTGACACTACACCTGCCACAGAATAAGTCTGACTAATCTTCAGGATAGCTGCATTTGAAAAAAGCAAGATTCCTTTACATATCTTAACAGAAAAAGACAGCCCAGAGAAATCATCCCATATAACACAGACATGCTGCTCCAAAAGTGGCTCCTGAAATCACGAAGAAAACTTTGAATTCTTAAGAAATAAAAACCAGGAAAAGCTCCAAGCAGAAGTTTTACTTTCCCAATGCCTGCGTGCCTTCCCTCGACTCAGCGTTATGTAAAACACTTGAATACAACATGCTTAAAGCAATCTCGCCCTGTAATCTCCAGCAGAGAGCTAAAGGATGCAAGAGCTTTTTCACAAAATCTGTCTCCAAGCCATCAGCTAAATATTCTACAATCCACGGGTAACTGCCTGGAATGAAACAGCATGCTGTATTCTCCATTTGGGACCTTACAGGTTTCACCAAATATTTACATGGTCTCGAAGATCGACTTGAATTTCAGGGGTGTTGCTGCAGGAGTTCCACACCAGAGAGAGTTGTCATTGGAGCTCCTGGGAGGAGGGAGCAAGAGGGTCCAACGATGTCATGAGTCAGTTGCAGGAGACCAGATAATGAAGCAGAACCTCTTGCCCAAATAACCCCCTGAGATGCAGCCTTATGGTGTAGCAAGAAGGTGGGACACAACCAGAAACAACAGCAAAAAAGGAGTACTGGAGTGCAAGGTAAAGGTGGAATCTAACCACAGGGAAATAATATCGGAAATTTCACCACTTTGATGTACCTTGGCAGAGGAATCCAGCGAAGCACAGAGCCCTGAGGCTCTCCATTTTGCAGGGAAAGTGAAAACTTCTAATGCTGCCACAAGAAATGCAAAAGTATTTTAAGCAAAGTCACTGTAACATGAAAAGGGGAAAATATCCAACATTTTCATGCCCTGTTCTACACACCCTATCTAAAAAGCCAACTCCCACACATAAAATAAGCAAAGGATGGACTCATTATGTTTCACAGGATCAGTCAGAAATATAATAATCCTCAACTTTTTTGGTTACATATTTTAAATAATTAAGCAATGAAAGTTACTAAACTTGCAGAAAGCCATCCCTAGTATAAAGCAGCAGCTTGTGCCCTCAAGGCAAGCTCCATGTAGACCAGCCCTGCCTGTGTTCTCTGATAAAACACAACCACGCTGAAGGAACTGTCACCATTAGTGTCACTGTAACAAGTGCTTCTGACATGTCACCAAGTTGAATTGCCAGAAATGGAAGTTAAATAAAGCTAATTTCACTGTTTGCTGAAGAAGGCTTCATTATAAAACCTTTAAGCAAAATAACCACAGGTTCTGTTCTTGGTCACGTCTGTTCAAGGAAACGTTCAAATAGCTGTCTCTGTGTCAATTTAGCCCTGGTTACATGCCCTACAATGAGCTATGGATGTGCAAGTGACAACTGTCAAGTGCTTCTGCTTTTCCAACTTACACAAAGGATATGAATCATCATCCTATCATGCTCAGCAAGAGCCAAATGTTTATTGTTTCAGATCTCTTCCTAAAACTTATTTTTAATAATTCATTATAGAAGCCTTCCCAAAATTTAACCACATCTCAGCTGCCTTCCCTTGCCTCTTACAAACTGAGCAGTGCAATAGCTGAGGTTCTGCCCCATTGCAGGGACTGTGCATGTCTAATTTTCAAGCATCTTGCTTCTCAATACATAAGCTACAAATCCAAAAACGTTGGGGTAAGCATTACATATCACCTGTGCTAGCTGGCAAGAGCTTGAAACTTGCTGTCCAGAAGGTACCAAAGCTGGGGAGTAGCTCCTCACCCTCTATTTATACTTTGACAGACAGTCATTCCTAGAGGGAATCCTTTTCACTAAACCTAATTGTTTTACTGAAATGGTGCCAGACACCTCCATTACACCCCTGATGTGCCAGGGGGAATTATAGCTTTTATTTGCACTTTTCTGAAAATAGCTCAGTATTGCATGCCAAGATGGGGATCCTGACATTATTCACAATTTGAAGGAGGCAAGCTATCAGTTATCTTTAAACAGACACTGTTCCTCTTTCTCTAAAGAAAAAAAAATATTCTGTATTCCAAGAGAGGGGCAGTTCACTGTAACTACCAATTCAAGGGTATTCCAGACAAGAACAATCTTCTGTAAAGCCCTGAATTTCCTGCTACAAGCACAGAAACTAGAGGGATCAGTTTAGATCCCCATTCTTTTTTCTTTTTTTTTTTTTCTTTTTTGGTAAATAGTTGCTGATTGCTCTTTTATGTAGATACTGTTTGTTTTCACCTTTTAATAGGAACCAGAAGAAAGCATCTTTCAAATGGGAAGTACTGCTTGTGATATAGTGCATTTCCAAACATCATGCAGCTACATTAGACAATGCATTTCATAATATGAACTATATAAAACACATTCCTCTTAGCAATTTTAACACCCATTTGTGTGACAATCGGAAAATACATTTTGCATATGACAATGTCAATGCTTTTTTCCCCTCTCTACAACAGGACCTCACAGACCCATTTTTCCCCCCCATAACGAAACACTTTCCCATAGTCTCCCTGAAGCTGCCATTTTAACTGCAATGTTACAGGGTAAAGTAACATTAATTAGCATTAATAATGAATAGCAAGTTTAAGGGAAAAGTATAACACCAACAATAAAAAGAGGCAACAAGATAGCTATTTCTGGGCTAAAACCATCTCCTTCACTAGCACACTGCTTGCAGGACTGACTTTGCACACTGTCACACTGCAAAGAGTCTCACTTTTGTCTGTCTTCTACAGACACACTCTGGGATTAGTCCCAGATGGGACACAAATTGTCTCTCCTTGAAAGGCACCACACAAAGAAGCTCTGCTTGCTTTTTAATTTTGCACACATCCACTGTTGCATCAGCCACCTTCAGTTTGTTCAGCCTTCTTTCAAGGTTGTTTGCTTTGTTTCAGACTTCAAAGCACAGTGATCTTCCCTCATACTGCGTTTTGCCCAGTGGTTCTCCTGTGCTGTGCTTACCCTTCTCAAAGTAAAGAATAGAAAGAGATGCAATGATGTGATACAAAACCTCATTGTTGTGGTACTGTGTTGGAGTCCTGTGGTACTAACTCATAAAATGTTGTGGTTAATGTTAGTTTTTGTTACACAAGATGCCATAACTTCCCGAAACAGTTCAGTAAACTGGTATTATGGAAGAAAAACAACTGAAGAACAGAAATGGGATTTATTTCAAGTCTTTCACAGGCCAGTGGCACAGAGCTAAATACTCCCACAAATGTAAAAGGAATAAATACTTCAAACAGAAACGCATCATTCAGGATTCCAGGTATTTTCTGCTTTTACTGAATGACATGCATAGCTACAATTTAACTCACAGTGGGTTAATACAGCCTCACATCAGGAGTTCTTTCACAGAAAAGCACAGTAACATTTGCTAAATAGCTTACCCCAATACCGATATCATTTCAAGGTGTCTCAGCTTTCATCTCAGCTCAATTATCTACCCTGGTAAGGTGTGCCCCAGTGGAAAAACAAGTTTTCCAGGTTTTTACTCAATGCACTTGCAGCTGTGAACATGCTGAGTTAATCTAAGAAGCACACACTAGTTTGGTTTATTGTTTTGAACTGTCCTTTTTCAGTAATCAAAGGTGTTTTGCCCACAATGAAAGGCCCAACTAAACATTAGAGAATAAGAACATTTCATTATTTATTATATCAGAACCCACACATTATTTCATAGGTAGCTGTTGTCATACTGATGATTCAGACATGAAAACTGGGTTACTTGAACAGCCAGTGGATTACATGTCTACTGGGAATACTTGGTAATGCAAAATTAATATTCAAGCCCAGTATCCTATTAGGGCACTTGTTCTCAGCTGGGATTTCCAGCTTATTTACCTGATAGTCTTTCTGCAGTGCAGACAGTTCACAGTTCATCATTTAAAACTTCATCAAGGTGCTTCCCCAAAGAACCAGATCAGTGAGATTTTAATCAACATGGCAGGTGTTCTAAATGCCAGAGGAAAATACAGATCTTCATATACCTGGTAGGGTCAATAAGAGACTGTGCTCACTGGGCTAACTTGGAGAAAATGGGAAAAGTCAGTAAGTGCCAGAGTGGGAAAGTATGTTGGGTCACTGATTTATTTCCCCCCATCCTCTAAGAAGACTACAGTCATACAATTGACAGAAATCACTTTTCTGACAGCATGAATAATAGGATCCTCTGCTTCATTCTGTCATAACACTTCAGCAAGTCTCTTCTTCCAAATCTGCTCATTCTGCTGTTTCAGCCCTAAAATATTACCAATATTTACACAAAGATTTTATATATACAATATACACAAAAATTGTGCATGAGCAGAAAGGTAACACTGCAGCACAGTTCAACAGTCCATTCCTGAAATTACAGTAAAGTGAAAACTGCTGCAATTCCCAAACCACAGATGAAGTTCAGAAAAGCAGATTTACCATCCCTCAGACAAAGTGCCAGCCTGAACTGCAGAGCTGTTGGTACCAAGAGGATCAAGAGAACCTGCCCCTCAGACCCTTCCCAGAGTCATGCCTGCAACCTTTCTAATTCCTCCTTTCCACAGAAATATTTCTTCATTACCAGCACCACTTTTTGGGCAAATTTATCACTTAACAGGACTTGTCAGCCACCTCTTAAAGACAAGAACAGAAAATAAATACATCAATAGATGACACCACAGAAGACAACACATGTATCAGTGGTTCATGTGTGAACAACCAGTTACACACCAGTGTCTGCCCTTGTAATGTACTTAGTCCTTTGAGGATTACAAATTTACCTGTGTGTCCATTTGGCCACTTAGGTACTTACAAACTGACAGGCTTACTGTGGGAACAGTCGAGCTTGTAAATCAGGGTCTGACTGTGAGCTCATCTTTAACTCAGACTAAAAGTGGCAGCTGTGAATGTATGGAGGTTTTTTCAAAAGCGCCATGGAACATAAGAGATGACACCGCTCGTTTGCTGACTTGTTAGATAGATGTTTCTTACTGTTTTGCTCTCTTTGCAGCATGTTGATCCTCACTTTGGAAAAAACACAGGGCAAATTCCGCAAGTTTTCTGTCCAAAACAGCAGACCAAGCACAGCTGCCATTCCCAGGCACTTGCAACGAAACTGAGGCAGGAGGCCAACTCTCGCTTTCAGCAGAGGCAGACCACAGGCAACTCAGCTGAGGCCCCGAGGGCTTCTGTGTGCCAGTCACACTAGATCAGATGCAGCAAAAGAGCAAAGGAATGTAAAAGACAACTTTAACTCAGAATACCTTTCCAAAGCTCTCCCAGCTAAGTAGGTCTAGAACAGAGCGACAGTGGCATGATGGGGAGGGATGAGGGCAATCAAGGTGCATGATATGAAGAACAGAAAGCTGAAAGTAGATGGTGGTTCTCTCAAAATAAAAAACCAAAACCTCAGTGGATAGAAGAAACAAGAGGAGGGGGGGAAAAAATCCCAAACTGGCTTTGTTGGTGCACAGAGGCAGCTCCAGGAGCTCTGGCTGTGCTAGTAACAGAAGTTTGCTCCATGACTCTGTATATGCTCTTCAGTAAATTAGTGAAAACAGAAACACTGATAATCCTTGGCTATCTCAGAGGTTAAGCCACGTACTTCCAAAAGAAACTGGTGCCTGCAAAGGGATTCAAAAAACTACACTACCTTTTTTCAACACTTCACTCCCCCTGATTTAACAACATGACCACAAAGAAACAGAACATGCATCTTTTATTTTTCAAACTGAGATGTATCCTTTTTTTACCTCAGTCCCATTGCAAAAAACTGGGGTCATCACACTTGCACTCAAAACAACACTAAAACCAAGGATGCTGCTCTGACTTTTTCCTTCTCTCCCAAAAACCACAGCTAGGAGGGCCTCACACTTTTTTTTTTTTTTCCATCTGCACTGGCCTTTTCTTTTTCCATGGTCACATATTTTCATTAACAAGCACTTTTTAACAAAATAATTGGCTTCTGCAGGTCCTTGAAAATGAAACAGCTGTAAGAGCTAAACAGATTAGAATTCCAGTATTAATGAAGTCTGGAAGAAGTCTGAATTGCTTCAGGGAAGAAACAGGCTTGGTCACTTTGAAACAGAGTTTTATCCAATTTGCTGTTCAATCTTTTTTGCAGAAAAACAATATTATAAACTGTTCTAACCATGTGTTGCAGGCCATATGTAGCATTAATTAGCACACCACTTGAACCTTCCTCTCCAGCCACAGCAAATTATCAGTAAAAAGATTTTGCCTGTTTCATTAAAGTACTTTAGGAATATTCCATTCCTGCAAGGACACCATTTCCGTTCTTTAAATGGAGCCACGTAGAATGGCAAACAAATAATGCACCATAACTAAAGTTTTACAGTCTTCTTTGCTAATGTTCTGCTGTATATCATGTCCTGCACTTGGAGCAGAGCCTCCCTTGGGTACTGAGAACACATCCTTACCCAGCTTGAATCTGCACAAAAAATTATGGATTCTGGAAAGCATTACCTTCTGTAGCCTTTTTTAAGAAGTACTCAATAATAAAATCAAATTCTCAGTGATAGTAACATTAATTTCCAATTGCTCAACAAGGCCAGATCAAGTATGTTGTCTCTGAAGAATCCTTCATAGCTGAAGACTCTGCAAGCTCTTTGAGCAGACACCTGAAATCATCCCTTCCTCAGGACAGCAGTGAACAACAACACTGTACTCAGGGAAAACAGTCAGGAGAGATTTTTCAATGTTTAGAAGGATATTTATCGGTATCTCTTGGTCTCATTCTCTGTCTCCCTGGGTTTTTGAACCTCTTTCTCACAGCTTAAATCAGCCACAGATAGAAGTGGCACAATCTGCATTGCTGCTGCTCTTGAGGCACAGGGCAGCTGCTGCTCTCCAGGTCCAAGGCTGTGCTCCTCCTCATGCCCATGGGAGCAGATGTGCTGCTCCCCACAGCACCTGCAAGCCTAGAGAAACCTGATCTACCTTTCCTGCTCAGGTCTTCATCTGGAGGGAAATAATTTCCTCCAGAAACAATCTCAGGAGTGAAGTGACACCAACAAACTGTGGCAAAACAAGGGACTGGGACCAGAACCCTGGAATTCATTTACTAAATGCCTGAAAACACTTAGCTGTACATTTATCTGTTCTTTTTTAAATATATCCTTCCCCCAATATGGGGAAACATGGTTCATCTCTTCACAGACAATTCCATCAGCTTTTCTCCCTCACTAGAAAAAATATTATCATTATACAGCAATTTCTACTTCCTTGACCTGGTTCCCTACAATAATCCCATTATCATTACCTCCCTATATTCACTGCATACATATCAGCTCGTGACACCCCCTGCACGTCATGGCACTCACTAGGAACCCTTTCTCCAGAGCACAAGAAAGAACTAATGGATTTTAGTTCACAAACCAAAGTTCTGAATGAGAACCATAACGATCACCAAGCCATTTCTCAGTGTTAGAGGCAGACGGGGCGTCCAGAATACCTGATTATTTATAGACACAGAAATACCACCACAGAATGGCAATGAATGTCCAGTACAGACATGAAAAGCCTGTAATGTTTTGGCTGTCCAGCTGCAACTGCAGCCCTGACTACCCACAAATTTGTGTCACATAAACCACCACAAAGCACATCTAACACATGGATTATGGTGAGCCTGGACTACAGAACTCAGAGGTTTCACTGTTACAGAGACTGTAACCTCCCAGCCATGGAACTCCTGTTAATGGGTTCTCTTTTCCCCCTAATGAAACAGGATGACAAGCAAACAGCACCCTTTTTCCAAGTGGAGAGCATGTTTTCATCACATCTCTCTTGAGAATTCTGATGCTGCCTGAGGCACAAAAGAATAAAATACAAAAAGGCAGAAATACCCAAAGAATAGTCAAATTCTCCCACTTCAGACAAAAAGGTAGAATTCTCATTTCCCCAGGAGAGAGATCCTTTTCTAGGAGATGAGGCTTTACAAACTCTTAGAAGATACCTTGCTATAGTCCTACAAGAATCCCAAGGCTACTCTGTCTTTCCAAGGCTGATAATCACAGAACATCAGAATTCTACTCATATCACTTCATCTTGGCCAAACCTAACATTTCTATAAGCCTGGCTGGATTTGGAGGCAACATCATTGTAGTATTGTATGGCTATCTCAAGGTTTTTTGTAAACATAAAGAATGCAGAACTAGAAAGAACTTCATGCTACAATTGGGTCCAACTAAACTTAATCCCATGCTTGTTTTACCCAATGATTTTTTTTTCTAAAAATATCTATTTGTATGGTCTCAAAGATGATAAATTTACTAATACTGCAAACTACAAAATAAATCTAGACTAATCTAATGCATATATTGTGGTAAAAGCACGTTTGGTTTGGTTTTTTAAAAACTGAAATACAACACAATCCAGTCAATTAACCATAGTTCTTTTAGCAGCATTCTTATTCTCAGAAAATTTCTTGTTTTGGTCAACAGACATCAGTAAATCAAAAACTGGAATAAACAGCCACTGTGAGCAGCACAGAGATTTTAATCCTATCCACCCAGTCATGGAGAGAACTGCTAAAATCTGGGTTAATCCTTCCAATCCTTAGTCAGAAATGAAAGTCTGTGCAATCGAAAGAGTATGCCAGAATTAGATTTGCCTGTGGTAAGGATTCGATTAAGCCAAAAATTAAGATCTGAAATAGCTTCAGTTAAAACCAAAGTAGTGCATTTCTACTGACAGATATTATAATCCAGAGGAGTCATTGTACTGAGATCAAACTCATAACTCTTCTCTCTGCAGGAAATTAATTTGGGACAAATCCCAGACACTGATTTTCAGATAGAAGGGGGGTTTGTTCAAAGGAAAAAAAAAAAGAAAAAAAAAAAAGAAAAAGAATAAAAGAAAAAACCTCAGCTTTTCTCCAAAATTGTGACAGCCACTGGACTGGAATGCCATGAGTAAGGTACAGTGTCTAATCAGGAAGGCCACAGAAATAAAGATAACTTGTATTGCCCTTTATATGAAGCAGATTTTCACCAACACCCTAATGGCAATTTTAACTTTTTACTTGTTACTGCACTCAAAAACATGACATACCCATTAGATATAAAATATGCATCTCATATCTATTTGTCTGTATTGGGCAGGGGATTGTTTTTATTTTTAGCAAGCTGAGAGACTACACATGTCAGCACTGAAAATTTTAAAAATGAAGAAGTGAAGTTACCACTCTCCCAGGAGCCATTTCACTTGAAGCTTCTTCATCATTTGATTAAAGCCTGCACAAATCTAAAACAGAACAAATCGTCTGTATTTGCTGCTGCAAGTCTTCAGGCTTGTCTACAGACAATTTACATCAAGGCTGAACTTCATGGCTGTTTTCTTGCTGAAGTTACCTGTGAGATGGAGACCCAGAACACCAGTGCTCCTGTATAACCCAGCACACTGTGCAGTCACCATGGGAGGCAAAAGCAAAGTGGCAGCAAAAACTCTCAGTTACAAATATTTAAGGGCTGTAGTAACAGAATAATAAAGGGAAATATTCAGTTGTATTCTCCATGTCAAGATAGCCAGAGGTTTCAAGCTGTTGCATAAGCATATTTCTGTAATCTTTGTTGTTCCAAAGCTGGAAGCTTTTACCCGGGCAAGGCTCTTTGAAGTTACTTTGGGAACTGGCTCTCTGCAGATGGAAAACAAATTATTAAACCAGCTCAATAGGGAGTCAGCCTTACTTTACATACTTGATTTTAAAAGAAACTAAGGGAGGGAGAATTTATTTTTCTTTAATACCAACTAGAATGCTTATTAAGTAAAACATTACACCATCTGAACTGAGTTAGAAAAGCTGGTTTAATAGCAGAATTTTTAACTGGGTGGAATATGCAAATGAAACCTTGAAATGACCTGGTAAGACAAAAATCTGTGAAAATGAAGTTTAAATAAAATATCAGGTTTAATAAAACCAGCTAGCTTGTCAACAAGGTACATCATTTGCAAGAACACCTCAAGTACCATTACAGCCCTTAGCACAGCAAACCATCCCTTTAACTAGAGGTTGATCTTCTAAGCAGAAGGTGCCTGAAGTCTAATGTGTTGCTTGGCCTTTCCACCTCAGATATTAAGAGACTGTCTGCATCTTTATCCCTGTTATATAAAGAACATACTAAGACCCTAATTAGCAAGGCAAAACCCTCTCCATTGTCTCTTTTCATCATAGCATTCAAATCTTCAGGAAAAGCAATTAAGTAAGCATTGCAGGACTAATTTAAGTGTTTGCTTACTTTGCACTTGCTCTGGGTCCTTTCCATCACAATGAGATCAATCCCACCGCAGCCAGGATCCCACAAGCAGGATTTCTGCTTTCCATGTGGACTTGGGCGCTATCTTGTCCCAGTAGAAGTGTTCTCCTCAACTTCTAGAAAGGCTTTTGCTGACCTAGAAAGGTGTTTTTTTCTGCATAACTGATTTAAAACTAAGGTTTAGCATGACTATAACCTACTTTATACAGTAAAAAAAAAAGCAGTATAATGTGGGAAATGAACAAAGTTCCATCTTATTTGGCCTTAAGTTTTCCACTGAGGTCTCCATTGCAGCTTATCAAATAGGACCTACAATGGAACAAGGATTACTGAGCTGGGCTGTTCCATTTTATTATGGCTGAAATATCTCACCATTTTGAGATCTCTGCCTCCAGCTGTGAAAAAGGTAATTCACAAACCAGCACCTCTCCAGCCAGCTGTCTTTCCATACAAGGGACCAGAAAGAAAACAACTTAAGCACACAAAAATTACTTTCAATGACCCATTAAAGGCCCACAGACCATTAAAGGCTGCAGGTGACAGCTGGCTCCATATAAATTCCCCACACATTCATTTAAATTTTTATTTGGAGACCCTGTGATGTGGTTTTATAAGAAATCAGGAATCCAAAAATATCTGTGTATAGTGAGAAGCCACTGAGCAACTGTTCGGGATATTACAATGTGATTTTTTTATTATTATTTACACCTGTCTTAAGCCATCTATTTAGTGTCATTTTTTTCACTGACCATTGGTAATATTCCAGCTACTCTTATGCTAGAAAATAGTGATGGATAGTTAAGAACAACAGGAAAGCAGGAGATTGTAGCCTAAAGCCTATATGCTGAGAAAGGTTAGAAAAGGTGTGACATGACCTTTAAAATTGTTAAGGCTGATAGCAATGACAGGATGAGTAATCTGGAAATGTTTATGAAGATCATTTTGTGACTTTATCCAACCTGAAGTAGGGAGAGGATCACATAAACACGTATTTTTCCTTCCACAAGTGAGCCTACCCTGCAAAGAGCCAAAGCCATCCTTGGCTGGCTCCTCCCTGAGCCCTGTTCTCTGAAGACATGGCTCACTTTCAGCCTCATGATACAACCAGTCATTTAGACAACATCAGCATTTATGTAATTCATGATCCAGAACTTTGTTCAGTACACATAATTACAATTTTAGTAGTAAGTGCCAGTGAACATGAGTCTCAGAACAGTATCTTTAAAGCAACAGCCAAACCCATTCACACACAGGGCAGACTGCACACTCAGCCACCACCTCACTGGGGGAGGCAATTTGCTCTCACATATTTTACCTGGAAGTCTGTCCTGTCCTCAAATACTCTAAAGGCCCTAATGGGAGATGTGAAATTTATAATTTACTTTCAATTCAGTTATTCTGAAATATGAATACATTTTCAGATTTCAGTTCCTAAAAAACACAAGCTAGGAGGCACCCCCACAAAGCACCTGAACTGAGTGAACATACACACATGAAGAAAACATCTATTACTACAAATCACAGAGTTATTTAATAATCTTTCCATTCTTTATACAAATGAATATGTTTACATAGAATGACATCTATAGCCAGTCAAGTACACAGCAAAATAAAGGGAGAATTTTATATTTAGGAAAGCCTATAGAATGAGCCTGTCCCGGAGGTTATAAAAGAAAAAATAAAGGCAGTAGGGAAACTTTAAATTGCAGTGGAACGGATACAAGTAGACACGCCAACACATCAATTTCCAGCTATTTAACTACACCCAGACTCCCCACATTATCCCAGGAAAAGCAAGTGTCCCCCTGTACAAGCACATAAAGCTAGTCAATGAATGCAGACGGGGTGACTTAAGACTGAAGAATTGTCCCAAAATCCCAAGGCCAGGAACCCTGAAGAGACTGAGGTAAAAACTGTCCAGAGTTCTGAATAATTCTGGTTTTCTCATGCTCCTTTCTTCACAAAGATCAGTTTATCACCCTCTCAGCTCTCTACCAACATTACCCTACCTTATCTGGCTCAATTTCTATTCTTTTCTCTATTTTCTGCTTATTAAATAGAAACAGGGTTAGCATAAATTCATACCGGTTTTCACTTTTTTCTTGGGATCCACAAGATTTTAATTTGCTCCAATTAATCATGTTTTAGCACAGCTATCACCTGCACTGTGTACACTGAAAGAGTCCCAGCACTTCTAATATTGAGGGATACATAATTTAAGGAGAGGGGTGTATTCTCTCCTACCCACCCTTGCTTCTGCTAGAAGTGAAGGTAATAAATGGGGAAAAAAGCCACTCTAACAATAACATGACAATCAAGTATAAAGCAGAACAGCAAAGAGATGGATGCAGATGAAGACAGCAGAGGAGGGTGTGTGGAAGCAGCTGTTGGGTGAAGGAGCTTTGCATACAGAATGGATTGGGTAAGGAAAAGGCACTCTGGGAGCAGGTGAAGAAAGGAAATGCTTCTTTTTACAACTTCAGTACCAGTTCACTGTTACAGAGTTATAGAATAGAGCTTAAAATTTTGCATACTAAGCAAGGGAGTCATCCACCGCATCTTTCTGTTGAACCCACATCGCACAGCAGGAAACATCAGCCTTTTTGCAGGCAACAGTAGCTAAAATGCAGATAAAGGGGAGAGGAGGGCGTGGCAAACATCAAAACAAAGCCAAGGACAGGGTAAGCTTGTTTACTACAAAGATAATGTGACTATGGAAAATAAACCAGACCATCCTACATGATAGCTGACTAGAATACAGACACTTCTCAGAGTTTTTGCATCTGTTTTCTTATGATGAATTCACAAGCCTTCTCATCCCAACTAGGTACTTCATACAGCTCTGATGCCTCTGCCAACACAACTTAGTCAGAACTCTTAATTAGCCTTACACACAGAAAATAACATGTAATTTGGCTGGTAATTATATATTTCTAAGTTGCTTTTAGGAGTTATAGAACAGATCACCTTAATTCTATTTTCTGTTTATTCAATTATAACTGTCGTTCCTAATTGTATTGTAAATTGTGTCGAGCTGAAAGGTGGCTATAAAATCCCTGCTCCTGACTCTTTCATAGTGGTTCTACATACACAGTGTTTCCACTAGACACAAAATCAATGTAGTAAAAACAAAGCATGCCTAGTGCTAATTCTAGTCACGTGGAGAGGCAAGCTGGACAGCACAAACAGACACAACTTTGTATCAATCAAGTTACAGGCAGAAATCTTGAACCAAAAGTTAGGACATTAAAAAAAAAAAAAGCAAAACCAACCACAGCCAAAAAAAAAAAAGGAAACAAAAATAAAAGATAAGCAGTTTCCCATGCAGCAACCCTTTGAATGAAAGGTGTTTATAGAAATATCTTGCTCCAAGATGCACAAAAGGCAGGCTATAAATAGTTACAAACACTGAGGGGAGGCCATGGAGCAAGCCCAGCACTGGTGTCCTCAGTCACGCTGCAGCAAGTAACTTAGGACAAGGAAACAGCCCAGCCTATCTTCATTAAAAGCCTGAAAGAAAATTACTTTGCCAAACCTAATGATGAAAACAAGAAGCTGAGAACACTGACAGAGAAGTCATCTGGTAATGAAGTGCCTCCAAAAGAGATCACCCAAAATCCAGATCAAGGGATATGTAATTTTAAAGTTCAAAGATGTATGGTCTTCATATGAGAAAATCTGCTTTATCCAGGCTGCTCAAAGATGGGTGTCTGGAATTCTTCTGGGAAATTATACTACTGTCAGCTAATTCTGCACACCAAACCACTGCTACCTGTAGGCTCCACCCTGAGAAATAAGGAAACCAATATACTAGAAAACTATTAAAAGCATGAGGATTACAAGCTTTTATTCTCCCACCCTTCCTCTCCAACTTCAGCAGAGGAATCTGGAACAAAGCAGGGAGATGAACCTGCATGTATGTAAAAAGAAAACAGACATCCCTTTCTCAGATCTGCTCACGTCCAAATAGGAAACAAAAGATGACTTCCAAAAGAAATGGAGGGCATTTTGGAACTGTACACAGAATATTAGTGTTTTACTCAAATCTCATCCGCAGCCCTTTGATGTGCTTCTCAGTGTGTTACTGCCAAAAGGGAACGCTCTTCTGCTTGGAACTTACTCCTGTCCAAATACAGGTTAATCTTCCTAAGTAAGACTGAGAAATGAACAATCAAATGCAGTTATTGCCATGCCCTACAAGTTTATGACCAGTTTCTGACCTCAGATACCTTGCTGGATTTCCTAGGTCACTTTTAGCTCAGTCTCTGTAGCTGTTGAGGAGGGGAAAGGGATTACACAAACTGTCTAGATATACACATTTATGAATGATTTCTTTAATCTGCATGTGAAGCTTAAAGAGTCAGTATTCAAATAAAACCTTAGTCACCAATTTACACTAGAAACTGTTGCTTTTTCAAGAAGTTTAAATCATTCACAAAGGTTAATCAGGAATTCTGCTTTTCCCTAAATAAAAGAACTTGTACATCTGGGACCTCCTTCTCCTTCCAGCACTCAGGCTTTTTGATCACTTAAGCTTCATGTGTGTGGCAAGTACAGGGGAAATTGCTGTTGGGAAAGGCAAGACAACATTAACTGCATACCATAAACTCACAGCTGTGCTGGACACCAGGTCACCTCTATGTGCAACTGGGAATATCATGTTTGCATATTAGGAAACAAGACACTCTCTTCCTAGTGGTTTTTCAGCTTTTATACCATATATATTAAAATATGTATTATATAATATTATAATATGTAATATGCATAATAGATTGATATTCTATATTATTATATATTATATACATGTTTATACTACATATATAGTATATCTTCTGCACTCTAATTTCTCTCCCTTCTAACCAATCTTATTTCCAGCTCTGTTTTCACAGAACCTGAAAGTCTCAACTTTTCCCTGACCCAATAGATCCAGTCTCAGGATAGAAGTAGATACATCATGGATTTATAAAAGACCTTTTCCTAGAGAGAATGGGGAGAACCAGAGCATAATCCCTGAGCAGTGTTGCCTCTCCAGGGCCATGAGCCCCACCAGCTGGGTGTCCATCCCAAGAAGCCAGAGGGGTGGAGGGTGAACACGCTGTGTAACCAAAGCTCTGCACTCAGGATTAAGCCATGCCCAGTTTTACACTCTGCCTGTAGCTTATGCACCTCAAATGCAAGCACAGGGGTTTTCTCCTAAGGACATTAAGTCTAAATCTAATATAAATAGCCAATGATGCTGCTGCAGCTTTATGTATTTATTTCAGTGAAGTACAGAAGAAAATATCTCAAGGATTTAAACGAACAATATGGTGACAGATGGCGTGGAGACAATCCAGGCTGGGCTCCCTCAGTAAAATCCACACAACTTCATAGCTCCAGGGAAGAGTGGATGCAGAGGAGGAAGAGGGAGGAGGGAAGAGGGGAAGAAAAGAGTACATGCAAAGCAGATGACCACGGATTTGTAGAAAATAAAAGCAGCTAGAGACTGCAAAGCTTCTGTTCATCTATACAAAGCCCTTTGTACCATCACCAGTGTAGGCAGATCTACCCCAGATTCTTCCAAGCAAGGCCAAAAGTTATAAGGAAAATCTTCAAATTAAATTGTTAGTTCAAATAAGCAACAAATAAAACACTAATAAGCTGTCTAATCAAATAATCAAATAATCTAAGTGTACTCTCAAAATTAATAGATGAAACATGAAAAAAGTGTTGGACATTATATAAAGGCCCTTCTGTACACTGCATAATTTTATCTTTCCAGTTATGTTCTCTGGATGTATTCTGATTGCCAGAAGTATCCTATGTGTTTTGTAATAGTCTATAATTATTTTGTGGCTTAAAGGGAATAACTTTGAATTTAGTATTTGAGAATGTCCTTGGGAAAACGAATTCCAAAGATGCCACCAGGAATATCTGCGAGCAGAAAATTATGCTGAAGGTCTGGTGTTCTACTTTCACAGCTCAGGAGTCTGCTGTGTTGTAATTACCTATAGGCAGGCAATAGTTTGGAGAGATTGCATGGATGATCTACAACACTGACTTGCCAGCAGTTTTAAAGTGTTGCTGCTCAAGACAAAGACACTTACGGATTTCGATTTTCAAGAACTGCAAGAACAGTTTGAAGAGAAAGAAAACAGTACCTTTGAGATGAAAATATATTGCTTACTGTAAAGAATCAAAATCCAAGCGAAGCCAAACACTCCTCTCTCCTCAATAAGAAAGGTTTATAGGAACACACTCTGGGCTCAGCTGAAACTGTCAACTCAAGCAAGCTAAAAAAATTGGCACTTTACCCACACCTAAACTACTTGAAACATCAAGTAAACTTCAAAAGACTTCTATTTCCTTCAATCTACTTATTAGTTACAGAAATTCCTAATCTATTCAAAACTATCTTCCTTCTACTTAGGAAAATTGAACTAAGTATCCTTCCCTTCAGCTCCCTAGAAATTCAAGTCTACTCTCACAGTATTCCAGAAAATCCTCCATGCTTTCCTGGAAGAAGAATTTGTGTGGACAAGAGAAGGAGGAAAAATATAATTGCCTCAGAAATAGCTATGAAAATCCCTTAAGAAATGGAGTGGGAGAAAGAGCAGGAAAGCAAGGCTCACATCATTAATGTAATGCTCCTCTGAGCTCCCAGACCCAGCTGAAAGCAGCAAATGGAGCAGCTACTGGAGCTTCACTTCTTACTGGAGATGCCAGTACAGGAAAAGCAATGCCTACCAGGCTCTATCCCAACACCTCACACAGCACTGCCTCTGATGAAAAAAGGCACAAGATACCATATCCACTCACTCCATTCACCTGGGTAAGACAGAGCTCAAGCACACTTTTAACCATTTAACACCAGTCATTATGACGTGTGTGTAGAAGGTACCACTGCAGATGACATCCTAGTTCTAAAAATCTTTACAAATGTACTCTTCCTAAGAAGTACATATAGATTGACTTGCACAGACATGGAAAAGTAAACACAGATTGGCAAGAAGGTCAATGGTACGTTTTTACTGCCGCTCAAAACAAAAATTAGAATATCTGAAAGTTCTTCTTCCCATAGGGGCATTAGTACAGCTAGAAGGGAAGAAAATCAAACAACTGCTGCTTTAAATGAAGCCGAAGCTTGAAGTATTATGTGCAACAGAATAGTGCAAGCTACTATTTCTAGACATGAAACACAAGTTATATAAATACTGGTATTTTTGCACTAAAGTATTTATTAATCTACAGTTTAATCTTCCAGTCTTTTACAGTAACAAAAGCAAAGTCAATACCATGCTCAGAAGTGCAGTGCCATACACATGCTACAGCCAGTTACCAGTAAGGGCAGGAATTATTATAGAAAAACTTAAATTTAAGATTTTTTTCTCTAAGAAAAAATACAGAACTGCCTTAACAAGCCAACTAAATGAGCTGGACAGAAATCTACGTAACACATATGGAAGACCTGGGAATTGATGAGCACAATCCAGGAAGTATGACCTCCTGCAAAGATTCTAGAATAGAAAAACAAAGCCAACATACACAGCCATTCATCACAACAACTCTGAAAGCATAAGAATTGAAGCACACTTATGCTTAGTGCAAGTGTGAAGTGTGGCTTTTGAACATATTTGGTTTTTTAGATGGTCACTGCGTTATGTGGAACGTCTAAGATGTGTGGAGGAACTTTAAGAGCAGTGAACAAAGTCACACAGGGATAAGGGAGCATAAATACCCAGTGTCAGAGTCCGGGTGGGCTCTGATCACAGTCACAAGGCTGGGCTTAGAGCTCCATTGGCACAAGTGCAGAATAGTTTTGGCATCTCAGGAATGTGGGGAAAGAGCAATCCCAGCTCTATCTATAATGAGCTAAAAATGACAAGTAATGCAAACACCTGCAAGTATTTCAGTAAAGTACCTAAAAAATATCCACCAAAAGAATGAACGAGATTTAAAAGCAGTTTCACTCACAGCTTATTCACAGTTAGACGCCTCTTTTATTAACTCTAATAAGCCATGGGGGGCCCACCATGGGCTGAACATGAGTCAGCAGTGCACCCTTCCGGCAGCACAGCCTCGCCAGGCTGCCTTAGCAGGAGCACAGCTGCTCCAGGGGAGGGACTATCCCCCTCTGCCGCCCTCCTGAGCCCACACTGCACTCCTCTGTCCTGTTTTGGTCCCCCCACACGAGACATCAATACACCCACAGGAGTCCAGAGGACTGCAGGTGCAAGAAAGGGCTGAGGGGACTTGTTTTCCCCAGGAGAGTGACAGGTAAGGAGCAGTATAATTGCAGCCTACAACTGCACAGAGAGTTGGACTCAGATTCACAGCAAAAGAACAAGAGCCTGTGGTATCAAGGGAAATTCTAATGAGATAAAATGAAAATATTTGCATGGTGAGAAAGGTTAAGTACTGAAACAGATTGCCCAGAGAGGCTGTGGTGTATATACATCCATGGAGATATTCAAAACTTGAATAGAAGATCTAATGATCTGAATTCTGTGTTGGCTCATCATTCAGCCAGGCTGGGTTAGACAACCTACAGCAAACCCTTCTAACCTTCATTGCTCCTATAGAATTATAATATAATATATAGTACTTATCTTTTTGAAAAGCAATTATTTTGCATAACATTTCCAGAGCTGTTTCAAAAAGTATCACTTTGTGATAGCCCTTCTGGACAATTACCCTCACCTTTAATGCTTCTTGTCTAGCATTATAACTGAGTGTTTCCACAACAGTAAAATGCTTCAAGCTATGCCTTTCAGAAAGATATCTTATGAGAAATTAGATTTAATTGTGCAATAGGCAAAAGCAGTGTGGTCCAAAGACACTAAGTATTCCTGGATGTATTTAAAATATGTAGGGGCTTTTCTTCCCCCACACACACGTAGGAAACAAATCTTTTAGTATTGACACAGAACTAACCACTAACAAACTTTCTGTTTTTAAAAAGTAACACAAATATTACCATTATAATCAGTGGTGAAACAGAGGTAACTGTTTGAAATCAAATGCTCGAGTCAGAAAACAGTTCCTAAGTAATGCTTGTGTTGAGATCTTTCAAATGTCAAGAGATACAAGACGAATAAACAGCCATTCTGTTTTCAGCATCCTCCAAGGGATGCTGATGCACAGTAGGTTGGCACAGATGCCCCAGACAATTCTCATCTTGTTTCAATAGACTGTCCCACAACTGAACATGTTTGAAGTCTGTGGCAGAACTGGGGACCAAAGCCAAGGGGCCATTCACTGGCAGGAGAGTTCCTGCCAGGAGCAAGTGATAAAGTCAGCTGGAGGCAGAGCATGAGGCACTGTCCAAAGGGTATCTCTACAGCACAGCTGGGATCAGGTAGGTGCCATACATCCTCGAGTGTCACACCGGTTTGGTGGCAGGTTTTGACAACTGACGTCAGGTGAAAACACATCAGTCAGGTTCAGAAAACACTCCAGTTTTGTTGGCTTCACATGCCTATTTTCATTGTCTGAATCATGCAATGTATCTTCAGAGGGTGCAGGCAAACTCTGAGCAAACTGAAGCAGAGCAGAGCCAGCTGGGCCAGCCAGGGAGGCAGTCTAGACTACACAGCGTTCACTGCAGATGTTCACACAGGGACTCAGTGCTCCAAAAGCTGCCTGTCCTGCATTAATCACTGCAAACTCTGTATGTGGGCATATCTCATCTTTAGAAACCTAGAACAACCTCAGCTTTTTTAAGATACGGCTCATCGTGCTAGATTCATATTGACGTTGTATTTATTAGCTATAGAGGATATGGTAAGCTTATCTCCTCTGAGTCATTCAGTCAAGTCTTCAGCAGTATAGGGCATTATAGATGAGTTCTCATTTCTGTGCCTTCAGTCTAGTTCAGCTTAGGACAGTTAAGCATCATATAACAACCACCAGAACACATATAATACGGGTATAAATGAAATGACCTTATTAATGTCAGAGAACTACATGCACAGGCAGGAGTAGGACCATCTTTTTTTGCACGTCCAGCCATCTCAATGCATGAGACAAAAGACTTTAATAACCTTCACAATTCAGCCAATGCCCATGGGTTTCAGCTGAAATCCTGACACTGACTTGAAAGATTTTACATTTGCAGTCTTTCCTTCAGAGTTCATGTCCCCTGCCTTTATGACAGCACTGAATTTCACCTTCAGCTCTCAGGAATTCATTCCTAAATGAGTGTTAATTGAGTGACACATGCAAGTCTCATTACTGTGATGTTTCAACCCCAGTTGCAAGACCTTGCACGTTGCAAAAGCCAAGTTAAAAATTACGGCAATTCTAGTTACATGAACAAATAATTCCTTCAGCCAGTTCAGGTTACTGAAGACAGCCCTGTTAGACTGTTTTAACCCATATAAGACAATTTTGATTTCCCAAGTGGAAATCTTAGAAGCCCAACTTCATCACAGAAGTTTTATTAGCAAACTGTGATAACCCCTAAAAATCAAAGGCAGCAATATAATAAGGACAATATTTGCATACAAAGAAAATAGTAGTAACTCACTGAGAGAAGAAAAATAGTCTATTTCATTTCCTAGAGGGTCCTACATAGAAGTAAAAAATAGATCTGTATCAGTAACATCTGCATTTGCCACTGAGTGGGAAGTTGATTCAGCACTGGCTGGGATCTTCAAGTGTTCTTACACTGGCAGACAGGCGAGTGAAATCAAAATAAGTCCTAAATACATATAAACCCAGGTTTAAAGACAACTAAATCTGTACAGTAATTTAAAATAGTAATAAATTAAAATCGTAATTTAAATAATTGCCTCTAACTTGGTCACTGCAATTGCATTTAAGATAGTAGCATTGACTGTAATGATCTTCCCACGTAAATCAAGATGACAAAGCCATATTTATAGAATCTCTGCCATACTTCAGCACTTATTGTCCTCTCCTTATATAAATTTTAAAAGAAGACCATTCAAAATACCAAGTGAAACAGATCTCTTATCCCTGTGGAAAAAGTCTTTTCCAGAAGTAAAAAGTTTCAAAGGTCAAAACTGATTGCTCAGTCATAACTAATCATTGTCACTTTCCTGCTTCTTTTTTCCCCCCCTCAAGTCAGAAAATAATATGTCTGGTCCTCTTCCTTTTCAGATGTATTCAGAGAGCTCTTTACTATTCAAAAGTCATTTATAAGAAACAATATTCAATTAATATGAAACCCCAAAGGATGGAATACCAGGAAATAAATTACAATCAACCTTGAAAAGCCTCACGTGCTGGAAAACCAGTGACTTCTCACACCTGAACTATCTCTTTGAGCTCTCCTCTTTTACACCACGGTGGGTGCTCCTCTGATTTTCAGCAATCCCCACCAGAGAGCTCAGCCCTGCACGGTGCTAAGCACCTGCTTCAGGAACAGCAGCGATCACTGCACAACATCAGTGCTGCAGTGCCAGCAAGGATTCCTAAAAAATTGTTACAGCATTAGGAAACTTGAGACGTGAGTCACTTCTGTCGCTCCAGTCTCACGACAGATTACATAAAGAGATGTTTTCCAACAAAACAATCTGTCGTTATCTCCAGATTTCAGCCAACCGCTTTATGGGTTTGCACGAACTATAGTAGGAAAGTAGAAGTATCCAGTTAACGAAGTCTAGTTTAATAGATACAGGGAATGCAAGAGCAGGTTTGAGTGTGCAAGACTACTGAGTTTATACACTGCAGTGGATCACTAAAGCCTGGGTTAATATTATTGTCCTATCATTACTGCTGTCCTTAAATACATTCAGGTCCGTTGCTCGCTGTTTGTTATAAGCACCACAGAACATCTGTTTATGACTTTGGGGATAAGATGTAAAATTATTCAATTAACCTACTATTTTGAGGTTGTTCTTACATCCACATGTGATATTTGCTATTAAAATTTCTAAACTGACCATCATTCAGTGGAGACTAAAATTTCATTAGGGCTGCTTTTATAGTGTCAGAAAGTTGAGTTTCAGGCATGAACCCCAAAGTATTTCCAAGTATTCGATGAGCAATCAACAAAGATACTAATGCATTTTTTTTAAAGTACAGAAAGACAATTAGAAGCATCTTTTTTGAACTGCTTATACTGATGACTCGTGAGAGAGACCAACACCAATGAAGTACATTAAACTAGTAAAAGCTTGTAATAACTTTTCCTACCTTATCTGCCATTATCATGGAGGCCCCGCCATGAATTCCAAGAATTGGAATAGAAGTCTGAGATGAAATAAAATCCAAAATTTGAGCTACTGCCTCCTGATCAGTGTCATCTCCAAAAACCACTCCATGGATCTTGGTGCCTGACATCAAGTCACAAACATGTGTTATGATGCTCTTAGGGTCAGTCTGGTTCACGAGAAGGGGCACTACATTGATATCAACAGTCAGGTCTGCTGACATTTCCCTGGTCCAGAGAGCTCTGATATCTCTCTCTGTTAGGTATTTGGTCCTTCCCAGAATCACTGCAATGTTCAGGATGGGATAATTTTTCTCTGCTCCACGAACAAGATCCAAAGGTGCCAGAAGAGCTTGGAGTACCAGGAGAGCACAGCCAATTTTCCTCATCTTTGCCAGCTTTGTCCCCTGTAAAAGCGATCACATTGTATAAGAAAAACATAGAAGAAAAAAATATATACTGTAGATCTCCAATAAAGGTTTTAAACAGAAAGCATCTGGGCACAATGCAAACTTCAGTAGCTTTTTGTAACACATTCTTCACCTTAGTTCCAATTCGAGCCTCTTGTATTCCCTCAAAAAGTTGGCTTGATAACAACAGTATTACAGCTGGTCTCCCACAAGCAAGGCAAAAAATGAAGCACAAGTTCAGAGAAAAGACCCATTAACATTCTTCCTGGATAGCCAACAAAATTAAAATTACTGACATCATTAAAGAAAAAGACATTATAATCCTTCTCTTTAACCTTGCTGTGCTATAACAGGTAAAACAAATCTATTTTCCTTCGTCTTGAACATCTATTTAAAATTTAGTCACGGTCTAACAGAGAGAGGTACTTTAGCTCTAAATGAGAGAAGTGAGCCAGAGGTCTGCTGGAAACCCCAATCCACATATTCCATACATCTCACAGCATCCCAAAACCATGCTGGTTTATTTCTGAAATCCCTCCTAGGCAGCTGCTGCTCAAGGAAGCCTACTGCATTTCTGGAACAAGTTCAGAAGCACTATCTTAATTCTTCTCCCTCATTTTATGCAGCATTGACTTGAGCATCTCAGAACTGCTGATCTCGGACACAAAGTTGTCCCTGGTGCTGAAGGGGAGGGTGTTCCATAAATGAGCATCACTGCATTGGTTACCTCATGTCTTCACTGAATCTCTGTAGAGGGCTGAATATAGACAGAGTAGGATGGGGAGAGAGATGAGCCACAGAAGTGATCTGAACTATCTGAAGGAGGGAGAAGAAGGAGAGCAGGTTTGACTCTGCAAGATCTCCTTGTTTCTGTGCCCCGAGGGATTTCCACCCCCATAACTGGCTCTCTGCAAGCTGCAAGAAGGGAGTCCCTGTGCCACATAAAGCCAAGCTTGTTGCAAAGCGTCACGCAGAACACACTCTCGGGGCTGTCCAATCAGGGGTGGCATTTCTCACATCTCCCCTCTCATCCTGCCAGCCCTATCTCCATCATCAGTCAGAACCGTCTGCTGCTGAAACACACACCAAGCCAGGGGCCCGCGGCACCATCACCTCCTCCCGGGGCACGCAAGGAGACGGGCGCTCGCAGCCCATTTAACCGCACATCAGCGCCCCTGCGCTGTTGCACTGCGGGCCGCACTCCCACCCACCGCCGCAGCGCCAGAGGTGGCACGGGACGCGGCAGAAAAATCAAACCCAGACGCCTCATCTCCCTCCCGAAACGCCGGGGAATCGCGATTATCCCGACAGCCGCCCCCCTTCCCCCGCCCGGCTCCGCTCGCTCCCGCAGCTCCCCGGCGCCCT
>VXBX01007701.1:108467-124841 GCA_013400415.1 Scytalopus superciliaris | reverse complement strand
CCCTCCGGGAAACGTCCCTCATCCTATCCAGGTCAGGAAAATCCTGGGCTCCCAACTGCCCGTTTGCTTCCAAGTGAAATAGACGGGTTTGAGCTCTAAGCGAAGAGACATCCAGCCTGGAAAGAGCAGCTAGGAGCAAACTAATTCACATGATCAAGGGCAGGAGTTTCCTTGTCAGGTCCAAAATAAGCATAACCTGGAACACAGCTAAAGCGATGTGGGATAAAGCTCTTGATACGGAACAGCGTCATTCCCAATTTATCATAAATATACCAAGGGAGACACTCTAGCTGAACCCGCCACGGGAAGCCCAATTGCTTTGATTTTCATTCACCGTTTCCAGTAAATATGCATAAAGATAGTTCTTCAAGCAGCGCCGGCTAAATGTAGGACGCCGGCGCGCCAGGCAAAGGCAGCCGGCATTCCCTAACTGGCCCTCGGTGCTGGCTGGGATCGAAGAGCCAAGCCCGGCTCCGCCGGCACCGCCGACATCCCTGCGCGGCCGCGGAGCCTCCGCGCCCCTGCCCAACTCCTCGGCGCGTACCGCTGCTCCCCGGAAAGGCAATACTTACTGCATTCTCCCTCCACATAGTTCCAGTTTAAAGATCCTCAAAGTCATTTCAGTAGATTCCTTCGCAAACAATGAAGTGGAAAATAGGTCCCTCAGCGCCTGGATTTCATCCTGCAACTTGTTCCCACCGCAGTAAATAGCAGCCCGGCAGCTCTTTATCGCTTGAAATCCCGCATGATCAAGTTTTAGCAGAGCCATTGCAACTGAGATTCGCTCTTTACTTTTGGCAGGAGGCATTTAAGCGTCTTCATCTTTTTTTTCCTTTCTTTTTTTATTAATTCTTTCCTCTTCCCCCTTTCCCTTTTTCTTTTTTAACTCGCTGTCCGAAGGGCGATATTGCCGCAGCAGTTGCCCAGGAGGGCAGCCCCGGAGCCCCCGCGCTGCTCCGAGCTCCTTGGAAGCGGCGGGGACTGGCAGCGGCGGTTCCTGGAGGTGCGGCGGGATCCTCCCGGGGCCGCCTGCGCGGCGCTGCGGGTGCGCGCCGGGGCCGCTCCGCTCCGCCGCCCCCGGCACCGCCGCCCTGCGCTGGCAGGGGCGAAGCTCAGCGGCCGCCTTGTCAAACCCAGACCAGCCGCGGCTACTTTGAAGGCTTCCCCCCCTCTCCCGCCCCGCTCTGCCCGCACAGGCACCAGCGAATGAGTCAGACGCAGGCAATCGGGGGAGGGGGTGTCAGATCTGGGGGAGCAGCGAGAACACCGGGCTGGGGCTCAGGAGGGGCAAACTCCGGCGCTCAGCCCGCATTAACATCCCCAGAGAAAGGCTGGTAGCCCGGGAAACCCCAGAATGTTGTCCTTTCCCTTGATGCAGGCACTGTCAACCAGAAATGCCTGCCGTGGGGCTCAGGGGAATGAATGTGGAGCAGCAGCTTACACACTAAAAGCAGCCCTAAAAGCTCCAGACCGCAGCGAAATATCACAAAAAAGCTCTGTAGAAGTTGGCTCCATCTGGGCATCCCTGCTGTTCCATCCCCCTTCCACGTCACCCATTCCACAGCCTTGTGCCTGTTTCTCCATCTCCCACTCACCCAGCACAAGCCGTGGTGCCAGACCCACCTGGCCTTTGAGCAGTTCTTGCCTCCCAGCCCACACCACACTCCATCAACACTTTCCTTCACCACCCTACTGTGCCTCCTCCCTCACTCCATTGCTCTCCTGCTCTCCCTTTCCACCATCCTGCTCCAGCTGCCAGAACTTATTTGGTTTTGCACAAATGAATGTACCAGCTAAGTACCACATAGGGGATGGCCTCCTTGTGCTCCATCCTGTACAGCCATATGCACTTCCACACTGAATCCTTCAGAGTAAGGCAAAGTCACACATTTTGACAGACCCACTCCTATACCAGAGGAAACCTTTGGGTTCAAACAGGATAACGCCAAGTGTCCAAACACTGAAGTTTGCTTTTTACCACATTAAGACACACAACACCAAGAAATCTTTCCCAGAGACATTTAACAACACATCAGCTTTACTGCTCTTGACAGTCTCTTCATCGAATTCCCCAATAGGTCTATGCCTGTGGTTTTTTTCCCCTCCTTTGAAAGATCTCACCTCCTAACTTATTTAGGAATTACTTCCTCAGACATAGCATTAGTCTTTCTAAGGAAAGCAATTAAGCAGCTACAGCTGCCTTTTTTTTTTTTATGTTTGATATTTTAATGCATCTCTGCATTTCACCCTCAATGCACACTTTTCCCCTGTAAATATTACAGCAATGTTTGCCACAGTTAGTGGAAATGAGGTTGCAGCTCCATCCTTGTCTAAGGGTTATTTCAGTGTTATCATTCAGTAGATTTATTGGAACAGCAGCAAAACCAGAGATTTAAGATCCTCAATAATAAGTGAAATTCATGATTGTGAAAAAAATGTGGCTCTAAAATTAGCATATGTTTAAAATATTAAGTGACATGGTGTCTTTAGAAAATACATACTGTACAATATACTGTGTACAATACATTGACTGCATCTAATGATGTGAAAGACCAATACAAGAGAAACACCCACACTTTCTAATTTCAGAGCTATATGATTTTCATTAATCTAAGTTTAGAAATAGTTTACCATTATTTGAAATATTTTTCCTCACTCTTATAAAATTTTGAGAAATATCACAATAAAACAGTCCAAATTTAAAAATTAGCATTAAAATAAAGCATATTAAAAGTTTGCACAAATAAAATGGGACTAATCTTTGCAGTACATTTGCAGTCTTCCCAAAAGCCTCACCAAATTTGAGCAGATCACTGCCTACAGATTTGAGTAAATGCTGCAAAATTAGACTGCTGCTTTAACAGACATTCAGGCCATTTCTACGTATATTTGCACCGTTTAATTTAAAGAAAAGCTACAAACATGGTATGACGTCAACTTCACTCAGCAGAAACAAAACAGAATCTGCATTTAAGTGTCTAACACTCATAATTTGTGTGTAAGAAGGGAACACTTCAAAAGCAGTGTAACAAATACTGTGTCCCTGCACTCGGGAGTTTGAGCATCTCCATGGAGAACATTTATTCTGAAAGGCAGATGGATTGATCCCTAAGTGATTGTCTTCTCCATATGGGCAGCTCTGCACTTATCTAAAAAGCAGCTACAACACAAGTTCAAGAAGTTTGAAATCCTGCACTTTTGAGGATATTTTTCAGCTGAGGTTTCCTTACCAGTCCTGCCTGCTACACAAACATGCATTTAAAGGTTAGGAACTTCTCACTCAGTTCCTCCTAAAATAGTCTTAAAATTGCAAAAAAGGTTTCCTATTTCTGGGAGGGAAAAAAAACCAAAACAAAACAAACAAAAAAACCCCAAACAAACAAACAAAATAAAACCAACCAACTTGTTGCAGAGAACAGTTGTCAACAGAAACAAGCAGCCAAATTTTCCAGTAGAAGGAATGTTTCCAAAGTGGGGTCTAACGGTCTGGCACAAGGCGGATTTCTGTCTCTTGCTCACTCAGGGAGTGACACAGTCTGTAACTTTCTCTCTATTTGCTTTCCTGTACCAGCTGAAAGATGCTTAATCTTCGACATGTTAGACAGCTAAATTAAAAGTCAAATGTCACCCCTAGATTCGGGGAAACAGCTCTATAATTTTCCTCTTGTTTTAAGAAAGAGCACTGTTAAGTAAGGTAGCTATAATCACCATCCAAAAAAAAAAAAAATACTGTTCTCATGAAGTGACACCAAAATTAATCAAGAAAAATACTTCAACAGATTAGATATCCCATTCCTGCCACTCAACTTTCAGTAGGGTTAGTCTCCATCACAGAAGTTGAGACACAAGTCAAGATATCTCTAAAACAAACTGGAGAACTGCTCAGTAATTCTCACTGCATGAAAACTTCATTATACACAACTTCATGTTTTATGTGAAACAAAAGGGTAACAAGAGATTACACGTAACTGGACAGGTTAAGGAGAGAGGCTCACTTAGAATTCATTCCAAATTTTAACATGTTTCCACTTTCAACAGTAAACTACTTTTACAATTAAGCAATGCTGCTGTAACCAGTAGCAATTTATTGATATGCATCTTATCTGCCACAAATATCTGAATTTCATCTACCTTGAGAAATGTCTCCAGCAAAACCCAGAAGTGACATTGATGCAAAGTCATTTTTCAGTACCAACACAGGATCAAATCTGAACTGAAACCACTTGACTCAACAAAAACATAATGCATAGCAAACAAGGATACAATAACAAATTTACACTTGGGAGGCTACAAAGTTACTTACATGTTACATGAAATCAAAGTAAAAATGGGAAAGAACTCAATTGTTTTCGAACTTGCTAAAACATTTTGTCACAGATGGCCCTCATATTGAAAGCTGGCTTAGCTCCTCATTTGGCAGTGCTCTTCCTTGCACAATTTACCAAGTCATGCATGAAATGATGGCCTTAAGCTACTCTCAGTTTTGCAGAGGACATGAGCTAGCTGCCACGGAAAAAGAGGAGGCAACATCACTGAGTGGAGCTCGAGGCTATTACAGCACTTCAGCTTCTCTGCAAACAACCCCCAGCAAGGGGGGAACACCCCAGGGAAGCCCAGCCAGAGTTCCTCCTTTCCACTTCACCCTGATTATCAGAGCTATTCCAGATTCCCCAGCATTGTGTCTTTGCCTCTTCTGTATTCAGTTTCCTATATCAAATTAATCTTCAGATGCATTTCCAAACTCTGCTCTGTAGTTCCCAAGAGGAATTCTTTTTCTGGGAAATCACTGAATTAGTCAAATCTAACTTTAAGGGTCAAAACAAAACTCTGTAGCTTTTAATTAAAGCTGCTCTGTTAACAAAAATTTGTGTCACAGGAACACAGTCCTGTGAAGACTGTGTCAGTAGCAAACCCATTACACATCCAGCTCCCTGCACAAGGCCTGGGCTTTAGGGAACTGAATCAGGTAAATGTCTTGTTTAAGACTGTTTCTTTTCTTGCCTCACTGCACTTTCCCCATCAGAAACTGTGAATTACCCTATCTTTAATAAAACCTTGCAGGAACACACAAAAAAAATACCTGACCACTGCAAAGCCAATACAGCTTGTTCATTAATACCTAGAACAGTAAAGGAACAGACAAAAATTGCCATTATTTATTTAGGGCCAAAATATGATTCCTAATCCTCACTGAATTTTGTAACCAAAGTGGCAAGGCCCTAGGAACCAGAATTTTTTAAAGTACTATTTGAAGCCTTTGCTTCTGTCACCCTGAGACATAATCTGTCTCTTATGTATCTGTATTATCAAGTGATGAGCCTCCTAAATGAGAAGTTACTATCTTGTATTAGTCCACATGAAGGATGCTCAGATTTTTGAAGTGTATAATGACAGTAGTAGTTTTGCTCTTGCTTCACAGGGAACATTCTATGTGTCCTCACATTTGACATGGTCTAATATACAGATTTTATATACCTAAACCCCCCTCTTTTACGGCTGATGTATATTTTCAAAGTCCTACAAAAATTTTTTTCAAGTCAGAGGTTTGAACTTTTGACTACAAAAGAGGCAAAGACACAATCAGAGCTATCACTCTGATCTTTTGATGAAACAAGACAGGTATTAGTTATTGAAAGGGGCTGGACAGACTTACTAGGTTTGAATAGACTACTTTGAATATATAATATATCTTACGAATCTTGAAGATAGGTGAGCTACTGATCTTACCAGCATTAGTATTACTTGTAAAACAGAGTTTCATGGAATACCCTGAAGTTATCATTTCATGTGAAATTTGATTAAACAAAGAAAATTACTACTTATGACTGATAGGAGCCAGCAATGACCTCTCACACATTGTTCACTGGTGGTACTTGTTTGCTAAAAGAAAGTTGTACTGAGTGGGAAGCACCGAGATGCCTACACTGCATATGCTCCTCAGTGCTTCACTAAGCAAATTCTTGCTTCGGGAGTTGAGACTCTTCTAAATTCAGAAAACCAAAATTAGTAAAGGTCAATGGAAGCTTCTTATCAACACAAAGTTACCTCAGCTCTAGATGGAAGATATTTTTAAGATGAGTAGTATGTTGCTCCTTGCATCCAACCCATTTCTCGATTGTAGGCACCAGCTCTATTAAAACTAGGTGCTAAAGGCTTTTGAGACATCTGAGCCAGCAGGAAGAGATCCAAGATAGAAAAAAAAAAATCCCCCTTGAACTTAAATTACAGTTCCACATGATGAGTCAGAGCCTTCTGTCACCTATTTCTGCCATACATGCTACATGGCTTTTGTTCACATACAGGAATGCTACTGAGCTGCTTGAATATTAGTTTTCTGTAAAGTGAACTGTCATTGTGGTTGTAGGTCCTGCATTTAGTCTGCTCTTGCTCCAGAGAAACCCCATTTGTTACCTTCTATAGAAACAGCCTCTTGCTTGCTTTTCCCTGCCCAAGGAGAATTCTGGGCTACAGTGATGATAATAACTCTGAATATTAACAGATCTAATTAGTTTCATTCTATTGTATTTTCGAACCTTGCATGGCTTAATCTCACTGTTGGGAACAATGAACAAGAGAAAGGGTCTTTAAATAACATATATTAAACCACATTTGTCTCCTACCTAAAATGTAAGCTTAGCTTACCCATATGACCACATTTCGAGGAACTTATGTCCAAATCAATTACCATAGTTCTGGAATCTCCTCCCAAGAAGAGCAAATGCTATTTCACATACCTCTAAACTCTAGTCTGACTGACAGTAGCACTTAAGGCTAAAAGAACTGGCTTCTGCTTCTTATGGCAGGGGAGGTAAAATTGGATGGAAGAACTAAGGATTCCAACATTTTTTCCAGATTGCTGAAAACAAGTAATTTGTCTACCTGCATGGTTATTCAGGGAATTAATCCTTAAGAGGAGACATGGCCTTTGCTTGTGCTGGGTTTTGTGCTGTCAAAAAATACAGGTTTAAATAGGCCTTTCCCAGAAAAGTTATGTCAACAGTCCTATTCTTTCCTCCTCTCCTGTCCTAATGAGACACAAGAAAGTAATTCATTGCTGTAGGAGTTCTGGCAAAGAGAGGTCAAGGACTGGGAAGTTCCTGGTTCTCCAGGTGACACACAAGGTTGCTTTGAAAAAAGAATTTGAGTTCAGAGGCTGAGCTTAAGTGAACCCTATACTGGAGCCTCAGTTACAGCAGGGAGGAGGATGCTGACCACAGACCTGGCTTGCAAGATTGCTGCACTCTGATCTTCCCAAGTTGGTTCAGCATCCAAGATGGTTCTGTCCACATTCAATGACACAAGTAACTTCTACAAAATACAGAAACCAAAAGCAAAAAAAGTATTGTTTTTTCCAAATGAAAAGCCTTCTGTGATTTACTGGAATGACTTCATAAACTTGACTTCGTTAGAGCAACTTAAATGGGTATGAATTAAATCTAAGCTTACATTACTGACATTCTTTAAATTAAGCTCAACTACTCTTTGAAATACCATCTGCTAAACAACAGCACTGATGCATCAATATAAGTAGGAAACTTCTTAAACTCAAGTATATGCTCAAGTATGTATTTTGAGCTAAAAATATCCTCAGTTATGCTTTATCTGACCATATATACTGTGCACACATTCAATGGCATTCAAAATCATGCAGGGTGAGGTTTTTTAGGCAACAATTACATATAAGAATCATGTAATCAAATATGAAAATCTGAAGGTATTTCACCAATCTATTGAAAAAAATTGGTCCCAGACTCAATTTCTGAAATTAATATACAATTGCTTAATTTTTATAAGCCAATTAACTGCAATCTCACTTGGCAGACGGTTGTGTGCTATCTACCCTCACACAACTATTTCTGTTCCCACCAGTCCTTTCTATCACACAGATTCCAAAATAACTGTGATATATGTAGGAACAAGAATATTTCTCTAGTTTAAAGCCTGCCAGATCTTATCTTTCATCTGCAAAGATCAGACAGATTTCTTACTTTCTTGATTTTAGCCAGAGAGCTAAAATGATGGCAAATGATAACCAAAAAGACTTTCTTCTTAGACTGCCTTGCTAAGTGGGGAACAACATCCTGTTCCAAGGTACAGAACAACAGACAAGGGTTCCTGAGCTACTCCATGCTTACCTTGTATTGCATTTATCTTTACATAGACTCTCATATCAGAATCCAGAGAATATGTTAGTATTTGCAGGACAAACAGCATGGGCTTATGCAGTACCCCAAGTTATGGGTAAAGACTAGCTGTTTTATATTAGGAAATTTCAAAACACACTGGGTTTATATTCATCCCGAGTTTTCAAGTAGTAACTGCTTGAACTCACTGATCTCACTGTTGTTCTAGGTGATCACAGATTTATTTCATGGTTCCAAGTTCTCCTTGATGCAAGTCTGAAAAACTTGAAACATCATATTTTTTTTACCAATGACTTTTCATCTTTGCTGGTTATCAACATTCATCCCTGAGTGCAGGTGGAAGAGCTGTTCAGCCCAAACAAACACTTCAAGGTTCGAATACAAAATGAAAAATGGATTCCATGTTTAGTCTGCCGGTTTTTCATCTTTCATTTTTACCCCAGTCAAACAACGTGATCTTTTAATAACACTAATTCCTAGACTGGCTGTTTACTCCAGGAGTGAGTTATAAAGTTGACAGTAGGGGGAAATTTTTTCTCAATACCCCCCTATGGGGGATGGGACAGGGACATCTTAATGCTCTGAACTAGAAGTTGGCTTAGTTTTCAGATAGGAAGCATGCAACGGGGTTTAACCAGTTAATTTGAACACTTGATTAATTTGAAAATGTCTTCCTATCATTTACAAGGGATTTCTTGGTGTCTTTGTCCTTCTTCAAGCCTTTATTAGCTCTGCTAGTTATCAGCACACAGACCTGCACGAAGACAGATTTACCTTGCTCATCTAGAACATGTGGTTCACTTACTGAAGTTCTTAGCCCTTGCAAACTCTGTGGTCTTTGAAACTTGCTCCCAGTTGCCATAACTCCCTGATGCTGACAACACAGAGTTTTCGTGTTGAGCATAGCCAGTTCCTCCAGATTTGGTGTCATTAAAACATCCCTCTCCATTACACAGGCACTTAGAAGAGCAGTATTATTGAAGACAAAACAGGAAAATAGAGAGAAAGACTTTCCAGAACAGAAGTCTTTCATATTTGTGACAAAAACAAGTTCAAAAGTAACAGGAGGGAGACCATTAAAATACATTTTTTCATTAAACCAAGCGTCCTATTTTTCACCTATTACAATTCCAAGTGATACACTTCCACCCTTTCCTCCATCACCAGCTGCCTCACAATTCCAATTTACTTTGATTATGCCAAAGAAATACAGAAGTGTCAAAAGCTCACTAACATCTTGCACTGTAACAAACCATTGCTGCTTTTAGCCACAAAGTGATATCTCAAGCCTGCACTTTCTCTCCAGTTTGTCATTCAGAGGATTATTCGCTCTTATAACTACTCTATAACAAAGTGAACACTGTCATCTGTGTATCTGTAGAAGGATAACCAGATTTAGCCTCTAATTTAAAAAAAATGAACCTTTCCCTCATTCTTGCACACATTTTATTATCCAAGTACATTAGTTAAGAGAACCCATGAATACCTGAAGACCATCTGACTATTTTTGTGCACTAAGTCACCTTCCCAAAGAAAGGACAAAAGATAGATTTGCCTTCTATTACATCTCACTTTTTTAAAGTATGGAGTTTTAAAATCATAAAACAGAGCAATATATGTGACAATACAAAACACCAACAGTTACTGTTTAATTGAATGAGCCAAGGAAAGCTTTTTCCCCTTCAGGAACCATGAACTATCTCATTTGATCTTGACCCAAAAGAGATACCCTCCAAGAATCTCAGTGGGGCATAGTCTGAAGAAAAAAAGAATACTCAGCTTTCCTCTTAATGACTGACTTTTATGCCTTAAGAGATAACCTAAATAATCCATATACTCAACTAGTATACACCTACTAGCTCAAAATACATTGTCATGCACTGTGTAATGTATATACTCCAACACATAACATCAGGGAGATTGCTGAATAACTCTGACAATTCCTTTTATCCAGCCAACCACAACAGGTCCATGAAGGTTTGGTAGTTTCAACACACGTTAAGGCTTCATAATTTTCTTTTAAGCTTTGCGATACTCTGCTTCTCACCTTGATATAATCACGTGTGTGGTCTGTGAGTTGCTCACTCAGTGCAGTGGAGCAGTGGCGGGTCCAATGCCTTCACAGGTACAACAGCACTTCTGTAAACAAAGTGTATTTTGCTCCCTGAAGTTCAATTAACTGCTGAGTTCAACCTCATCTCAAGATGATCAATTAAGGCAATTAGACTGCTGAATTAGGAGAGCATGGGCAGGAAGAAGGCTCAGTTGCTAGGGATAAGTGAATAGTATTTTCTCAAGCTGTTTTCCAAATAAGATAATTTCATAAAGAATAAACACACATTTGATCTGACAAAGCAGCACAGATCCAGAGCCTTTGATTTTATATATAGATTGATAAAAGACACTATCTTATAATAGGAAAGAACATTAAGTCAAAATTCTGACTGAACTTATAAACATTATAGTATGAAGCACTCAGTCTCCAAAAGAAAGACTAAAAAGGTAATAAATGTCTTCTCTAAAAGCCAAATGATTAATTCTCTGTAAACCCAGTAGATATTTTACTGATAAACTGCAGCAAGGGGATTGCTGCACAAAAGAATTGTTTCCCTTGTATTTCTTACGTGGGAATTATTTTTTGTGTGTATTTCTGTGGAAAAGGGCATGGACCATAATAATCTCATTTACCATTTCAAATAAGGTCTGATTTGACAGTTTTTCACTCATACAAAGATGCAGGCTCAACGTATACAGGCATATCTCAAGAAACCATGCCCTGCTGCAGCTAAAAAAAACACCACACTAGCAAGTGTCACAAAGATGCATCCTAGTGACTACAGAGAATGGCAAGAACCCAACACAGCTCAAGAAGCCCATGCAAACTGAAACAGGCCTCACATATATCATCTTGGAAGCTCACAATTGTTAATCTAACTATATGAAATCATGTCTATTCTTAATATTGGATATATATCACCATATAAAATGCTCCTCTTGAAGTGTCACATGCTCAGAATAATCTACTTCATTCACAAGAGCTTCTGAATAGTTAAAGCTCTTGCTAAATCCCAAAATTCCTCTGTGACTACTCTTATCAAGCTGAACAGCATCCCAGCATTCGACCTCCCTCTGAGAAAAGGAAAGGGAACAGCAGGATATAATCCACTCCCTAAAACGGATGGAAAGATAGTTTAGAAGTCAGAGGATGTCAGAACTACTCAAGGGGACAAGAAGCAGCTCCACACATTGTCTCAAATGGCAATTCCCTAACAAATGCCAGGTGCCACCCAAGTACAGCAGCCTTGCACGAGCACAGAGCCACTGCCTGCTGCACCTTGCTCTACAGGAAAGGAAAACTTAGGACATGAAACAGCTCCTCCAGCAGTTACCATGCCCTCCATGTGCAGCACAAGAATGAGTAAGCTCATTAAAATTGTGTTCTGCACAGGTTGCTGGTAGAGTCACTGCTACTAATTCCATGTTGTGAGAATTCCTCTGTTCCTATATGGCATAAATGCCACTCTCCGAGTCTTATACTTTTGTAGGCAGCAGTGAAATGATATATTGAGACCTTAAAATATGTTCAAACCAAATGCTTGAAATTGTCTCAGAATAAGTTTAAAATCCAGCCCTGCAACTGCACTGCAGTTTCTCAATTGGATCTAGAACACTTATCTATCAAGTTTCCTTTAAGGTCATTATAAATCCTGCTGCATGAGCTAAGGAAAACTTTCTCTGTGGTTCTGTCCAGCTGTCAAGAAAGTCAAGTTCAGAATGATACCAAACATATGATCAGGGCATATTTGCTCTCAGAGCAAAATTTTAGCTACTATGTAGAAAAAGTCCACACACACACACACCCTGCCCCCGTACTAATATTTACAGAGTATGAGTCGGGTAGAACAAGGAAAACAGATTATTCTAGTCAGCTGCATTATTTCACAAAATATAGTCTATCCTGCATGACACAGTCCAAAGTTACGTTAAGCATAAGCAAGTTATTTTGGTTTGATTCTGCATGGAAACTACATTCAAAACTGGGTTGAAGATTTCCAGTGCACAGCTATATTTATATTGTTTACACAAAAACTGTTTGAGAAGCTATCCACACAGTGTCCACATCAAATTACTTTGCCAAAGTACGATCTGTAACTACTCGAGTCATTAGCATGCAGCCCTGATTACCTGGTAGACATCTAACCACAGGAAAGGAAAACAAATCACGTTACCTCGTGCTGATTGAAAAATTGTTACTGGAGTAATGTGATGTAAACTGACAATGCATTGCAGCTCCAGCACTGCATTGCATCAGAGGTGAAATAAGCAGGCAAAGAAACAGCTAGAGCTATGAATAGCACATGCAACTCTTCAGAGACAGTCACAGGAAGTAGCAAACAGAAATTAGGCAGAGCACAGATAGCACTGAAGAAATCCCATTATTTAGGTTTTCACCAGACTAACCTGCTTGGGGCACAGGAACACTTCCAGATCATCCCAGCCATGCAGTCACAGCACGTGTGCACGTGAACTGCCTTCGAGTGCTCTGAAGAATACACACAAGCAAAGCAAACTACACATGATGCTTCCCTTCTTCCCTGACCCTGCTTTAAAAAAGTCAAGGCTCACAACCTTTCTGAATAGAGACCAACATTTCAGTTCACTGCCTGGAGTTTTGAGGGGTTTTGCTTTGTCAAATGCAGCACTGGAATTGCTTTTCTTCTGATGCTTTTCTAACCAGCTTGGCAAGGCTGTGGGCATATTCTCTGACCCTGATCATCTATTTAAAAGCATTCTTAGTTTATAAGTGGACCTGTACCTTCTTTTCCTTTAAAAGTTTACAACTACATCACTGCCATGGCCTGCCTGGAAATGGCTGGAGGGGGGATAAAAACAAAGGACTCAAAGCAGATACTCTCTGTATCCCTTCTCTCTGCTCTACACAGAGCACAAATCAGGCTGTTTAGGTTTTGGCTGCCATTCCTAAAGTCAAAATGGAGTTTGTACTTTCATTCCCTGATAAAATTTTTAAATTCATGTGATCTTTTTTCCTTTAAGAGATTTTGACAAAAGACTTGAAAAGGAACCTAAGGAATAGCCAGAGCAAGAGGAGTCTCACTGAAACACAGACTTCTGCTATTTCACACCACCTCAGTGAGGGTCAGTATCATCACTTATGACAAACAAACTCTGCTTTGTATGACAAGACAGAAGAATCATTTACCAACCACTTTTTGCCAACGTTACTCCCACTGCATCAGCACTGGGATCAGGAATTATCTTAAATTGGTCTGAGTTTACATCTCAGTTCCCAATATTCCCATTACTTTAAACAGGTGAAAAGGCATTAAGTGAAAGGGAAGGCTGCTGCAGCACATACCCAGAGCCCATCCTGCCTACAGATGCCAACTCTGCCACATCACATCCTCCTCTCAGCAGCACAGGAGCATTTCTGTACATGTAACCATTGTGAACCAAATCTACATTGCCTTTACAAAAACATTTCCAATTTATGGCTGAGAGAAGCCAACTGATCTCTGTGCAAAAGTGAGGACAGAAACAAAAAATCTGATGTGACATTTAACTCGAGGCATGTCCCCCACTTGTTGTATTCCAGCATCTCACAATCTTTTAATATGGTTATCCACAGAACACTTGTGATGGAGAAAAGGGACAAATGTTTATCCATCAGCTTTCTTGGTGATGAGTCAGTCTCTTTTTTCTTCAGCCTCTTTATTCTTACATAATATTATATAATAATATAGAACTGTTCTGTTTCCCATCAAGGAATACCTTGTATGTTTTTTAAACACATTAAAGCAGATTTACTTTGAAGCTTTCAATTGTTTGTAGTTTCCCCCCAAAGAAGCATTGCAAATATTGCTGTGTAAATGAAGGATATTTTCAGTTCAGTGGCTAATGCAAGATAGGAAAACAACTTTGTTTGCTTTAAGTCAAGACTTGATTGTGAAGGAAGTGCCAGAAAATTAACCTTAAAATGGCCATCTAAACAAGATAACACTGTCTCAAAAACATCAGGCCATTATGTAACAACTGGACAATTTAAATAGGATTAAATAGCAATATGACACGTTTGGCTGACCCAAATCTGTATCTACTGAATAAATAAGTGGCCAGAAAAAAATATGTCCCAGTTCTACTCATAAGTAGAACACATTAAAAACTTTTCACTTTATGTACCCCTTCTATCGTCCTGACTCAAGAGAACTGCTGGTCCTGTAGGATCCCAGTGTTTCCAGAGAAGGCTCCTCTGCCTTCCTCATTAAGTACTTTGATCAGATCAGAAAGGATTAATTACAGTTAACTACTAAAAGCACACCACAGCATTTACCTTACAACCTGAGAGCACAACCTTTTTATGCACTGACTATTAAATATCTTTCTCATCAGGGCATTTTTGGGAATGTTAACCACTCACTGATACCAAAGGGGATGAATAAACAAAATTGAGCTTGAAAGTTTGTTAATTGTATAAGGAACTTCAAGTGTAAGTCATGAAAATATTCCCCAATAAATTCAATTCAATCAATGACAGATCCCAGGGAGGGAATGCACAATTTGTACAACATTTCAACAGACAATGAGCTCTATGTCAAAATCCCAGAGCAGCAGATTCAATGTCACTGTAGCATGTTCAAATTTTCAAGCAAGTATGCAAACTGGAAAGAAATTCAACATTTTCTGTTAATTAGCATAGTTATACTTTAAATACAGACTTGGTAATATTAGCAACTGCAAGATACAATAACCTCATCATTACACAGAGGGCACAGGATTGGTTTATTTGTAACATTACCAACACATATGAATATATTTAATTGTTTTGATCCATAATCACAAGAAATTCATCTACCAATTAGCAGATTTTCATTCCATATAGTGACAATGTAACAGACCACTGTACACTGAAGGTCAGATAGTTTCTCTTGGCCAAGTTGATTTCTGCTCTTTGAAAGCTGCAATAGTACTTATAGATGTCACCATTCTGCACAGACTGAAAGGTAAAGACTAAGCCATCAGGAGCTACCAATGTTCAAAGCCTCTGGAGAAGGTCTGTGCAGCTTCATTTGGTAAAGAGCAGAAATTTATTCTCTCAGCCCAGAGGGTGCTGGCTATTTTGTTTGTAATGGATTATTCCCATCTCTCCATACTTGAAAAGCTGCATTTAGGGGTTTTTTTGTTTTGTTTTGTCCTACTTTCATTATTATAAATTATTACATTTGAATCAGCTTCTGACCTAAATCTTAAAAAAAAAAATGGATATTTCCAAGCAAGAATTCAGAGCTCACATATTCTCAGTGACAGCCACAATTCTGGGACACAAACTTAGATTAATGCAGAGAGCGGGGCGGGGTGGGGGAAGTATTGAGAAATGGGCATTGTCATTCCTTGCAGCTAATCTGAAACTGAAAGGGACAACAAGTAAACAAACCCACTGTTCATAATGAAGAAACAGACAAAAATCAGCCAGTAAGTCAGTTGTACTAAATAGCTACAATCCAGAACAGCATTGTATTCAGGTCCAGATAGAAGCAAGATGAAATACATCTCTCTGCTCAGCAGGAATGAGGTCTACAGTAAGAGCCTTTTGTTCACAAAAGCTGAACCACATATGACCAATTTTCAGGACTAGCTGGAGAGCAGAAACTGCCAGTCATCTAATGGTTTGTTCAGAACCCCAGTTTTCATCAGCTGAAAAAAGTCAGTTTCCATACAATCAGTTACAACACCCAGCAGATAAAACAGATGGGGAACTGGCCATTCCCAGCACATTTCCATGATATGCATTCTTGTGGTCTATAAATAACCAAGCAGGGACACCTGCTTCCTGGCAATGCAGTAGGAATGCCTCTGTTCTCTTCTACTTTCCTTGTGTTCATTATGGATAAGGATAAAAAGGCATCACCAGTTAAACAAGAAAACTTTTTCCTTTCCAAGACAACACACATTCTGCCACACTGCACTCAACTGGTAAACATGTGCCATCCATTCACTTGACTGGAAACTACTCACCATGTCCCAAATTAAATGTGCTCTGAGGTAATTCATGCTGGAGGGGGGGTATTTTATTTTTATTTTATACATTCTCTTCTGGTAATTAAACTGAAATCACTGCTAAACTGCTACTTATCCTTCAAGGATCAAGGATATATATTGCTTCTACTACATGTTAGAGATTTAAAAAGCAAAACAAGTCAGAAAATGCCATGCT
>VXBX01007701.1:52439-108425 GCA_013400415.1 Scytalopus superciliaris | reverse complement strand
AAAAAAAAAAAAAATGCAGAGAATTGCTCTGGTCAATTCATTCATTCCTTCTCAACAAAAACCCATAGGAGCCATCCTCTAGGGCAAGAGGATGGATAATTTCTGGTGGACCTGCCAAAGGCGACTGTGGCCTTCTGTTGTAGACACGAGCAAGCTGGTAAAGCAACCTGCTCTCCCCAGAGTCATTGGGATTTCATCGCTTATTCCGTTCCAAACAACTCACCCGTGTCTGTGTGAAATTCATGAACATGTAGGAGAGGAAGAGAATCCACTGAGCACAGGCAATTGGAGGAGAGGAAGAGATTTCTGCCACTGAACACACACACATTTGAAGAAATGCATGTCCCACAGAGGCTTTTGGCTTTGGACAATATTCTTTCACAATGCAGACAGTCAGCATCACCTGCCGAAAGCCCTTTCTATCCTCTTTACTTCTTTTATTCCAATCATTGTACTCTTTTTGCAGCTCTTGATGAAGTAACTCCTCCCTTTCAAGATTTGCAACCTCAAAATTCATCAGCCCAGTTTCATCAAATATCTAATCTCCCAAACACCATCTTTTTGCTCTGTTGCCTTCGATACATTTCTTTCCAACTCCTGAACACCACTTTTCTCTATTTGTTTTCATTATGAGCTAATCACAACTTCATTTTCCTTTTGGTTTGTTTTCCCCTCCTAGGCATTCTCAGTATCTAACCATCCCTGTCACTTCACAACAGAGAACATACCAGGAATTTCTCAACAGGCTGCTCTTCTGGAAAATACATGTTTCCATAGGGAATACCAACTCTAATTAAAAAAAAAAAAAAAAACCACACTCTTGAATTTCCAGTCAGAAACAGAAAATGGCCCAAAAAAGAAAACAGTTTACTGACAGTAACCTGAAATACAAAACCTCTAACTCAAAGCCTCAATTTACATAATGCTGAAGAGTTTAAGAGCTTTGGAAGAAGGTGGTTTATCTCTACACCGAACAGGAAAGAAGTAACAAGTCTGAAACTAAATTATGCAAAATGAGAAAGCTTCCTGTCTTGCTACACTAACACTTAGATATGATTTGAAAAGAGAAGAAAAAAGGAGGACCTAGGAGGGAATAATCAAAATCCACATTCTTCACAGCCAATACAGTCATGAGGAGTTTATTCTTTACTAATGTCTCATGTACATGAATCTCTCTGCCATCCCACTCTTGCTTTCTCCAATGTTCTGTGTACTGTATCTATTTGTTCTATGTATTTCTTTTTTTTTTTAAGTAGAAACTTATTTCCTACCACATATCTATGAAGTTAATGTACAAATAAATACTAATACATTGAATAAGCTGCAGACCACTATTTCCATGTTTGCTTCCCAGCTCTAGCTTTTTGCATCAGAAGCTGCCCTCACACAAATCTGTCACACACTCGGAACCAAAGTCATTACTGTCATCGCTTGGGCTGCCAGCCCAATTCCATGCAAAATTAAATGACAATGCAACTAAACCCCTTAAGACTAACTAAGTTTAAAAATAGCCAGCGGACATTCATTCACACCCCCAACAGTGGCATTAGACCAATCAGCTCGGATTCACTGATTAGTGCCCTTCAATCCACAAGGAATTCTGGCTGAATCTTGGTTCAAGATCAATAGTAATACCCTGTATTACAAAATATAGACTTGACTTTTCTGCTTCATTGTTTGACCGAAGAGTAAGTATTTTACCTTCAGCAATGTCACTTAGGAGACAAAAAAAGTTACTGTTCTATTACCAAAAAAACCTATTTTGTGTCTCCACATTGATTAATAATGATATTGAAAATTTAAATGCTGAGACTTGCAACTGCAAAGCATGAATGTCGTGGTTAGCAGTCAGTTCAGGTAGTAGTGATTGCTTTAAACATTCCTCATGGACTACTGATTCAGCAGCACTAGGAAACATTTATTTACCACTAAACAGTTGTGAAACAGGCATAAACCATTTTAATTAACAGTTATTCATCACTACAACATAGATAAAGCACTTTCAAATGTTTATTTTCCAGCTCTGTACGAGTTCATTTTTAATGACTTATTTAGCTTTTCTAAATTAATTTCAAAGGTAATTTCCAACCCACATTCAATATCCTGCCCTTCTGGTCAGAGCTGCAATAATGTTTTCAAACGAGAGCTGGATAATGCCCTGCAGTGAGTGCTGGTGCTGAGCACGGCCCTGGTGCAGGATTCACATCAGCCCCCCCTGCAGGGGGATTTACATTACATTACATCGGAGACTGAACTGCCACCGACTAATGGGCAGCTTCTCTATTTTATTTGCAGGACACCTATTAAAGCAAAGGGAATAACTTACATTGCCCAAGCATTTTACTCCCTAGTTAGCTTTCCCTCTCACTTGGATACATGTACCTATATGAAGAAGTACCAATAAAGCAAACTCACTGAAAAAGGCTAATGAATTAATTAGAGCTTCCACAGTCAAGCTGCTCTGCAGTAACTGATAAAGCAAGAGACACCCAAGGATGCATCTCAGCCTCGTACTCATCCAGACCAAAAAAATATAGCAATCACACTTAGCAGAGTATTTGTATTTTTGCTATGTACAGTTTGAGACAGAAGAACTCAGTATTTCAAATCAGATCTGCTTCTCAAATTCAACATAAATTTCACCTGAAATAACAAATCAAATATGACGCCTTGAGATTTCTATACATCTTTCCTAGGAAATTACTTGCATTTTCTCCAGACCAGATTTGATGTATCTTTCAAGCCATACCTTACTTGGCCCGTTATTAGATCTGTGATTTTCTCTGTTTGTTTGTTTTATATATTGGCCTGGGGGAGAGAGGGGTTGGATACTGTTTAGGTTTGGGGCTGTGACATTCACCTATTCCGATAAAAAAAAGAAAAGAAAACTTCCACCACCGCTTATTTGAGAATTAACAAAGCTTGAATTCAATTCTGGTATTCAAGAGACTCCAATTATTATAAGCTCATGCAAAGTCTAAGAAAGGAGCTGGACTTAATGATACTTGTGGGTTCCTTCCAACTCAGCCTATTCTGTGATTCTGTGAAATTAATAATTCATATTTATGGCTAGGCCCTCAAATTTGAGGCTTGATCTAAATTTAGTCATTTGCCTCATTCTGCTGTGTATTACTTTTTTCCACATACTTAATTCTGTTGCTAGTTACAGCTTAGCTGTTTTTCACATGTAGGTATTAATTATAAATTAACATTTCTTCCAAATGCTGTATCAAGACCTTTAAGAAGCATGTCAGCAATGACTGCCTCACCTACAGCATTCATGAGACTTACACCAGATGTAAAAGCAATGGATTTCTGTATATCAGAGTTAATCAGATGTTTTATACTAGCATGAAAAGGAACATAATTTAGGATACACTAAAAGAAATATTTAATAATTACTCTGACATTCAGTTGTCTTTAGTAAAAGGTCAAAACCAACATATTTCAGAGACCACTTCCTCTTGCCTATGTGCCCAAAATCCCACAGTTTCAAGGCACTTTAGGGCCTCGTGTAAATACCATAAAAGTGGCTCTCTTACCTGTGGAAAAATGTGCAGCACACATTTTGGAGAGCTTTCCTTTACACAACTTCAGGAATCTGGTGTACAGAATCCTCAAAAAAACCCCATTACAAGCTGTGCAACAGCAAAGTCTCAGTGCTTACTTAATCTCAAGAGAATTTCTATCACAATGGTTAACTCCACAACCACTGCCAACAACACTTATATCTTCATAGCAAAACCAGAACTCAGGCAAAAGACAGCAGTAGAAAAGAAGTGGGCAAAATCTGAAACCTCAATGTTTTGAAAGATTTAAAACATAAAACCCCCCAGTGAAGATTGGTGTCTGAATGCTTTGAACTCCTCTGCTCAGAAATGAAAATGGATGGGAGAAAGCTGCTAAGCAAATTCCATTGTCAAATCAAAACACGTCCTTTGTCCCCTGCCCTAAAGTGCATTATGGCAACCAACGCCACCTGAAGTACACTCAAGTCCAAGCAGCCACTGTTTCCTTCCAGAACTATGGAAACACAAACTTGTTATTCCTGATACACTGCAATTCTCTATTTACACCACAGAACTCCAGACTAATCTCCCATCAGTCACCTCATCCTTAGCTTCAATCTTTGAGCAGCAAGTTAATCTATAAATGAACTGCTTTTTAATTCTGAGGCATTAAGATGAGTCAAGGAGGTTGGCAGGCAGGCAGTTTCTCACTGACCTGTAAGCACAACAGGAATTTTAATACCCACTTCACTCATTTAGCTGACCCAATCCTCAACAGCACATTTACTAATTACAGTTTTAAATCCCATAGAGCAGTTTATCATTTATTATAATAGTCTATTACAAACATCAAGCTGTAGTGTTGAACATTTCTGGAAAACTGCCTCACTTCTAGTTTTTTCAGACAGTATCTGCAGTTCTTCCATAAACATTAAAGCATTATTCTTCTCTTACAGCACATTAAGAAGGGATATAATTAACTCTGTATCAAAAGCACTGCCAAGGTCTTCAAGTGGTTAGGATTTTTTTCAATGAGATACAAAAAATAAAATATTCAAGATTTTTTTTAAAATTGAGATCCCTTTTAGTGCATCTCCAAACAGGCTCCCAAGAACTGAAAACACAGAAGATTCACAATTGTATTTCAAAAAGCTCCTAACATGTCCAGATTAAATTAATAGATCAGAACAGAGATGTCAAAAAACCAAAAAGCATAAACAAGAGAATGCAAAAACTATTTATGGACTCTCTCTTCCCTGCACAATTTAAGGGAAAAAGGTAATTTTACTGCCTTTTCTAGCTCACTTTAGAGAACATAACTACCATGGCACACTCAATATTGAGTCTCAGGGGTTCATGTTTGAGTTTGGGGGTTTTTTTCCTCCCTGTTATTGAGGAAAGCTGAAATCAACCTCCTTTTAAATTTAGGTGCTTTCTCTTCAGGCACCCTCAGAGAGGCAGCGAAAAGCACCCCACCAGGGCAGTCAGGCAGCAAAGAGGAGCTGTGAGGATGAAGCCCACACCTCCCACAGGAGCACCTCTGTAGCCTGGGCTGAGCTCAAAACTGTTCAGCCAGACTGCTGGCCTGGAGCAAAACCAACACAGTGTTGGCACTGCCAGTCAGGGATCACAGGCTTTGCATTAACCCCTCCTCAGGAAAGGGCACTTCTTGTCTGGCCTTGTCTTGGTTTGTCTGGAGATGAAACGGGAGTTGACTTGAGATCACCTGGTTTTACTTACAGCTTAGCTTTGTGCCATTGTGTGGTGTGACACCTATTGTTACAGTAATTGTGAGAGATTCTCCAATTAATTTAGCATATATATGTAGAATAAACTATTTACAGCCCTAGAGTAACAATGCAGAGCAGTTCAGACACAAGATGACAAAGGCCTCAAAAGTACAAGAAAACGAAAGACATCTCAGCTATATTCAGCTCATGAATAGTTGATTACTGGTCATTAAATGTATGCAAATTCGGGAGCTGGGTAAAACTTTCTGGCAGAAAAAAAGAGCAAGCATCCAATATACATATGTATACAGCATATATTACTTTTGGGAAATTCAGCTGTAATGTGGAATTCCAGACACATGAAAGAGAAGTAAGGAGTAAGCATGCATTAGAAAACAGGATTAGCCCCAAGAGGGCTCTGAGAAGAAAAAAATAACCACAATCAACATGACTTTCTTCCTTGTGAAATGTTGCCAGGCTGTCACTCCCCCAATTTCTTGCTGTGGAAAGCTGTGACTGGTGACTTTAGGGCACAGAAGAGTGGCAAGGGGACAAATACAACAGCGGGAGAAAGAGGGTAGATACAAAGGTGCGTGGATACACGGGGAGTCTATCTGTATTATGACTGAGACTTTTTCTACAACAGTACTCTCTCTGAAATAATTATTCCTAGACTAATAATAACTCTTTGATTAGACTGTTAAGACTTTAATTAGGCTAACAATAAACTCCTGGCTTTGCCTTTGCATATGAAGTGTTTCTTCAGCCCACAAGCCACACAAGGTGCAGTGCAGCAAATCACACAGCCAGAGGGAGAGTGCACCAGGAGAAACAATTTCTAAAGGGGAAATCCTGAGTGTCAGCTTCTATTTCAAAGCCTCCTCATAAATTTCAAGTTAAACAGTCAAATAAAAGAGATAGCTTCATAAGCAGTTGCATCACTGATAACTGTTTTAATTTCCAGGTCTTTCTGCATATGAGTGAGGTATCTCAAAGTTAAAATCACATATAAAAAGTTGTACTTTTATTCCTAAAGAACAAGTACACAAACTGCTTATTAGCACCAAAACTAAACTGACTGAACATTTATTTATCTCTAAATCAAAATCTAATATCAGCTGTTCAGTAAAGGCACTGAATTTCATTTACTTCCCTGGTGATGTGCCTAAAGTACTCATTTTGGAGACACACTTAACTACCTCTTGATTTTCTTACCCTGCCAAAAAGTTAATCAAAAACCAATGACTGGTTCACTCTGAAAAGTGAATGTTGACTAGAAACAGTCCTTGAAACAACATCTGGGGCTTTCACAGAAATACCTGGCAAAGTTGTTCTGTCTTTACCTAAGCTTTCCTACTGTTTTGATGGAATAGTTCAGTGATTAGCATACATATGAATATGGGCTGACATGAGCATTTATACTACCACACAGAAAATGAAATACAAGAATGAGAAGCACTTTTATATTTAACTTACACCAGCCAAATATCAGTAACAAACGCTACCTGAACAACACAATTATTCAAAACATTACTCAGTTGGTGGGTTTACTTTTTGCACAGTAGTAGAGCTAATGGGCTTCTGGTTTCACAGGCACATCCATTTTCTCTGCAACGAAGTTTTGTTCAAGCAGCTCAGTTCCTGTTTATCTAGTTACTCAGCTACTTAAGCATCCCCTCAGATCAAATAACACTGCACAATGAAAGGAGCTTCAAAGTGACTGCCAGAGGTCAGGATACTTTAAGATGTGCAGAGTATGGGCAATAGGACAGTGTAACACATACACAGGCCGGTGTTCCCATTGGCTCCACAGCAACATTCATGGGCACTGCAGAATTTGTCCATAGATATTTCAATAATGGAGCCATATAAATATATGACTACCTTATTTTTGTTTAAGGAGACCAATTTAGGAAAGGCAATTATGTTTGGAAAATTAAGACCAGTAATACTGAATACTGTATTTGCTGATCTGTGGGTTTTTATATGCCTACACATCCACAGTAGACTTATTTCAATCTTTTTCTCACAATACTACCCATTTAGAACAGGACTGTCACCTACAGAACACTGAGTCTAAGTTCTGGCTACCAAATTGGGACCTGCTTACCAACCCAATCTTGTGAAGTTTCATTGATTTCAGGAACCACTGAAATGGAAGTGTCCAGAGTGAGACTCACGCGATTAAGGATTCCTGATCAAAAACAGTGGAGATTCCTTAACCTCTCCACGCTCTGAATAAGAGGTAAGTGTTTTGCAATTCAGCCATTCTTTTCCCCAGAAACCTTACCTTACCATCCATGATTTGATCAAAAAAAAGTAGAATGGGGGGGAAAACAGGAGAACAGAAAAAATATATAAAATATGGGTATTTTTTTTGCTCACCTGCCACAACGCTGGTTCACAACTTCACTGCCTGCGGGTAGAACAGTATCCAAGCAAAGTACTGAGTCAAATTATACTTCATGAAATCCTGTTCTTTATAATGTTTGATCCAGAGACAGTTTCTGAAATAAAAGAGTAAATCATAAGTACAATAAGCACAGAAGAATTTTCTTATTACAGTGTTACTGCAGCAGAGATCAAACACCTGAGGTTCATCAACTGCAGGCAAGGCAGCACCATTAATACATTTGAACAAACACTTTAAAAGTATTCACTATGATAATGCTATAAGATAATTTGACTAGAAACAAAAAAAAAAAAACATCTGAAACACTAAGAATATTATGGCACATCCCATGGCTCTAGCTGTTTGATATAGAAAAGCTTTTTTTTGCCAAGAACAGTAAATATCCATAACTAAACACCTGAAAGTAGGATGAGATGGCAATCACCTTTAATTTCTCCTGACAGATTAATATTCCCATTTAACATGCTGAAAGCCACAGCAAACAAGTGCAAATACCACCCCAAGATGAGTGATGGACTGCAAAGCACTGCCTTAGGATACAGGAGCTGCCACACAGCCTGAGGTATTGATAGAGGAGGGAGTGTTCTGTTCTCTTCCCCCACAGACATTAAATTCAAATTTAGGACAGGCTGAAGTATTTTGACAGAAGTGCCATGCCAATCTTGTATGTTGTGTATTACAGAAGGATTCATAAATCTTTGCTCAAGACAACTGCATTATTTATATAAAGAACTAGATTACTCTGTGCTCTATCTTATATTCATGGAAAGAAGGGCTGTGACAAATCCATCCTAATGGAATTTTATTAACCCTTTTTATTTTAACTGTCATTATAAAAGAAGTCTACTTGACCAGCACAGCCCAAAATTATCTTCACTGCCTGCAAATACATTTCATCTACTGAACCACATAAAATGCCACAGGAAAGAAAGTTAACCTTTTTTTGAATTTGCAGTTCACAGAGCAACTGCTAAGTTTGATTTGAACCTCTGGAAACCACTGCACGTTCTCCAAAAGCAACAGGAGAGGCAAACTTTTTTTAGTAATATGACAGTTTATATACAATGTCCTGCAACCAAAGCTCTGGAACCAGGAATGATAAGTGAAAGAGGGAAAGCAATAAAAGAAAATAGTAGGGGGAGGGGGGGGAAGTCAGGAAGTACAGCACAAGGAAAAAAGATATGAAAAATATCACTGAGATATGTTTCACTATCATATACTTTCAATAATTCATTGAACAAGTTAATTTCAGTGTTTCAGGGATGTTATACTCAGCCAGCTATTCAGTAGCAAGTCAGTACATCCCTGCAATCACATCTGAAGTGGCTTTTATTTATCACCAGATAAATAAATGAACTAACACTTCAAATTTTTAACTTACATTATCACTGTTGTGACATTTCAGTAAAACTGGGAGCTGGTTTTCAGTCTTTCCTATTCTGCTTCTCATGGGGAGACACGTGGTAATTGTTTTATAGTACTCTCAGTGTGGTTATGTCTGACCAAAAGACCCAATTTTGACAACTTGTTAAATCCTAAAGAAGATCCATGTGGACTGAAGGATTTGTTTATTCTACAGTGGCTGACATTATTGTATTTAATGTAACTCTGCTTATGACTTGCCACTTTCTACAATATGAAAGTAACATATTGTAAAAAGGCTTTAAGGTGTTAAATTCCTACAGAGGCCATGAGCCAGTATTGCCTGAAAATTTAGAAGAGTAGAGAGCAACACAAATCTCACTGATCCTCTGCAGCACAAGAGACCAGACTTGCAAACTTAGTCAAACTCTGTTATTAATCTAAAGGTTTAAAAAAACAACTGTACTCGGCCACTAAATAAAAGGAAGAGGCACAGTAAGCCTAAGAACAAGCCAGCAAGTTATTTCAATCTTCCAAAATATCAACAAGGAAAGCCAGTCTGAGCTCAGGGTCCTGTACTGGGACAGCAATCCCAGAATACTGAGACCCACTGGCAACATCGTATGGTATATCAGTCTGGCTTCTGGGTGTTTGTTTGGCTGGGTTTTTTAAAGGCCTACCAAAGCAGCACAAGGCTGAATCCTTTATACTGTCAGTTCACTTTCTGACATTCTTTGTCAAAGATTTGAAGTTCTATTTTACTCCTCAAACCACCCTCCCATGTCTCACAAGGAGATGAGTAAAGCACCTAGTTTCATGAGTAAGCACATAGCTAAAGCCAAGAAATAATTTAAGTAATTGCTCATCTCTGCAGTGTGTTCATGACATAACTGAAGCATGCACTGCACCTCTGAAAAGGGAGGATGGGCAGGACCAGCTGCCAAGGTCAGAGCACAGATGAAAACAACAGATACTGAACTGGAAAGCAAACTGAAGATTAGAGGTGATATTCTGAAGTACTGGCACTTGCCATATCAGAAATGGTAGCAATTAAACCAACACCTACATATAACCTGAATGCTAAGGAACATATATTAGCTAATTTATTTGTAAGCCCATTCCCTATCTAAGCCTCCCAAACAGAGGGCTTGCAAAGCAGGGCCTGCACACCCAGCAAAAGCCCCGGGTCATGGTTCATGTCTCTGCTGTTGCTTCACCGTTTTATCTTCACTTTAATGCAGGCCAATGAATAGGACAGTTTGATGTATCATTTGAGCAGAAAAAAATCTATCCTAGAGAACAGAAACTTTTTTTTGCATTGTGTAATTAGAAGCAATAGAAGAGACACTGAACATATCTTAACTAAGTCAAGTGGTATTTCATTAAGCATTTAACTTGAAGCAACAGGCACATTTCCTTTGGAAAGTAGATATATTGTAAATGCAGGGAAGAAAGGTGGATGCAGTATCATGGCCACCTCTTCTAACAAATTAAAGAACAAATTAACACAAGAATCTTTTGCGAGGTAATGCTACTTACAAGGCTGAAGTATTCCTTGCTGAAGAGTCATACAGTACTAAAAGAATACAACAGAGTACAGCAGTGAATCATCAGCAAGGACAGTTCTATAGAACTGCTCTCCAATGAATTACATCTCAAGATGTAAGTTACCCCAAATTAGTGTAACTTGTGCTTAAAGAGTTAACATGCTAAGGATATCTTACACAGCTGCAGCTAAGGTCTCTAAGGATACTAAGAATACAGTTCCCAAGTTACCCATATTGTGATTAAAAAGCAGCTCATTTCAGCAGAACTGTAGACCTAAAAGGGGTGATTATTTTAAGTGAATGCCACTATTTGAGAAAACCACTACTAAAACGATTTTTGTTCTTATTTTAATATACAAGGAATTATTAGAAAGATAAAAATCCATTTAAGCAGTTCACTTCGAGAAGTGGATAGATTCCCTTCTGCCAACCAAATACTTCGAAAGAATAAATAAAAGAGAAATTGGCAATTCTCAAACCTACCATATTCCAGTCAATAAAGCAATTGTCGAGGCACAGCAAGAGCTGGTTGCTCCCCAGAGGACAGGCAGCACAGGCCAACAGGGAAAGAGTCTTTCCAAGACCAGGACCCAAGCAAGAAAGCAGGGCAGGTTCAGTCAACAGCCCAGAGCAGCAGGCAAATCCCAGATGACAACATAGGTCTAAGGTCAAACCAAGAAGTTAGTCTGCATATCAACATCAGTGCAACGCCAGAACATCAGCCCATGGGTTCTGCTCTGTAGGAGCCACATCAAGGCAGGGCACAGCCACACCAAACCCAGCTCTCCCAACAGCACGTGGGCTGAAGGCTGAGCGGAGTTTAAAGAGGGCCTGGGCCCCTGGGCGTGGGTGGAGGCTCCAGGTGAAGCTGGTCAGGGCCATCAAGGCTTCAGCACCCTGACAACAACAACCAAAGCAGCAATTCTAGAACCTGCATTTTCCTCTTCACTGGTTTACTTGTTTCTCTTTAAAGATTGCCTGCCTTCTAAAATAAGGCAAAGATAGGAATCTCATTTTGCCTTTGATATTGCAGTTATGGCATACTCTGGTGTGTCAGCTTGTTCTGACTCATCTCCATTTAAGTTTGTCCTGGATACTGTTTGCTTGCTCTACTTTGCACTGTATTTGCCTATAATTTACTCTCTCTTCATCTATCAAAACATATTCACCTTTTCTGATCCTCCAATTTCCCCTCCGCATATTTTTGTCCATTGCTGTTGTTGCCTACAGCTACACTCGACCACTTTCTGCCCTAAATGTTTCCTGCCATGATCTATCTTTCTCTCCTTATTCCACTCTCTCTTGTATCTGCTGAATAGGAATATGAACTTCGTAATACACAGGTGAAATGCACTTGGGTTTTGCCTCTTAAAAATAGCCTTTTTCAGGGGCACTTTTAATAATACCACTGATTCTTAGTTCTGAATACCGATTCAGACCTTAAATGATGCAGTAGGTGGATTTTATTCCTCACTATTTAAAATAACCAATTGTTAACACAAGTTAGTTTCTCCCACTTTCAAGTCTGAGATATTTTATACAATATTTCAAGAAATTAAAGATGATGCTAAATATAAACTGAGTAAATTCAGATTTTACCTGTTCTTAAATTTACTGATCAAGTGGTTTTCAAAGCCCCAGTGCTGTTTTAGTCTTTATAATTCAACACACATAATTTGGTAACTATCATATAATAACAGCCTTGGTTGAATGGGCTGAAATGTCACCTGAGGCAGACTCCAGACCTTTCTATGGATAGCAAATGTTTTCCAAAGAACAGGAATCTTTACAAATATGGACAGTCACACATACCAGCCTTTGTAACTCTTCTGAGGGATCAAGTTTCAGTCACTAAATGCAGGAACCATTCACAGTAAAACAAATTGTAATGTGCAGTGGTCATTTATCTAAGGCAATTGAAAAAGCTTTTCTCCCTGAGCTGCAGAAACAGCTCAGGAATTAAAAGTCAAGATCTCTATTCCCAGATTCCTGCTTAGCCCATTAGCCAGTGTGTTTCATGTCTTTATTTTGACAATTTATGGTGAAAGAACATAATACCCAAGGCATACCATGACCTCAACTCAAAACAATGGCCTGAAACTGAAGATAAAGACATCTGTGATCCCACCCACATATCTATTTTCTGGATTGTTGTATAGTATTTCCCACAAAAACTTTATTAGACACTGTATGTAAGTGCTTGGCTTGTTCAGTCCCCTGTCCACAACAGTAATGTCTGCTTTGGTGACCACATGAGTGGGAGACACTGAGCCCCTTGGGGGAAGGATTTACAGCACAGCCCCTTTGCCTTCTGCAGCCAAAGCAGGGGACAGTTTCTCAAAAGCAAGCAGAGCTCTGGTATCAGGGGTCTCTGTGTGTGAACAGGCCAATCATGCAAAGCTGATTCAAGGACATCTTTGTTATGAAACTTGCCTGGTATTTTTCTCGTAGATCAAAGTTTTTTGATGTAGGTGTTAGTGGGAGATGAGAAATTTCATCAAACAGTCATGGTGCTTTCTCAATCTTTAAAAAGAGGCATAAGTCCTCCTATCAACATTTTGATCACCAATTTATTTATACAAAACCATCCTACTTCTTTTCACTTTAATACAGCTCAACTTGTTGAGATAATTCTTTAAAAACAACAACAACAACAAAAAGTATTTAAAATACTTGTCCTCTTTAGTGTCCTCAGAGGGGATTGGGAAGTATCTAGAAATCAAAATGCAATAAAAATCATTGTTCTATTGTACAAAAAAACTATGCAAATCAACATAAGACCAGGGGCTCGTGTCCATAACAACTTTCCTGCTTTCCAAAAATCACGTCTCTACTGCAACAGTACAACAGTATCTTTTTTAACAGTTACCTTAAGGCAGGTCACACACACACAAACACACACACACACACACACACACACACACAAGGTGATTCCCTTTTGCTAACAAAGACTACAGAAGGCAAGTTGGATTGGCGTCTTCACATCCTGCAACTTCTGCCATGAATATGTAGTCAAGAGGAAAACATGCAGGACCTAAGCCATGAAAAATGGAACACCTTGAACATAACAAACAGGCAGACACAATTCTAAACCTGCACCAACACACAGCTTACAGTGCCAAGTTAACCGTTCTAGAATCTCACGTGTTGCCTTTTCTCCATCATGCAAGGCCCAGCCTTCAGATGCCAGAAATTCATTGCCTATCAAATTGCACAACTTCAAAGCAAATAAGTCAAACAGGAAAAAGCGGGGAGCTAGATCACATTTATCCTTCAAAGGCCACAGTGACTTTTCTGGAACAGCAACAGCCCCATCTGATAATGCTGTGTGACACTACTGCCTTGAGATCTGACTTCACAGTAACTCATGGATTTTGGTCACGTTGCCTGAATAGATCTTTTCACTTGCTTGACAAATGTCACTGATCAGACCAGCCACACTCAAGCTCAGATACATTTCTTACCTGCACTCTACCAATTAGTTTACTCTCATTCAGAGGTAAAATCCTTTTAACAACTTTTCTTCCCATTTTTATAATGCCTCTGGAATGAATCTGAATGTATGGCAAACCTTGCTAACACCGAGCAAGATACTTAACATCTTAAGTTATTTTTCTGCCTTGTTAGCAAATTATTCAGCACATCAGACTGACTCCAAGACTGATAATGAAAGCAAGTGTAGTTCATAGCCAAGGTTTTGTCTAGTTAGAAGGCAGGGAAGAGAACTACTATTTCTTCTTTCCTTCCTCCCAGCAGCAGCAGCAGCAAGTTATTAGATCAGCTTAGCCATTCATGCATTCCCAAAAGAACTATGATAATGTATGTCAGCATTACCACAGCCTGCATCATCAGTCTGTCCATCACATGTGTGCTGGCTGTCAGCTGACCCACCAAAGCTGACTTGGAAAAAAAGGAAAAGCACAACGCACATCCTGTTAGTCAGCCCTCCAGAGGAGCCCTGCGTGGATTACACGGGTGCCCTGGAAAGACTGAGACTGCGTCACATGGAGGGAAGGGAGAAGGTGGAACTGCAGCACTTGGTTTAAGCTGTTGTATAATAGCACATATAACTATTTATTTAGTAGCTTAAAGTGATTAGAAAGTAAAGACTTGAATGAATCGGATTCTGTCAGACTGGGTGCATACACAAAAATTGCACAAACAGTCTCAATACACAGTTAGACCTCCCTCGGGCTTGATGTGTAATGTTATCTAACTTGTGGTATTAAGGACAAGCTACACTGTGCTTTCTAGATGAGACACAAGTCTTTTAGTTCAGGCCTTTATCTTAAGGAAAAGCGTGTCATCCACTGCTGTTTCCAAAGCCAGAAGTCCCGAGTTTTAAACGGCTGTCAAATATTTTTGCCAAAGGAAGCAAGTTAATGACTGAAAGATTAGATGACTCAGAGGAAACAGGTACAGCAATAAATCAAATATATGAAAACACAAGAAAATTATGAGAGAGTCAGAAGTTCTTCAGCCTGACATACTTTGGATAGTGCTAGGTTTCCCTAAGGAAGGCAGCCATAAAAACCTAACATAGAGACCATGAAACTCAAATTCTCACTTGCATTGACCATGTAAGCCAAAATAACATGAAGACCTCAAAAGGTCGTGCCTTGTCCCCAGCCTGCCAGCACAGTCATGAACACACACGTTCAGGCAAGACTCTGGGCTGCTGGTATTGAGGAGCAGTGTCAAGTGATCGCCTAAAAAAAGCTGTCACGTCCCAGTGGTTATTTGTCACCCCTACTGCACAAACTACTGACCCTCCAATTGAAGTTGGCCAAAAAACAAAACCCAAGCTTCATAATTTAGGAGACTTTTACTAATTATACTCTAATTTAGAAGGAGAAGATATAGTTATTTTGAAATCCATGCACCAGAGTAGCATGTGTCTTTATCACAGCTTAGTGGTTCTTGCAAAATAAAGACAAACATAATCTCATTTGCTTCTATCACCACACTAACAGATGTTGAAGGAAGGCAAAACAAAGGAACAAAACATATGGAAAAGCTTGGAAGCTGGCCCCTAGAAAAATGACAGATCTGTGGAGACAAGTTTACCTTGGAGCATGCCAGCCTCCCCTCCTGCTCTCAGGGCTTCGTCTGGGGAGATGTAAGAACACTGACCTAAATGTGCTCACACAGGTGAGGAAAGTAACTTTGGATAGTTTGGGCTGGGAGCACCCAAATCACAAGGAATTATACCGGGAGAACATAACCTATTATTTTAAGTTGACAAAGCAGCATCATGAGGCACTTGGACCATTTTCATTAGTATTCTCAGGAGTCATGCAGTGCACAATGCAGTTCATTATCGCAGTTCAGGGAAGGTCAACAAAAACAGCACAATGAACTCTCAGTTATTTTTATACTGAGATCCCAAGTCTGTGATGCAGACAGTGCTGATTTTAAAGCACAGTTAAGTCTGGCTTTCTGAAGTTCTTAAGTCCACCTTTCATCATATTTTGACTCCTAGCATTAAAGCCAAAAATTCTAGCCTTTAGGGATGACATCAATTTTTTCTGTGCCATCCTATATGCAATTAAGTACAAACTAGGATGAATAGCTAGAATTTGTATTAAATTTTGCTGAACTCACTTCCTTCCTTGTATATAGACTTGAGCTGTAACTTTCTCTAATTTGGAAGTCCCTATATGAAGGAAATTTGGGATTTTTTTCTCCCTGAGGATAAAGGCAACTGTCAAATGCAATGCTTAATCCAAGAACAGATCTGGGTTTTGTGTGGTTTTTATGGATTTTTTTTTTTTTTTTTTTTGTTGTTTGGTTTTTGGTTTGTTTGTGTTTTTTTTTTTAAAGCAGTGGGATTGAAGAGTCACTTTGCATTTAAAATTACAGTTTAAATTTAGTGTATTAACTACAGATGTTCATTTAGTTAGCTCTGACTGCTGTCTGCAGCTAGCCTGGGGGGAAAACAGCACAATATGTAGCAGTGACAGGTTATATGCAAGTTTGTAGGTGAGAACTGATACTACTTGAAGTCTACTTCATGTAACAAGTTCATATTGCATGACAATGGTACACCTAACGTTCAAGACAGGAAGAATAACAAATATCCAGTCATTAAGGACTTTAATGTGCTAAAGCAGGTAATATGCACCACAGAACATCTAAAGAATTTGCTGGAGAGCTCCGTAAACTATCTAAATTCATCTGTAGATCATTCTTGAAAAAAACTGGTGAAGCTCCAGATTATTTCCAGAAAGAAAGCAGAGGGAAGTTTAGTTTGTGTCTTAATGAAAGCCAATAAATGAGACTTTCTAAGAAATGGAAAGTCATTTGGCCTAGAAGTGCTGTTCAAGCAAGCAATGAAATTATTGAAGGTCATCAATAAGCACAAAAATAAAACAAGCAAAGTCATGCTACTTAGCACCATTTCCAGGCAGATTACTTACTATGACCACTACTTTCTGTTTTCCAAAGTTTTGAGACCAAGATCCATACCCTATAGACTTAGGGGCATTTAATTATTCACTAAAAATAATTACTTTTACTTTTAAACTGGCTAATCAATATCAGTTTTCAATTAGTTTTCCATTAGATCCCTTTGTGCTATTCCAGACCTGTATTGAGTATTTAGCCAAAAAAGTTAAGAGTTGGTAGATAACACCCAAATGATTTATCAGCACTCTGCCACCACCTCTTGACTTATTTCCATTTCATTTCCCATATCTCAGCTCACTTTATGACACTTACTGCTTGTTAAAAACCAACAGAACTAATTCTAACTGAGATGCTTGACAGGTAAAAGCATTATATAAAGATCTGGACTGGGCTACTGTACAATTCAAGTTCTACTCTTCTACTTAATGTTTAAAGTTTATTTTCTTTTTCTATTTTCCTCGCTTCAAAAGGTAAGGAGAAAAAAACAATCAAACAGATTTTCTTATCAAAACCTTACACTACAGTGAACTGACTTTTGCAGCCAGTGCAATTTGTCACAGCTGAGGAGAACAGCAGGATATTTTCTTTTTAGTAATACTTCAAATGTCTCCTGATTTTAAAACAAGACTATAGTCTCAAATAAATCTTCATATATTTGTCTTACATCTGCCAGCTTTTTATCTGGAAATTTTGCTTTTACATTTTGGATAGATGAACAATTATTAGTCACATTTAAGCATGAGAGTTATAAACAGAAGAGCATGTCATACCCTCTCATAGAGATGTGGAGTTGAGGGGAGGACAAAGGATTCTTGATGTTCTGCAAGAAAAGCTTTTATTTTGCCCTGTTGTTTATTGCCCTTAGCTCAGGGAAACAAGTTTTTCTCTAGCTCTTAGGAGAGCTTTAACTCTTATTTTATGTAGCTCTGTAGTTTTTTTTAATCTTTTGAACAATTGCAAACTTTAACATAATGTACCTTTAGTTTGTTTTTGACTGTTAGGAATCATGTTTTGCTATAAATAGTTTCAGAACTAGGCTCGCTATATGAGAGAATAAATTTACTTTATTTGTTGCAGGGTGGCATTTCTTTCGAGCTTTTTTCAGTAAAATAAGAGATGACTCCTTTTCCTCCCCGCTCCCAGCCTTTGAAGAAAAATCTTGTATCCAGACCATGCAGCAATTGCACCACCTGATGGATCTATTACTGGGATTCAAATTATCCTGCAGAATTTTCCCAACAGCAGGTCAGAACTTAGGTCCAATTATTAGCCTGACTAAACACGGCTCCAGTAAATTTTGGAGCTGAACTCAAGGATAGACGTGTGTGTACAGAACAGGATGTAGCAGGTATTGTTTGTATTGATGCCCTGCTTGTCCCTGCAGTTGCTAATCAAACAACACGAAGGTGAAGCACAGCACAGACCTTCTGCCACGTGAAGAGAGGCAGCATGGAGGCTCTGTGTGCTCAGGAATGCACAATATAAGCAAAAAAACAATACCATCACCTGCATCTAAAAGGTGAAAGTGAAGAACACACATTCTATATCCTTATTTATAAGTTTCATGTGACTTTAGGCCAATTTTTCCGGATCTGTGTGTAAAATACCACATCACAACACTACTCCATGTATCCATACAGTGCTCATCTGCTCATCCCAAGTCTGTTTCTGCTATCAAAGAATTCAAATCCATATATCTGAGGGCACAGCAGACAAGGTCTCCTGGCTGGATGCTTTGTTCTGCTCAAAAAGTATTAACATTCTGAAGTACCATGGACCCAAGCATATCAGATTTATCTTGCTTATTTATTTCCACAGTAGATTAAGCAAAATTAAATTAAGCCCTTGACTGTAAGATCACCACAAATTAAGAATTAAATCAACTATGTACTGTCAGTATGGCAAGCAACCTCCTGGATTTGATGCAATTTATATCAAAATCCAAGAGCAAGGAGGGGAGGAGGATAAGATTCCCATTTTTGGACAGAAGAACTTAATCCAAAAGTGGCAGTACCACAGCCAGCACATGGCAGAGCAGCTGAATTTGCAAGGTTCAACCAAAAGGAAACGTATTTATATGAGAAACTTCAGCTCTTTTGCCTAAGTCATTTAAGTCATTCCAGAACTTATTGTAATCAGGGGCCCCTCAGATTCACCCACTGTCAGACACCACAGCTGGCAAAGGGTAGGAGCAACAGTCTGATTCTGCTCTTCCACCTAAATCTGTTTGGTTTGTAGGCAACCTGCAAGTGCCATTCTGAGTGAAAAGCAATTGAATATGACCTTGAGTATGGCTTCATATTTTTTAACACTGATGTGGAAGATGTTTAGAACTACTTATGTTGTAAAAATTTTCTTTGTTTCAGGATTTTTTTTCAGCATAGGTGAATTGCAGTAACATTCAAGACCTGCATTCAATGTTATTTAAAATGTTCTTTTCACCAAATTCATGTACTAAGAATTGCCCTTGTTATTGTTTCTGTTTTTCCCTGTAGAGCAGGGCAGACCATTATAAATATGTCACAATTCTGGAATGAACTGCTGGTATTGGGGCCTCTGAGGATCAACTTAACTTCAGAAAAATGACTTTAAACCCTAACTTCAAGACCTTGGTTTAAAATACGGTCAAAAGTTGACATTTTCATTACAAAAGCAGTAAAAACTTTGGGATTTGGTCCCTGAAGCTGGAGAGAACGGTAACACTGACTCACTCATTAACTGATAGACTACACCTACATTTTTAGTTATGCTTATTTTTTCTTCTTCTCTTCCTCTTTCACATATTGTGACTGTTTGAACTGACTGGAAACTGACAATCATCTGCTTCCTGACTAATGCAAATTCAAAACTCTGTCACTTTTTAAAACTTCAATCGTTAAAGCTCCTGGCTACAGAGATCATGTAATGGAAAAAGGATCCATTGCTATTTTTAAAGACCTCTCTAAAAACAAAGGAAAAAAAAAAAAAAAGTGTTTGGCTAATGAGAATCAAAAGCCCACATATAGTAGGAAAGGGGCAAGACGGTGTGGATGATGGTAAACAAATTTCCCTAGTAACATGTTCAATAGGATTCATAATTCAATGAGACATTCTAAGCCTATTAAACGTCACCTCTTCTCCAGAAGAATGAGCATCATGCTAAAATATTACAAACCAAAAAGGGTATGTGACCTTCCCAAAGTCTAACGTTCTCCTAATACACCTTTGGCAGTTTCACTTCTGCTGCAGTGAATATGGCCCACAGTGCACACAGAACATCTCAGTGTGCTGGGACAAAAGAAGAGGGGCTGGCAGTGCTCAAACTGCTCCAAGTCCATCGTCACACCTTGTCCTTCCAGCCAATTTCTGGCACTGTGGACTGGGCAGAGTGCTGGGCCAAACTTCCTTCTTTTCTGATAAAGTATCTCCAGTGAGAAGTTCAGCTTCTCCCATCACCTCCCTGGAGCTCCTGTGGGCAGATTCAGAACCTAATGGTCTCCCCAGGCTTCCAAAGGCACTTGGAGCAGAGCTTCTGGTTTTCTTCCCTTTGAAAGGAACCTGATTTATACATGCAAACAGTGCTTTAAAGAACTGACTCAACATGAACAAATTTGAAATTGTCAGGGCATTCCCTTCAAAACTGCACTACTGCTCTGAACTCAATTGCTAATGCAGACAGAAGCCAAAGTCAGAACTCAAGTCAGGACACTGAGGACACACAAGTGCTTTTACCTCTCTCCAGAGGACAGCAAAGAGGAAATGACTGCATAACAGAGAAGCCAACCCAACTTCTACTGATCTGTGCTTGTGACATATTTTTTTTGGTTTTAGAAATAATCTTAAAAACAGGCACCTACTAGCGTATTTGATGCAATACATTGAATTACACAAGTCTATCACACGTTGGGCACAACACAAATGTAAAGTAGCATAAGAGGCTGCCAGTGAATAAGCTTGTAAGCTTAAAAACAAACAGTTTCTGAAAGCAGCAACTTTATATTCTTCCCTGTTATGTTTAAATTTGTAAACCAAAATAGCCTAGCCTGCTTTTTAGAGACTTTGATTCCCTTGTCAGTCTATCATATACCTAAATTGAACAAGTCTAAATACTGGCTCGTCAGCATAGGAAGCAGAGTTACCCTCCTGCTGCTGACAAATACTTTCTAAAGCATTTTCTTCTTAAGTAGAGTTAAAACATCTCTGCTGGGCTCTTCCAATGCTCCTTCCCTGTGTGCTAAAAATGCCGACCTCTCAGCTTTCCTTCCTAGAGAAAAGTGGTAAATCACATTAAGAATTATTGGGCTGAATTGGTTTAGGCTTCCCTCATACCTCCTATCTGTAGGTTCCAGCAATATTTATCACACAGCAATATAGTTCCTGAGGAACTTTTCTATAAACAGATTTGCTTCGAACAACAGTTACATGCTGAAAAAAATTCAAGTAGATCTACATGGCCTTGGCTCACAGAAGCACACTTTGGTGTATGAGCCTGATGAAGCTCAAGATCACAGGTGTCAATGCTGATGTAAAGCCTTTGCCATATAAGCCTTGCAAGAAACAGCCACCAAGTGAAAAGAACAGGGCTAATTAAGGATTTTATTTATTTTACAGTTAGCTTGAAAGTAAAAACTACTGTCTAAATTCAAGCAACTTGATGAAGAAGAAAGGGATTACAGGAAAAGAACCAAACTGTGGGATGGGCACTAAATATATTTTAGTCTAAAATCTAGACAGCCTAAAAATAGTTTATTATCTTATTATATCAGACCAGATACATGAAGTTCACTAATCATTTGCTCATCCAGCCTATCAATAACCTATTTGTCCTAGGAACTTCTAGATCTCTACTATACCTAGTAGAGCACAAATAATATTTTTATTTTGTAGTTATTTCTTACAGAGGAACAGTCAAGCTGAAGTCACATGAGTTGCTCTGTATGGGGGGGTGGGTTTTTAATAGTCACTGAGGAAAAATACGTGACATTTTATGCTCTAAATACACTTCCCTGGGAAATGAGAATTGCCATGTAAGACTGTAGTCTGAGCAATGCTGGAGCAACTAGAGGAACTGGAAACATAATAAATCATTATGATTAATGGAAATCATGTATGTTATAGACCTTTCAGAGAAAAATAAAAATAACCCCCAGCCCCCTCTATATTTCCCATTGTGAGTTTGTCACTAAACCCATCAAGACAAAATATTATAACTTTTAAAAGATCATCCATCATTCCTCTGTGCTACTACTTTTCACCTAAGGATAAAACAACAAAAAATCTGAATGCAAATTATTACATTTTTAAGTGTTCAAACAACCTTTCACCCCAGCTGTATTCATCAACATCACAGCAGACTGCATTTGAGAATCTCAAATAATTCTCCTTACAAAAAAGCTTCACAAGCTCCTTGTGAGGTAATAAAATACTATGCATAGTTATGCATGGAATATAAATATGTCCTTAGACTTGCATAGTCTCTAAATTCTCATTCTACGTTTCATTAATAGCTCTAGGTATATACGGAAAGATGCATAAAATTAATGTTACTATTGAATGTGAATGGCATCATTTTAGAAAATTAAATATTCTTACAATTTTAAAACCAAAAAACCCAAACTCTTAATTCTTGATAGTTAAAAGTCAGCACTGTGACATAATGTTCTTAACCCCTGTCTCTCTTCCTCCCTAATCACGATCAAAAGCAAATCTATTATCAGCCATTAAAATATTAATTATCATTAGAGTTAAAATGATGTTCTAGATCTTTTCTTCTTGCTGTCTTTTAGCAGCATTTTAGAGAGGTTAGAGCTAGTGCTCTTACCCTCAGCTCCTCACAAAGTTATGCAAAGGGACAACCTCTGAAGACCAAATAAAACCCAGACAGACTCTTTTCTTGGACATAGATGAAAACAATAGTCCCCTTTCTGAATGGAGATTTGAAACATCCTCACTTACCTTGAAAATGTAGACGGCACAGAGAGCATCATCTTAAAAAATTGCAACATTAACAGATGCACTCAAAATACTCGTTTCCAAATCAGTCATTGGACTAATCATTTCTGCCTCACAAGCTTTGATTCACTACTCTGCCACTAATAAAATACATCAGTGTTCACAGCTTTAGACTACTCTGTTATGCAAGTAACAAATCTACTAAAACAAAGCATCTCAGGAGCCCAGTTTCTGACTGCAATATATCAATATAAGCAATAACTCCTACAATGTTCACTGTGTTTAAGAGAGCAACAAAATTCTTAAAGTCCTAGATATCCTTCAGCTATTAGGAATCATTACTTTACCCTGATTAAGTTCAATACCTAATCTGTTGCAAAATGGAAGAGTCTGAGGAACACCTGAGCAGCATACACTGACACGGCTGCTGAAAGAAACAGTTCTGTGTGTCTGGGTATCCACGGAAATAAACAAATAAAAAACGAGGAAACAAATGGGGTTATGTTTGTAAACACTGACAAGGCAACAATCACATTATAAGATTCAGGTTCTCTTTTCACATTTTTTAGTATATTTCATAGTATTTTCTGCTTGTTGAATACGTCTTCATGTCACGAAGGCAGCAGTACACTAGAGATGGGCTGTCTTAAATTGAAATTTGACTCAGAGGAATTTTCCATGCCTGGAACCAGCTTAGGACAGCTGGAGCTTTGCCACTGCTATTCACCTGCTCCTGAGAGAGCCCTTTGGGTCTGACATCCCAAAGTTTGTGCTCTCTCAAGCACACAACAAGGAGCTACGGCCTGTGACTTCCAGGAGTTTTTCTTCCCTGCAGCCAGCTCTGCGGACAGGGCCAACACTAGACCTGGATTTGTTCTAGAAGTTTGTTCATAGAGTACTATTTGCCAGTTTGCTGTGCTAGAATAAAGAAATGCCCAACTCGAACTCAAAAACAACATCCAACACTTGCATGTATTTATTAACCAGGGAGCAATAAGCATTATTTTAGGAAGGAAGAACAGAAAGTGTATGCAAAAATGTTTTCTGACTCTTCACGGGCAGCAAGAAAAGCAAGAGTCATCTGTACACACCTCAGCTTTTCTGTAACATTCATTTCTAGTAGAAAAATTACAGAAAAAGAGAAATCATTCCTGTCACTGGGTTTTGGCATTAGGAAGCTGTATTTCCCCAATTTCACTTCTAGTGCATAAGTATCTTGGAAAACTTCCTTCCCAGTTCTGTGTCCTTTCTCCCACATCACACAGCCGGGGCAGAAACCGTGGAACTGGGCTGAGCTCGGCCCCGGCCCCGGCTCTAACCGGGCTCAACATGGTACAAGTATTTATTAGAAATATACAGGTGGTTACAGAACACTCCACGATCTTCCAGATACGTGGTTATTTTTCGCCTCTGTGTCTTCTTGCTGGGGAGGGGAGGGGGGTCTTCGGGGACCCCCCGTGGCCTTCCATAAATGGGGCTGTGTTTTGCTCTGGGTACGAGCTCTGGGCAGTAAGTTTGTGAACTGGGTTGGGCCGGTTTGACTCGATACAAGCCCCTAAGCCGGGCCGGGCCGGGCCGGGCCGCCTCGCCTTGTCACGGAGCCCCCTGGCACGGGCGCTGTAACCGGGGGGGCTCGGGGGGCTCTGCTGGAAACGGCTTCGTGTGCCTCGGTTTGTGGCCGCTGCTCCCCGGCCTGTCCCCGGGCTCCGCTGGGAGGAGTTCTGACAGGTAAGCAGTAATGACCGTGCCCGGGAGCGGCCCCGGGCTGAGGGAGCGATCCCGGGGGAATGAGGGGGCGATCCCCGGGGAGCTGAGGGAGCGATTCCCGGGGGGCTGAGAGAGCGATCCGGGGGGCTGAGAGAGCGATTCCTGACGGGCTTAGGGGGCGATCCCGGCCGGGCTTTGGAGCCTTTCCAAAGTCCGTGTCCAAGGAGGGCTTTGTGGGCGGCGGGTCCCCCCGAGGCCCTGGGGCGGTGGGAGCAGCGGGTGTAACTGAGCTGGGATGAGCTGGGCTGAGCTGTGGCCTGTGCGGTCGGAAAGGGCTCTGGCCACAGGTCTGACTGACACCTGCAAGCTCCTGTCAGTATCCAAAGGTTTGGCTGCAGCAGGCTGGGGAGAAACTCACCAAGTGGATGCAGTCGCACGCATTTCTGTATGGGAGGTGAATAAAATACTAGTACGGAGAGGGTTGCGGGAGATTTTCATTTAAGGCAATCCTTTTTAGTTGTCGGAGGAGGCTGGGACCTCAACTGTTGTGCGGTTTGCAAAAACACTGCGCGTGTAGCATGTGATGGAAAATCTGGAAACTGTAGAAGAAGTGGAGGAAATTCTTCCATTATTTCAGTGTTGCCAAGATGTTTCCCTGCACAGTGTGTTCATTGCATCTTATAAGGATGGGCTGCAAGTTGCACACTTCCAGAAGAGATAAAACAAAAAGGGTATTTACAAGTGTCTGGAAAACATGATCTAGAAGAAAATACTGCATACATTGGAAAGTGAAAGACTGAATGAAACTTAAATCCTGAATTATGTAAGGGAGCTTCTGTGCAGATGGAGGGAATAACTTAATGGTGCTGGAGAATAGGATGAGTTGCAACAGCCTTACGCTGTCAGTTACTTGTGAAGTGGAGATTTGTGAAAACTAAAATGTGTGTTGGGATGGTTGTGGAATTTCAGCTGCTGTTGAGACTTTTGACAAATGGGATAATACAGGTATCGTTTATCATCCCATTGGCTGGGGAACAAGCAAGTGACCCAGTGAACACCAAGCAGCTCTGAATGTTTATCTCTGTCTTCCTAACTTCTCAGTCATTTGGTGTTGAATCATGTGGAAAATAGAACTGAGTCTGGGTGGACTGGAGAGATAAGCACTTCAGAAGATGAGAAACAAGTGCCTATTTGCTTTTGAAAATGAGATTATAGATAAATGCTGTTCAGAGTATTTTTAACTAGCTGAAGGTGAGTAGAAGCAATGGAACCAACATAGCCCTAAGTTTCTTTCAATCACAAATTTATATTTACTGTGAACAAAGGTTTTCCAGCGCAACCAGTGACTGTTCTGTGCTGACCTGAACACGGCTGAGAAGTCTGAACAAACAGCATTGGGCACTGTTAGTGCAGCTCTTTGCATTTTGTTCAGTGATAAAATGGTAACAGATTAGTTTGTAAGTTTGAGGCAAAATCAGAGCATTTTTCTCAACTTTGCTTTTATTTGGTATTGAAACTGGTTGTAAGCTTTGGTTCTAATTTATGCTTCACTTACACAGTGTTTATGCATAAGGGATTAGATCTAAGCAAAACACCCCTTGTAAAGGATGCCAGTGATGGCTTTGGTCTCCTTCAAAAAGCTAAATAGTTAGCTTTAAAAAAGCTTTAACAGTAACTTTAAATTTGGAATGATTACTAGCTCCTTATTTATGTTCATGCACAACTACTCTTGATTGTTCTTAAGAGTCTCTGAAAATACAATTGTGAACCAAGGTATTAAAATGCTTATTATTAGGGTATTGGGAGGCAGAGGGAAAGGAAGGACAGATGGTGAAAATGCCTAAAAACTTTTCCATTCATTTCCTACAGATGTTCTGGCTTACGAAAATCTCCATCTCCTAATTAGGGAAAATGTTTAAAAAGTACAATCTGTTAGCTACGTACCAAGTAGCCTGGTGTGGGAATTGTTGCTCCAGTATTGACTGAAAGTTGGTATTGACTAGAATATATTACCTTACTAAAACCCCTAGAGAATAATTACCTCCGTGAAATGTTTCTTTTTAATAAAAAGAGGGTAGGAAGAGAGTTTGGTGATAGTAAGAAAAAGTGCTTATCAATTGAAGATGGTTCTGACATGCTCCTGAGGCCAGCTTAGCTCATCAGGCTTAAAGAATCCCTATTCCTGGGAAGGGGCTTTCTCCAATAGGTCAAAAAGCTCTTAAGTAAAACAGAGATGAGAGGCTTTGGCCCAGAATAGGGTAGGAAAAACCCTCAGGCATATCTCAGTGTCACTTCAGCAGGAAAAAGCATTGTCTTGTTTGTCACAAGATAGCATGTTTATGTCATTGGAAAATGAAAAAATAAGGGGGTAAAGTAGTTATCAGTAAGTACCTAATACAGTTCAGTAGTGAGAATATTAATAGCAGCAACCTGATCTTGTTTTTCTGTTCTCCCCTTCCCTCTCTACAGACTTTTGTCTGAGGGTTTGGGTTTTGTTTCTTCGTGCACACTTCTATTTCAAACTCAAACTGCTGCAGCAATTTTAGGTGGAACATCAGTAATTTGAATTGCACAGCTCCTCCCTCCACTGCCCTCAGTTGTAATTATTGATGTTGTAATGTAGAAATAAGTTTGAAAGGTTGATGGTGTAGTTTTCTTTATTTTTTCCCTTAGGGAACACTCAAAGGAAGTGGCAATGTCAGTAAGCAAAGAAAATACCCCCTGTAAATGTACTAAGATTTCAGACGAAAGCGAGAAAGATAGTATTTGTATAACATCAAAAAATGAAGAAAGACTTATGGGAAAGGTAATGTGCAGTGATTTTTGAGTGTTTGAATTGTTTTGTATGTGCTTTAAAACAGATGTGACCACCCTATTTATAACTGAAGGTCTGTCTATGGGGAGGACTGATGGTTTAGATTAGCAAATGTTGGAATCTGTTTCTGGGGAGAATACAAATAAGTGTTTGGAGGGGAGAAAACACTGAAGTTATTTTGAGTGCATTCCCTACTTACCCAAATTTTAAATTATTTTGATTGGTATATAAAACAAAATTTGCATGCATCCTCTTCATGCATGTTTTAAGTAAAGTAATACTTGCTTTGTGAGTAGATCTTACTATTAACTTTGTGAAAGTTTGTTAGACTGCAAGTGTGCTCATGCATTTATTAATTTGCTTTAGACAATATAGATTTATGCACTTTCCAGAAGATAGAAACTGGAGGAATTACTCAGAGGGATAATGATTTCCATTTTTGGAGAATATATGAAAATTCTTCTTTAGCTCCTTTCCACTTTAAGGGATTAGTTCTTTATCAGCTGCTACTGTTGGAGACCTAAAATAAGGAGCATAGTGTTTAAGATGGATGAGAGAACTCTGATTTCTCCTTCAGATTGGGACCCACGACAATATTTTGTTCAAGACATTAGCATGGAGAGAATTTTTAAAGCCTCACCATTTTAGCAATAATTAAGTATAATAGAAATTCTTTAATTAAGACAATTAAATAAACTAAACACTGGTTTTGCTATTTTGCTTTTTGTAAAGAAAATGGAACTATTGTATCATTGCAGGGAAGGAACGGGAGTTCAGTAAGATCCTTGGATGGAAGGAATGAGTTTGGCATTTTCTCTTTATCACAGAGGCAAGAAGTAAGTATTTCATGTGGAGAATAATGATGAGAAATTTATATGGTTTTTAATGGAAACTTTTTTTCCCTGGGAAGTACATTGCTTGTTATAAAACCTTTATTTTCTTGGCATAAAGATACACTCCAGTCCTGCTTACAGACACATTCTTTTCCTTGTAGCTGGTATCAAGGATATCTGTCTTTATGTGTAAAATCAACAAATTTTAAATTTTAATAGGAGTAGTTAAAAGTATTTATAATATGTTTAAAAGTTTATCATTCATGTTTACATAGTCATTAGAGTTTTTTTATTTCTTGGGTTAACAAGCTTCACTTGTTCATGAGTACTTTGCTTGAAGCTGCCTCAGCAACTTTTCATCATCAGTCCTGTAGAAAGCAAAATCCTAAGTTTTGTCTGTAGAAAAATAATAAACATTTTTAAATCGTTTAAAGCCATATTTTGCACTTCTCATGATTAATACAAACATACTGATTTTACCTCTCTAAATTTGAGAAGGTAGGTATATTTTGACACCTCCTTTATACAAAATGAATTAAGTCCAATAGAGAGTGACACTGTACCTGGCAGAAATGCCATATAAACAACAGAAATAAAATTACTACCCTCCCAAAACTCTGGTAAGTTTTAAATTTGCCACTTGTTTTGTATAGCTGTTTCAGTGGGTTTTAGATTTGAAACACAGCATTTCTTTATTCTAGATCAGACTTAGGATTGGTGAGCAGATGGATTTAAATACTGCCTTGTTTAATGAAAAATTAGAAAATTTAAGGAGAAGAGTCGAACAAATAGAATGCACAAAAACCCACGAGGAAGTAGCTAAAATATTACTGGTAAGTTTCTTTGCATAATTGTGAGAATATTTTGCATGTGAATCACATATGACTATTATGGTATCTTAAAGAAAGACCCCCCAAAGTATGCAAACCTTTCATTTTGTGTGACATAAGGGTAAGTTAATAGTAGTTCTGTTTTTAGCCTTTGTTCATTGCAGTTCTTTCACTGTCTACTCTTCATATGGCAGTAACAAATTCCTTATTTCAGGTTAACTCTGTTTCTTAACTGCTGCTGTGTCTGTTTTCTGTTGCAGAAGAAAGTATCAAACCTAGAGAGACGTATTAATCCTGTGATAGCATTTCAGAAGGGAGTGTCCTCAAAACCAGCTGTTCCTCAGGTGTGATGCAGATGCAGATTCTGGGCATTAATGCCTGCTTGTACTGAAACCTTGTGGCTTTGACAGCTGTATTTGACAGTTGCTATTGCTTGCATTAAGAGCAGAAAATTTTAGACTACAACATAGGTTCTTTGTGAATAAACAGATTCAAATTAGGGCGTAGACAGTGTGTGTGTTGACACCTTTTGCTTTGATGCTGTGATGTTGGAGAGACACTGAGGTTTTTCTAGTGAAGGGCCAGACCTCTTTATTACAAAGTAAAAGCTTCTGACAGCACACTTGCCCCTTCCACCAGCTGTTTAGTCCACCACTTGCATCAGAGCCATGACCTGCAATTCAAAAACCACTTCCTTAGGCAGTGAAATTGAAAATATGGACCAGCAAATAAAAATGTCACTAACACAGATATTAATACATGAATATTTTTCATGGGAGGTATTGATAGTGCTAAAATGATAAGATTACGTCTTTTTTGTGGGGACATTTGATATGAAGAACAGGAATTTCTGATGTCCTTAGCATGATTGCATTTTGTTGTGCTGAAATTCTAATCTTATGGTATAAGTAGTTCTGTGAATTGTCAGCCTCTTATTTTATGCTGACTGTGTATTTCATGAAAACAAATTTTTCTTTTACAAAAATAGGTTATTTAAAAGACATCTTTGGAGTCAAGTAGTTCTGTTCTTTCACATCTAAAAGAATTACATGTGACAGACATGTCTTTTTGTTAACGGCTTTCACATGTTTTACAAAATTGGTTTTGTATCTTTTTGGCCTGTTCCCAAACACTTCAACCAAATCATAAAACAGTACAAGGTCCAGTGAGATGCTTACAAGCCTCAAAATTCAAATTTTAATTTGGGGTTTTTAAAACAAGCTGTAAGTGTGAAAGCTTTAAATGACCTCAAGCAATTAGATGATGTTCTAAACAGTTCGTAGTGAACCATCAAGTGTTGCTTTTATTTGCTTTAACTTTGGGATATATAACTTGCATTTTTAAAATAATGTTCTGTTGTTGTGAGAAATCTAACAGATAGTGTTCCATTCTGCCAATTGCTAAGTAGTCTTGGAGACACTTGATAAGCCTTCCACTGAAATTCTGTGTTGTTTTATAGAGTGAAATGAAGGAAAGAAAACTCAAAGCAATCCATGTAAAAGAAGAAAACCACGGTAATGGTGAAGGTAAAAGAAAAATTTTTAATTTTACTTTTCAGCATCTCCCTAAATTTAATGCCTGAGGTGTAACTATGGAAAAATTTAGGCCACCTTAAGGAGAAGATAACGGTGTGGCATCATAGCACCGTGTCCATTTGGTTTACCTGGGAAGGTTTTGGTTGTGGGGGCTGCAGGGGTGGCTTCTGTGAGAAGAGATCAGGACTTGGCTCAGTGAGATGAGTCCACAGAACCATTTTTAACCCACTCTGAAATGGACCTTCCGCTGGCCAAAGCCCAGTTTATATTATGGGTTTGCATACTGCAGGATGGTTACAGCTTGATGGAAAGTTAAACTTTTTAAAGACCTTTTCAAGTGGGAAAGGAACAGTGTTTGAACAGCTGGGCTTTGAAGGAGAAGGCTTCTCTTTGGCCACGAGGAGGCTCCATTGTAACAAGATTGGAACAGTAAAACATTTTTCTACAGAAGCACCTAAGGGATGCCAGGAGATACCATCGTCAGAAATAAACACAGGAAAACCCCCAACCCCAACACCTGCTCCCCTTTATCCTCGTTTTTCTCTACTTCGGGTTTTTTTCATCCTTTCCGTCCCCCTCCAACTCGGTCATGCCTAAAAATGTGTAAAAATGTGTATTTGGCAACCATATTGAAACTTTTCCCTAAGAGCTTCTAGACTTTTAACTTCCAAAACAGTGTTAATTCTTCAATACTGATCCTTGAAGTGTAAGATTTTATGCTTAAAAGCAAATAAAAATATGTAAAGTAATATTAATATCTTGAGATAATATGGTACTTTTTTACTTCTTGCTCATAATATACTAAGAAGATTTTGAATCTGTGAGGCAGTGCACATTACATTCCTACCTTTTCCTTTGTAACAGTGTGGGCCTACTTGGTTTGAATGAAGTTTTCTGAATTTCAGCATTTCTGACAGCAACACAACCAGCTTTTTTTTAAGAAACCCGGTTCCACTTTTGGGGTTTTTTTGAAGACCAATGGAGGAAAAGCTTTCTTCAAGCAGCAGCAGTAAAATAGACCAAAATCTGCACCACATTGTATAGTTTGGGTATCATTGGGATTGTTTTCATACCTGTTGGCATTTATTACAGCAGTTGAATCTCATGAAAGCATCTGCAGTTTTACTCATCTGTGCAATGTATGCCTGTTTTAAAACTAAGTAAGTACATGCACAAGTTTGTGACTTTTGGGCTAAATTTAATGGAAGGTACAAAAAGGTACATACACACCTCCCTCCCTTTAGAAATTCAGTCACTGCAGTAATCATCCAAAGTAAACAAATATCCCTCTAGATGTAATGGTAACTTCTTCAGCACTCCTTTTGGTAGCACCCAAGTTGTAGTTCTGAATTGTTCATACTGGTGTGTAAGGAGTGTTTTCTACTTTGGGGAAACCTTACTGGACAGAGAGGAGCCAAACACCAGCAACATGCTGAATATGAACACATGAACATCAGGTAATTGGGGCCACTGCTCTTAGTCTGGAAATACAGAGAGTAGCAATTCACTTTCTGTATTTACATGAAGCTGAGTTAGTAGGAGTACACAGCAGTGTTAGCAGCTTTGTTGTTGTTGTTGCACTAACAGCTGTTTTTGTCTTGGTGCCCAGACTTTCAAGCTATTTCCACATCTTCCTCCCAGAATGAACATCTTGCCAAGGATCCCTTTTGTCCAGAACTTGCTGAAGAAGTCAAAGACCCTCCTCAGAACCCTAAACCTAAGAGAGGTTTTGACGTAAAATCCGGAGGGGACTGCGCTGCCATGGACCCTTCCCAAACCTGATCCAACGTGCACTTCTCTATGCAGGTACCACCTGGACCTGTTCCATTAAAACCTCTAACAATTCTGCATCACATTGGAAGAAACTGGGCCAGATAAAGGCTTTGCCACTTTGAGTGCCTTACTGTTTATCACAGGTTATCATCCCAAAAAGTACTACTTTGTCATTCAATGAAAAGATCTGTGTGGCTGTGACAGACCATTTTGTGATGCACAATCTATAACTACTTCAGAAACTCTTTAGGTGACCCAGAGTGCCTTACCACGTGGTCTGCTGCTGTTGTGTTACTCAGTACTATGTTACTTGCAGTGAGTTTCAAGTTAAAACGTTATTTGTGCTGTAGACAGGATTAATTTTCTCACGTTTCTTACTTGTTACAGTCTGTTACGAATGTTATTCATCAGTTCTGTAAGCTTGATTCTGCAGCGCTGAAAATTAAGTTTTGTTTTTAAAACTAATTTACTTTCACATTTCCTTTCATCTTACTACTTCAGAGGGGATTACTGTACATATGGTAGGAATCAAAAATAAAATTTTGAGCTTCATTATTTTCTTTATTTCAATAGCATTGATGAACTGTGATTTTAGGGATCGTAGTTGAGTGTTTGGAAAGTCAGTGGCTGATCTTATTTCTGGTTTTAGAAATTATAGGAAGGATTCTTTAGTTTTCTTTGTTTAGCTAAATGGCACAAACTTCCACCACGCTCAGGATAAGAACATCTCTGCAGTCCCTCCATTGTTTTGAACACATGAAGAACCACATAAACAAATAGTTGATGTAGTTGGGGTAATAAATTAGTTAATGTCTAAGCAGCACAGATCTATCACCTACAGTGTGTTTATTAAAGATATAACAAAATAAGGTACAACTTCATTTTCTTTTTTCCTGGATGGAACACATAAAGAAAAACATACGTCTTAGGAAAGTCTCTTGACATAAATACTCTAGATTGTTTTTCCAGGGTTGTTCCCTGTATTTCAGATGCTTACTTGCTGGGTAAAAAATGTTAAGGTAGATTCACAGCTGCTAGGGAGTATTTTAATAGTTTGGACTTTCTCCTTTGGCTCACTGTGATTAGAAGGGAGAAGTTCTGTGGGGTTTGGGAATTATTTCTTGGGAGCTGGGAGGGGGTGTCTTGAATGGATCTGTACAAACCCATGTGTGCTCCTCAGTGCACACCTGAGGCCTGGGCCTGAGCAGATACAGAAGTAACTCACCTGTTTCTCACATTATTTGCTCACATGGTCAAGGCCCTCGACCTCATCTTAAATACACGGCTGTTTCTACAATGATGAAAAATAACAAAGCCCTCACAAACTACTTTCCAGAGCATCTGTGGATCTCACACTACTCAGTAGCTATTGACACCATACATTTAAAGGTTCAATACACTGGTGTTTTCCCTGCTTACCCTGAAAGGTCTTCAACAAAGGACAAAAATAGCTTGTGGTTCTAGTAGAGGCAGGAAGAATTTAATTTTACCTGTTCACAGAAACACTCAACTATTTCTCATCCAACATTGTATAAATATATCCCAAGCTTAAAGACAAGGTCAGATTGCTAAATGTTTGCTATTACAGTACAAGAATGTTTTAATTTTATTTTCATGTACAGTTTCAGAATATATAGAGCATAGAAAATGGTATATTTTAAAGGCATATCAGGTAAAAAGAATATCCTAAAATATGTTTGGCCTGCTAAAATTCTAGTTCAAACTGGTTTGGTTTGTGGTTTTGCTATGCAGAACATTCCTGATGTCTGTTCTAGGTGGCATCATGTGTATGCTGCTGTTTGTACACAAGTGGTGGTGTTGTGCATCAGATGTTTGTTGTGTCTGTGCTTTTCACTTTTAATTAAAGGGACAGAGGTTTTACTATGGAATTATTCTGTGTGTTCATGTGTATCTACATCTTTATTTTAAATATTTGCTGTATAAATGACCTGAGCATGATCAAGGCAAGAAACTGCAACATCTCTGCAAGTCAGTGGCATAACAGCTTAACTTAGAATTTTACAGGACTGTCTTCTAGATAGAAGACAGTTGTAATCCATATTTGCTTAAGAATTTCCCTTTTTCATGTTTTAATAAATCTAGCAAAACACATAGCTAATAGTCTAGCTTCTTTCATCTCTAAGTCTCCATCTATTTATTGAAGACAAATTCTGCCTGAAAGCAAAAAATTCAGGTTTTGAACCTGAAATGTATTCAGCAAACTGTAGAAATACTTTTTTTTTAAAATAGGGTAATAATTCTTGAAAATCAGAGCACTCCCACTACGAGGAAAAAAAACTGACATAATACTAGCATCAAGCTAGACTGGGGAGAACGTGTTTTCTTCAGATTGATGGGGGGGTTTACTATTATTTATTTTAGTGTATTGTCCTGCTTGCTCATTCTAATTTTTTAACAGTCTTGTTGGGCTTTCTTTGCTCCCAAAAGACAAGTAATTTAGGATGTTGAAGGAATGAAAATGGAACTATATGACCTATTACTCGTGTTGCAGACTGTTCCTATACACTTCTGTACCTGAACTTGTACTTTGTGATAAACCAAGGAGAAATCTGAAGGAATTGGGTAATTCACCATCCTACGACATCATACATCATTATACATCAACTGATGTATAATGTATTAAGTATTAATCCAGTAGAGCTACACTGCTTTGTGATACTGAATTTATTCTACTTTCATACCTCATTCAAAACCTATTTACTTCTCTATTGCCTGGGTATTGGGCCAGCTGTAGTGAATATACTGAAATAAATAAATGGTTAGAGCTTTTAAAAAGTCAAAGCTGAACTTCAGCATCAAAGCTGTGACTAACCAGTACAGGCCACTTCATTCATTGTCCACACTGACCTCCCAACTCCAAAATCACCATCAGCCAAAGCCAGTATTACACTGCTGAGCAGTTAAGCCTGGTATTACAGCACAGATTTAGCTCACAAAACTACTGAAAAATAAAAACCACCAAGTCATTTTATCTCGAAAACCTAGTCTGGAATTCATAAGCATAGTAATTGCACTCTGATTTGTTTAGTAGTAGTCTTTAGTTCCAGTAAAATCCACAAAGGAATTTAAAATGAATTTTTTAAGCGCCAATTTCCTAATGGGCAGACTCAGGGAATGCTTTTGTAAAGGCCATATTAACCATGAAATCACTACATGATAAAAGCCCAGTGTAATAAATATGCTGAGTTTGACTGCAAAAAACTGAATTTGGCATTGCTGGATCACTAATTTGCTTAGAAATCTGCAGATGAAGGCACAGTAATGCTTGTTTCCCTTTTCTCCCTTCCACACACAATGCAAAACTAAAGGGATTCAGGACGAGTGGGATATTCCTTCACTGCTTGGGCTGTGCTGGTGTCCAGCTGAACGGTGGATTTGCTGGTGAGTTCTCCCGCCAAAGGCTCTCTGTGCTTAAACGTGAAGGAGAGTCAAGAGAAACATTTGCTGGAGTACAAAAAGGAGTTGTTTACTTTTGCAAAGCAAGTGGTTTTAATAAAAGCTTGATGTCACTTACTGCACATTATACGGAGCAGAACCCTGGTCCTCTGCCAGGACAGAGACTCTGAGTGCAGCTTTGGGCTTTGGAACTCTTTGCCTTTTCATAGTGATCTGGGCCTCACTTTTTTAGAACCCCTTGTATTTACCACATTCCAAAGGGATACATCCTGTCCAGGAGTATAGTTAGCATATTGCTTACAAACTAATTTCATGGGCTTTATTTGTAACCTACTGGAGGCCAGCAAGAAACTTAATGTTTGGTAAAGGGAAAACCATTTATGATGATGAAATACGTAAAAGAAACAATTTGGCTCTGTCCTGCTCCAACCCCTGACCTGTATGTGCCAGGCATTCCATTTCACCTGCCTTTTTTTTTTTTTTTTGTGATTGGTTTCGTATCAAGAACACAGTACATTTTTAGAGAAACAATACTTTTACTACAAAACCATGTAAATGATTATATACAAAATGGTTACTGGAATTTGGTTTTGTACTGCAGTGACAGAAAGAAGTAGCTGCTGACATTTATTTACGCTTCCTTAATACTAAGTACATAACACCACTGATCAGGGTAAAGGCAAATGCAATCCAGGCTAAGACGAAGGAATAGCCATATTGGCCTTTAGAAATTTCCATGCTATATTCATGGCTCCGGTGCAGTTCTTCATGCCTGTCTGTGTAAATGGAAGCTGCAATCATAACACACAGACCTGGAGGAGGAAGAAAATACTAAAGTTTAGCATCTTGAAATATTACCAATATACGTAACAACTGTTCACTGTCCCTCTTCTGTCAGTGGCTTCCACCAATGTCCATCCTTTGCAGACCCCTTTTTTCCATGCTCAGACTAAGCTGGAAGCATTTTAGCACATATTTTCAGTTCCTTTGGCACGGATTGATTTTGAAGTGCTATTGTGTACCTGTGTCATTTGCAGTGAATAGAAAATGATTCTGAACATCTGCATAGTTTTAAAGACTGACAAAAAATGGAGTACCTGCCTGTAACAGTAACAGTTATTTAACTTGTTCAAGAAGTTCAGAATCTCAAGTTGTTTCCCTTCAAAGTTTAAATTACTTTATTCTGAGCAGTGATGACAGCCCTGTTTTAACTGCCTCAGCATTACAGAATGGAGCAGTTCACTGTTTAAACAAATATGAAGGATAAGCTATGGCCTCAAAAGCCCTACAGATTTCTCATGCAGCTCATTCTTTTTGAAACCTTTTTCCCCTTCCCTTTCCTACTTTCACAAAGACATCATTAAAGTTACAAGTGTTGAAAAACCACTCACATGACAGGAGCTGGATGATTGAGGTTAACACAAATCTTTCTCCTTGCTTTAGACGGAAGAGTTGAAGAATGAAAACCAGAAATGCCACACAACAGAAAATAGTAGATAGGATCATGGCAGCCTGAACAGCCTGAATTGATTGATACTCTGCAGAAACAAAAGCAGCCTTGATTAAAAATAGTTTCCCTCTTTTGGCTCCTCCTGCAACGTGTAGAGGGGCAGAGCTGTGTCCTGTAGCAGGAGTTCAGCAGACAGAGCAAACCCGTTGTGCGTGCATTGCCTTAGGGTGGTTCTTCCCTCCTTCTTGGTATTAATGCAGCCACTGGTTTGAGGGCTCTTAAAAGCTTCTCATAAAACTGAATAAAAACACTGAAGAGACTCCTTCTCCCACACCACATCCTTTGCTACCATCAGTTACTAAAAGCACAGTGAAACTGCCAGCTGTCCCAGATGGCTCACAAATGCAGAGCCCAGCCTCCCACCAGACCTGGAGACAGCCCTATCCAGGCAGATGTAACCAGACAGGATATCCACACTCAGCTTAGATGATCTGGGGGTTTTACCCTGTCAATTCCCTAACTAGGAGCTAAAGGAACCAATAAATTTTTAACTAGTGTAGCTGCTCTGTGTAACTGCAGCCCTGCTGAGCTCCTGTGGCCCCTCTCCTCCAGCTCAGCCACTGCTGTCAGAGCTCTGGGAGCTGCAGACATTCCTGAGCTACCCATCAGCCAGCAGTCTGGGGACCTGACTGCAGTGCATGCACAGCAATACCTCACATGCAAACCCTTAAATCCGTGTTAGCTGAGATATGTCTGTGTAATGGATCATCTCACTGAACATCAGAGGCCCTGGACCAAACTCATGCTTGGAAAGCAAAACCACTTCATGAGTCCAGAGCTCTTCAAATCATCTCCCTCTTCAATATACACCCAGATTGAAAGTGTAGAAATAAAGCAAATGTCACATTTGGGAATACTTTTTGCAAAGCAGGGTATTAGGCTGGGTTGAACATTAAGGCCTCTTGGTTAAAACTCCAGATTTTGTTCTTTCTTCTACTTTTTCCCCCATTCTTGTACACAGCCAGTATTTTCAGGTTCTTCTTTACAAGTTCAATTCTGAAGCAAATTCTATCACTTCAGTCACTTTCAGATGACTTTACTGTTTTTACCTGATCTAATTTTTAAGAACTCTAGCAGTCATTGCTAGTTGTGTTTACTCTCTTGCACTGGGCTTTTAAGTGCATGTGACAGTTCCTTCTGCTTTCCTCTCACAGAAACTGTTGGAACAGTTGCTTTTCCAAAATGAAAAACCAGTATTAAAGTTTTTAGAAGGCCTGTGCACTTAGAGCATGCAGGTTTTTGAACAATCATATTATTGCCCCTGCAAATTTCATAGCAATTTCACCAGATCTGCTAAAGGAACAGAGACATAGGCATGGAGGGACACTCACCTCTGAACTGATCAGTAATAGCCATACAGGTGCTAGTATTCGTGGTACACACTCTCCAGACATCTGTAGAAAAGTTATCTCCTACCCACCAGGCCTGTAAAATAAAAGTAAAGGGCTATTACAGAGAAAAAATTCAAGAAAGCCCCCAAAACTCCTTAGTTGTCCATCAGCTGTACAGCTGGAACAGTTTTCTGTTCATTTTTGATACTTAACCACTCAAACTAAATTTGAGATGTAACGGTACTTTGGAATGAAGGGTATATGATCCACATGTCATTCTCCTTTTAGACCTCTGTAAAATAGGAAAGGGAATCTTAAACATCCCAAAGCACAAGGGATTTCCACTGTTTGGGCAGAAATTTTGGGTAGTCACTGATTGCTCTCTCCATAAGACACCTAGACAAGATCTGCTTTGTACATCCAGACCCTTTTTAGGATGCACATCTCTTTGAAGGTACAGCATTTGCTCATTTGCAGGAAACAGCAGAATTTACATCCATGAAACAGAAGTCCTTTATAAGTGTTGTGGCACCTGACACTGAATTGATGAATCTCAATGTAATGCAGCTGTGCTGTCAGTGGACAAATGCATTATGGACACTATGGCATCTGGTAGTGGCTACTGGCAAATGAAGATCCTCCTGTGGTATTTCTGTTTTGAGGTTTCAGCATTCAATGCAAAGTGGAACTGCACTGTCTGAGCAGATTTTTATGGTAGCCTGGAAAACGACAAGCGCTCCACACAGTGGCATTTCCTCAGGAAACCCATTTCCATTCCAATAGCTACCCAGGCCTTTGTTTTGACTAGAGTTGTACAAAATATGACTTTTAAATACGACTCCTGGTAGGATCTGCTGCTTAGACACTCCAGGAACCTCACAGCTTACAATGCAGCTCTGCAAACAATACTGCAGTAAAAACTATATTATGGTAGTAGGAATATGTGTAATAGGAACACTGTGTTTTAAGAAAAAGCACCATTTTCTCAGGATGCCATTCATTTGGATTTTGCAGTCCCAAGTTCAATATATTATTTTGCAGCTCTGAGCACTATATAATCTTTTCAGAGTTATTTTCATTACTATAAAAAGCCTCTGAAGATCATGAACTCTAATAGAAGGTAGTTGCACAGTTTAAGTTTGCAATTGCTTAGCTAATGACACAAAGCAGAGTGCATAGATTTTTGTTTCTGTAATAATTTGGTTTGTATGTAGCAGATGTGAACTAAGAATAAGTTGCTTTGCCCACTGTCCTTGCTTTGCAAACATTCAAAGGAGCAGGGTAAGACAACCTGCTCTAGTGCTCAGTTAATGACCTCCCTCCATGGAACAAATCAACCGGCTGACTGAACGATAACATCTGAGTCTGTACAATTTTGCAATAAAAAGTTGTGGCTAACACATCATTTCACTTGGAGCATTGTCTTGGAAAAGACTGTGGGATTCAAACCATCTTCACTGAACAGCAGCAAATTTTTTAATCCCAAAAGCCTGTACACACACCAGACCTCTCAGAGAGTGCAGTGCACAGACTATTGATCACGACAGTGGGCTGTTTTAGAAAGAGGAAAATTAAATTAAAAGCTCGATGTAAATATTGGAAGGTAAATCCTTTCTGGTCACAAAAATAAAATGGAAATTTGAAAAGAATACGATATAAATTATCCTAAAACTTTGTGCTGAAATTGCTTCAACTGAATGGACATGGATACATTCATGGGGTCTCTCATAACTTAACTGGGCATTTTGGACAGCCACTGCTGAGGCAAAGCACACCTTGACTGAAATCATTCCCACACATTAATCATGAGCTGTTTGACTTCACATGTACTTGACATAAAAGGACAGTAGATTTTTTTCCCTCCCTTTCCCTCATATCCAGCAGAGCCAAGTCCCATAGATCCACCTTATGTACTTCCAATAAGTAAGTTGAAACCAACTACAGAAGAAAGACTCAATTTTTAAGCAGAGAAATGCCTGCATGTTTGAGAGAAAAAGAGAAGAAATGGCACACTTACATTGTCAATAGTTGAGATGAACAGCAGTGCTGCTGAGGTTATGTGAAACACGATAATGAAAGCCAGAAGAATCAACATCCTTGCTCTGTGGAAGCTTTAGTCCGAGATCAATCTGTCAAACATAAGGGCATACATGAACAATCATTAAAAGCTGTCAGTGGCTCAACCTGCAATTCCACTGCCTCTCTGTGGCTGGCAGCAGTCAAGGTCAGCATGAGCACTTCACAGTGAGGGGCTGCAGAGTCAGGAACGTGGGGTGCAGTTTGAGTCCACAGCACATGCTCTGTCCCCAGAGGTACTTAACCAGCATCACTGGTGGTAAAATGAATCACAGCTTGAAACGAAGCCAAAAGGTGCATTTTGCAACCTTCCAACGGGATGGCTGCAGTGAATAAACACACAGAGAAGTTTCTTTTTGTGTGCTCCTCCAGCAAGGATGGAAAAGTCCTTCATGTTGGCTTTTAGAGCAGTGCTTTTCAAATTATAGCCTCATGTATGTGATACTGGAATTTCCACTGGCTATAGTGAAGTCTTGTTTCAATCATCCCTTCAAACTAGGAGGAAACAGATCTCAAAAGGATGCTTGTAGAATAAAAATTAAGTACATCAAGAAGTACCTCCTAGATTTAGTAACACCTATGTTGTACCTTAGCTCTCATATCCTTTATTCAAGTTTTATCCACTATATAATGATTAAGAACTACCATTTTTCTCAATATATTGCCTTGACTGGTAGGGTTGAATAAACTCATTAGTCATGTAATAATCCAGTCAGTTATTTTATGTTCAATCAATTAATACTCTCTGCAGGCTACCAATTATCTTCATACCTTATCTAACCCACTTAACTACAATTTCACACGAAAAAAAATATATGTACAAAGGAACCAGAAAATGTATTCACCTGGAATCCCCGGGAAATCTGTGGGCACATAACAAACAGGTTAGGGAAAACTACTGTTACAGATAGACAGAAAAGTGCAACTTCTTGGTGTATCTGTTTCTTCCTGTATAGAAATGCTTGCCAATTAATATATACTATATGCTATAATGACTCTGCAGTCTGACAGATCTCTTTGCATTTAAGATGCACCATTCTGTCCATAATCTGCATGTTATCATTCATCAGCACGTTTCTCCCCTTCCTTTGCTTTGGACACATTCTTTTATGTTAAATGACCCCGTTCATATAACACAGCAAATATCCAGAAGAAAGGACACTTATGATTATATTCTTTTTTTCAGGACTTCCATGATTTCTTTAATGTTTAACCCCCTCCCTCCTACTGCCATTTAGTAGAGTCATGAGCCACATGGATAATTTAAGCAAATAAAAGGACAACTTTGACAGCACTTTAAAGCAGTTCCCCTGGAATTCTCATTGGGTCAAAAGATAACTACTCTGCAAAACTTTAACAAAAAGATAATTGACAGCATAATAACACGTTGAACTGAGAGTGGAAGTTCCAAACCAATCCAAACTGCAGTACAGTGTTATAACAAGCTCAAAGGCAAACAGCATTTAAGTGTTTTGGGGGCAAATGACTGGATAACCTTATATCTGTATCTACTTGGAATGACTGAATGGGAAAGCCAAGTCAAATCCTGAAATAGGAAAAGCAGCTACTCAAGTCTGTATTGCTTCCCATTTCCCCTCTGTCAAATTTTGCCTTCTTGGCCACAATAAAGAGCAGAAAGTGGCAATTTCCTCCAAGAAGCCCATCCTGCTGTGTGACTCAAGGCCCTCTGAATCCAGTTCTGCTTCTAGAATGTCATTCATGGCTCTCTATCGAGCCCTGCTTGAATGAAAGGAAGGAAGAAGGAAAAGAAGATGTTTTGTGGGTTTGTATAATGCCACATCAAAATATTTTCATTATGAAATGTACTAGTCTTTGCACAGCACCCTCTTGTCTTGTGGCTGGTTTTTTCTGAGTTTCATTTCTTTCACTGATGGTATCTAAGCAGACAATAATGCAACAGTCATCTGCCATACAAGGAGAGAGAATGAAATTGTACTCACTATTATTTTAAGAATAACAATACAATTTCATCTTATTACATGAAGTATCATAAAGCAGGAGACCAAAAAATGTAACCTAATTAAAACCAATCTTGCAAAATCAAGACTTGTCGGCACAGAAAAATCCACTTAATCTTCAATCAAGTGAATGTTTCTGTTTTGTTGTTTCAGTCATAAACAGAAATGTTTCCAACAGAATGGATAAACGTATGTGGCTGATGAGAAGACATTTTATGTTTTACCCAAATAAAGCCAAGATTGAACGAAAGAGGCTTTTGTTTTGTCTTTAAAACAAAACAAAACAAAATAAAACAAAACAAGACAGACACTAAGAAAGGTTTGATGTTTCTGTTACGAAGTACCTTCATAATAGCCATCTTTAGATACTTCCTCCTGACTTGCTGGCAAAAGCTCCTTCATGAGCTGCTTCAACTTCTGTGCACACAGATACACTGATACAGGGGTTAAATACACCAGGGGAGAGGAAGGAAAGGCCATTTCCAAGTAATTAATACCAGGAAGAGCCACCAACAACCGCTTATCCAATCTGTCACACCTGAGCAGGGATCCCAGAAGTGCACAGAAAGATCCATGGACTTCAGTCACTCCTAGAAACTTTCCCTTCCCATGGAGGCCAAGAACAAGTTTCTGTGGTTCATCACAGCCCACACAACAGTAATGAGCAAGGAGGCTCTTCCAGAGAACTCTGTGAGATCTGTGGGTGGGAAGCAAAGGGCAGCTCCCCTCTCCTAAGAAGCAGCCAGCAATGACACAGAAGCTACTACAGTATCTGCATCCCTGTCAAGGCAGAAATTCTGGACTTCATCTCTCAGAGGGAACTTTTAGTCCTCCTCCACTCCAGACAATGCTGGAATTTAAAAGCTCACTTTGGAGACTCAAGATCCTCCCATTCCCTCAGCAAGAACCTTTTCCTCTGCAAACAGCCTGGGTACCTCTCCCAGCAGCAGACAGCTCCTTTCCTCTCCCTATGAGCAAGGCAAGGGCACAGTTACATCTGCACATGGAGAATTTCCAAGAATACTCTTTTGCACTAAGATTCAGAATTCTTACTCTATTAATATATTACTAACCAAACACTTTAGTAACATCCAATTCTGCAGACTAGCTGGATTCCACTTTATTTCTTATTCACCATGAACTGTTTCTCAGGGACTGTCTGCAGGTTCACCACTGTTCACACAATTCTTTTCAGAGCATCTGAAACCCCTGTGGAAGCTGCCACGTGCCAGGGGCTTGTGCCTCACTTTTTTAAAATGAAGAGTACCTGCAAGAGCAAACAAGCTGGCACTGCTGTTTAACCTGGCTGAACCCATTCTCAACAGAACCACCAGCAGTTTGGGTTAGATTAAAATCCTATAATCTCTTGCATTTTATTTAATTTATGTAAAATATTGCTTGGAAGGGGCTGTTTGTAAGAATAGAAAATACAGAAAATGCATTTTTAAATTGTATAAATTTGGGAATCTTGTACTTTGCACTATTCACTGAACAAGAATCTGCACACAGCTATATTAAGAAGATGCATAGAAATGATCAGACTCTTTCAAGTAAAACTCTGGTATTAATGTGTGATGTGACAGAGGGCTCTGCAGCAATTTTTTCCATTGCTGTTGAGCAGCTTTGGAAGCACTGCCCTATTATCAGTGCTAATACACACTGTTTTAATGGCTTCTTGCTCTTGTAGGAGTCTTCTTTTAAATGAACCATTGCTTGACTCTTCTGTTTTAGTCTCCTAATTACAGGTAAGATGAAAAAAAGCTTCCTGGGCAGAGTGATTTTTTACTTTCTCTCATTTGCAGTAATACACACTATGCTCTCAAGTCAAGGTGTTCATGATTTTTAAGTACACTGCCTTTAGGCATGGATGCAACAGACATTGTTCATCATTCCCCAAAGTGGTTTGAATTCTTTTAATAGTTTTGACACACACTTGCACACACACACACATATGAGAAAGGCTTTTTGGACACACTACACTATCCTTTAACTGAGATGATGGTGCCACTCAGAAGTACACGATGAAAAGACTAGAGGCAACAGTCACAAGTTGCAACAAGGAATATTCCAATTGTGAAAAAAAGTATTAATTATATTCAATGAGCATGATTATGTACTGGAACAGGGCCCAAGAGGCTGTGGGATCTCCATTCTTGGATATCTTCCTGACTTGACTGAAGGAAGGTCCAGAACATCCTGAACTAACCCCCTGCTTGGAGAAGGAGTCTGTACTGGAGACCTTCAGAGCCCCTTCCAGCTCTGCTCTCCTGTCAACCTGCAGCTATTTCAGGAACCCCCCTGTACTAACCTCCAGCAAAGCTCTGACAAAACAGAACATAAAATTCGACTTAGCTCATCACTTGTGAAATTAAAAACGGCTTTGGGTGTTACAGTAGCAATAACATTGGATGTCCAGATGAGTTCTTTCAGTTGCAAGCACTTAATGCCACTTCACAGAGTATGGTGTAAGGCAGGCATGTACAGGGACTGCTGAGCAACAAGCACAGACTGCCACTGAATCCAGAAAGGGTGAGTTATAGGAATCCCACTGAACACATCCAGATTTACTGTGGTAATAAGGTTTGCCACAAATTCTGCTAAGTTGCAGGATACTTACACAAAGCACATTGAAAACTGAAGGCCAGTTGCATTAACAATGATTTTTTTCCATTGGTGTTTCTGGGTAATACTCCTGTGCTACCTTATTTTGCACAGGGAGGACAAGCACAGCCATCACAGTTCTCTGGAATCCCTGCAGTAACACTGACTATTGGAAGCAGCAGTTTGCATTTTCCATGTGAGAGCCTGATGTGCTTTACAAGAAGTGGCTACGAAGGGCCTCTTCTCTAATCTTCTGGACATGCAGAGACAAGTACCTTTATACAAGATAAAACAGTACAACAATCACAGAACTGCACAGTAAAATAAGGTATCCAGGCCAGGGGTTCCAACATTTCTGTACTGTAGTGAGCAAACATGTTACAAAACTGGATTGCCACCCTATGTCAAATTACACACACACACACCCCTGCAAAAAGAAGTTTCAGTTTATCTTTAGGATAAAGTGTATCTTTAATATCCATCAGTACAAAGAAACATGACTATTTGAATTTTTTCTGCTGTTTAGTACAGCAAACAAGCAAAACTGAAAACACTGTCTTAGACAGTTCTTAGCAGAAACTTTATCACTACTTTCCAGCCCAGCTGTCATCTCCACAACACATGCTTTGATTCCTTCCCATGCAGTTCAACTCTGCTGCCAGGCTATTTCTCATGTTTGTGCATATTTGATTTTTGCAACCAGAGAAACACGTACATAGTACAGTATGTTTATCCTGTGCTCATTTGCATTGGCAAGGCTAAAGCTTACCCTACCACACTGGCTGCTGCACTCACTTCCTAAGAGCAAGTCAGGCTTTTCTATCACCTTCATCTGAGTCCATGTATGAGAAAATCTCAACACAGACAATCCTGGTTTATCCTCAGAAACAGTGAAATGGCTGCAGAACAGCTCCTGCGCCGTGCAGACCAAGCTGGGGGTGTGCAGACTGCTCCTCACCCACGTCCAGTGTGCTGAAAAGACACACCCAAATGCAGGGGCAGAGGATCCTGCTAAACAAGTTACCAGACCTGCAGCTCTCTGTGCTGAGATGTTTCCTTGCAACTCGAACAGCAGGTCTTTGGGCCATCAACAAGCATTCTGCTCAGCTGAACTTTCTTGAGGTCACTGATGTAACACTCAATCAAAGCAAACCTTCTTCATTGTCAATTCTTCTGCCCCTCAGTGCTATAATTAAGTCTGAATATGTGAATTTAGAAGAAAAAGTTCGTATACTTGTAGCATGAGAAGTCTGTTGTCTTGTGATGCATCATAAGATGTTTGATTTACATGATGGTCCTTTCCTTTTGCTCGGAGTTCTTGTGCCACATCCCTTGGTGTCTCATGACAGAGAACTCAGAAGTTGACTCACATTTTGCCTGTACCATTGTCTCTAAACTTGCATAAAATCCCCTGGTTTATAAGAAACAGAGTCATACTGTTAACTTTCTTTTTTTTTTTTTTTTCTTTTACTAACTGTGAAGGCTTCTGGTTTTCTTATGTGATTCTCAGCACTGGAACCAAAAGTGAAATAAGTACAGATGGTAGAGATTGTCCCAAACCAGCAAAAGCTTTGAGGGTTTCAACAATCCTCTAATGCCTAAATATGAAACAACATAAAGGACGAGAAAATCAGGAAATGTAATACCAAGGCAATAATTACACCAGTTGAAACAACTTACTCCAGTTTCTTTATTCCTTCTGCCTGCGTTTATTTACCAGTTGGGAGCACCAAAATCACAAGATATAATTTAGAGTATATTCCTTAAAACAAGGCAGATAATATCGTTATTTCTACACTTTGCCCTTTCAGTGTTCTCCAAACTGTTGCTCTTACCCTACTCACAGTCTGTGGTCTCTGTACATTCATCCATCCTTTGAGCCATTTCCACTGGGTCACCTGCCTGGCACTTTTTGTTGCTGCAGAGTTGCCCTGGCCACGTGCCCGAGCTGCAAGGCTGCCCTGACACGTGTGCCCAGTGCAGCCACCCACCCTCACACCCCTGGGGGTTGCTGCGCAACTGCCCTGCTGCCACACATCTGCATTTTTCCATGTCACCTACAGAAGAACCCTTCTATCATGCAAGAAATCTGGGAAGGATAAGAACATCCTTGTACTTTTCTTTCTCTTTTTTTTTTTTTCCTGTGTCATCAATGCATATTGAAAAAGAAAACACAACTAAAGCAATCTAGTTCTGTTTTAGGTGATGACTTGGGAGCCTTACTTTAAGAAACCAGCCTTTAAACATTTCATAGGACAGGAGTGCTAATCTTAAAGTTAACACTACATGTAGGCTTATGACGAGCATGCAAAAGCTTTGCTGCCAGGAATCCCTGAAATATATATTGATAGTTCTCTGGTGCATGAAGTGAGCTGCTATTGTTAGAGCTCACAGATGCACAAACTACGTAGATAATGAGGGTTTGCTCTTATTAAAGTCATATTTATAAATGTAGTTCAGTAATTAAAAATATAGGTCTACCAACAGATGTCAAATTCTCTGCATTTGTGCTCACAATATCTGCGTTCAGGGAATTGAATAGATTGTAGAACTGGACTCTATCCAGCCTATTCTTCATGTTCAAGTGTACATTCAAATCCTGACCTGTTTTCATGCTCAGGTGTTACACAGCTGACAGTTCATACAGAAACAGTATGTCCTCCAACCAGTGACCTCTTTAGCTGGGCAGGAGACCCCCAAGAAGCACTGGCTGGCTCTGACGAGTCCTCTACAACACTGAGTGGGGACCCAGGAGGGAAGTGCAAAGAAAGAGTAACAGTCCATGCAGCAAATGGGCTCCCACATGATTTCTTCCTGGTATGAAGCTAAGCATGAAGAACAATCTATGTTCTTCCTTAAATAAAATTTCAGGCACCTACTTCATGCTGGACTTGGAATCAAGGGGGCTAAGTGTCCTGTCAGCCCCTAAATGGCACAGACACCATCAGCTCTTTTTGTCTATAAGCAAAGGCTTCATTGAGAACACACTCAAGCCCACAGCTCCTTGTGCTACCTGTTTTATGTGGAACGGACAGACCTTGTCACTTACACTTCCAGCTGCTTTTCAAAGTCCTTCCTCACAAAGCAAGGAAATCAGAAGGAAATGAATCAATGTTCCCTGCACTCAACCACAGCAAAGGAAAAAAAATCAATATAGCAAAAATTAATCCACACCATTTTTTAGAGCGCTATCTGAATTATAACATTTATGCTTTTTTTAACTCAATGGCAGAAAACAAAATTAGAGTCATCTTGCCAGGTCTAGATTTGTTGGTGCTCTTGCAGCAGGCTGTGTTTAAGACCCAGTAACCTCCAGCACAATTACAGCAGTCAGCTTGTTGTATTTTGATAGTGAAATCCAGGGGCTTGGAGACAAACTGGCAAGATATGATACCACACTGGTTTTACCCATCTTCTTTCAGAAAATCTTGCCATGCAACCAAAGCCCTGAGGTCTGATTTTTGTGTGCACCATGACTAACATAAATGTGCACCCACAGCTTAGTAAAACTTTCTGTTATCACAGCAGTTGGATGTCTATCCATCCTACCAGTACCAGTGGGACTCCCTGTGCAATAACAAACTTAGAATGAACAAGGTCATGTTCTTGGCCTACCTATCACCCATGTGTGAGGGGATGCTGGAACACCCTTCCAGCTCTTTGTGAATCAACTTCATAAACATCTAGGCTCTCCTCAGAAACCCTGCCTAGTTACCAAAAGTGGGACAGATGGTGCTTACAGTCAGGTCTGGCAGATCTTCCCTGGAATTCCTCCCTTCTCACCCTGACCTCCTCATTAGACCTATGCTATTAAGCCCGAACTTCCAAAGTTTGAGAAATTATAACCCTGCTGGTTCCATACATTTCCAAACAAAACCAAGAAACAAATTGCAGCAAAAATGCAGACTGCTAGCTTTGAGTACAGAGATCCAAAGAAGCTGATGTTTCTAATTTCTTAGGAATGCCTTTAATAAAGTTTTGACCTAGGGATGCCAGCATTGCTGCCACTTCTGTAACTCTGTCAGTCGTTTATTTGCAAACAAGTCTGGACTGGGTTTAGACTTGCCCTACCACTCCTTGTACTGTGGCCCTGCTTTGTGAACTGGAGAGGAAAGTCACTCTGCCATGAAGCCTTTGTGGGCAAACTGAGCAGAAGAAAACCAGCAGGATCTATGGGAAAACTGTAACACAATGCCCTGTTGTGGGGTGGGGAAGTGTCACTACCAGGAAAAATGTGCCTTTTGACACCTTACCTGAAAATCCTAAAATATAAAGAACAGCTTGAAGCTTAAAAAATTCAAGATAGATATATTCAAACACTCCATCAAAACCTGGAAGAGAAATGCAACAGCAATCATACGCTGAGAAGACAATTTAGCAGGTACAGAAGTCAGCTGCCTACACTGACAGACCCCTGACTACAGGCATGGTTAAATTACAGTCTTTAAGCCTTCATCTTTTCAAAACTGCTCTTTAGAGGGTTATGTGTGTTCAGCAGAAAGACTATGTTTTTCTTCCTCTAGCAGCACAAATCAGCATCTTCCTCAAAAGTAAATCTTTTACCTATTATTTTTTTCCTTAAAGGACTTTTTCTTGTAACTGTACTTTTATGCTAGTTAATCATTACCTCAGATTCCAGCTGTTCTATGTCTACATCTATGGTAGGCAGCCATAGTACTAAAAAACACCTGAATGGCTTACAATTAATCTCTAATTCCCATCATCATTGTTGCCTGTGCCATCCATCGTCTGCTCTTCCACCCTCAGTTTATGCTGAGCGTCACACGCCTTTGGAAAATGCTAACAAAAAAATGGTATTTAATCAAAGATACCCCATGGATAAAGAGATCAGTTCTCAAAGGGCACATATTGTTTAAGAAAACCCAGCAGCAATTTGAAAGAAGGAACTGCTTTTGTACTGGAGTTTCTGGTCTCTTACAAAACATAAATGTATTCTCTGAGCTTTCACAAAGGCATCTGCAAAACATGTTACAAAATGTTTGTAACTTGAAGTATGTATGGGTAGAGCTTAACTGTATTCTTAGAAAATGAAGAAAAGCACACATCATTTCAGGTGTTCAATGCATCCTCACAGTTCAGCCAGGTTGCTTGTTGTGCACCAGATACTTCGGTATAAACAAAGTTGTGGTACACAATAAAACCTCCTTAACAATCAAACTGGTCTAAAAGTACTAAAAGGTTGTTTTCCTAAGCTTAACTAGACAAGAACTTCTCGTTCTGACTTGTTCATTTTCAAAGATGAAGACAGACTGGGGATATACTTGCTTGCAGGTCAAGGCAAACATAGAAGGAAAAAGAACTGTTTAACTCACAGATGAAAATAAATGGCTATAAATCAGGTGTGAGCACATTTAGGATGTAAATTATAACTCTTTGAGCTATCACGTTCTGGAACAGCCTTACAATCACTGCAGCATAGCAAAAAGAGACCAGCCTTCACAAAAAGAGGATTTATGTGACCCAGTATTGTGCTAGTAGAGTAGCAGACCTGGTGTCCTGAGAGGACCCTCCAGTTCTGTGCTCCTGTGAAGCCAATCCCAACAGTTTCTCTGAGGTCTCTGTTTTCAGCATGATACTCATGCCCTTGCTGACTTCCCTTCTCTCCTGCAAAGGCTTGAAGCACTGGGAGCAGTGCTGATGTGGGGCAGTGCAGTAACACGGGGTGATCCTGACAACACACAGGCAGCCTTGAGGGAGGATTTGTTTCTCAGGTGGGTGGCAAAGCTTCAAAGAGAGAGCAAGGCTTGTCTCCCTTGTCTGAGGGTGCCCCACGCACTGCTGCTGCCTCCCAGCACTCAAGGGCAGTGATCAGGAACCAGAGCGCTCTCTGCAGCCCTGCTGGCACAGCCCTGCCCCTGGCTCGGGACTCAGCCATTCCGTGGAGCTGGACAAAGACCCAGGGGTGTACTGATAAGCTATTCAAGTTATGAGAAGCCTCCTGGGAACCAGCATCTGAAGCAAATAGCTGAAGTGAGGTGTGGCCTGGCCTCACCCCTGCTCAGTCACTGTGCGGCCACATTTCAGTGTCAACGCTGTCCCTGTTCAATACCTTGGCAGGGCAGGGAGTGACAGACCAAGTATAATACCAGACCTTACATCAGGTTGACAGATTAAGTGTATCCTCAGCCTTAGTCAACGACAAGAAAGAAAGAAAAAAGCACACCTGCAGCACTGACTACACATTAACACAGTTCTGAGAGCAAATCTCAGATCCTGGGGTCTCCTGACTACCGATTGCTGCTTATCCAGAGATTATTCTAGATACAACAAAACAGCTCGAATGATTTATGCTGTTCCACCTAATTAACTGACAAACAAAGGCAGAAAAGGTCTGTCTTCCCAGACTGAAAGCAATGCATTTAATTCGGTAGAAATGAAAGCTGATATTGTTTTAACTTTGGCAGATGCTCTGTGGAAATTGCTAGCAATTAAACGCATTGCATTCACTGTTGTTAAATTTTCAAACTCCTTGTTTTGATTTGGCTTAGACTAGCCCTGTATTGAGAAATTTTGGTTTTCGTTATTTCAGAGTTTACACATCATCTATCAAGAGTGTGAAAATACATTTCTATTGATGGTACAACAGTTGGCTATAAAATAGAGAAACTCTTCCACAACTACTACTGCTACTTGGTTTCACAGCAACACTGTAGCATGGGATTGGATTTTAATAGCCAGCCTACCTCCAGAATGCCACGTTTACATCCTAATTTGCAGTGGGTGAGATTAAAGTGAAACTCAAAGGTTGCAATGTGAACTTCACAAGTCCAGGGAGGATTTCAAAACCCTTGTCTGAGCACACTCACTGCGCAGCTCTTGTGCACTCTGGTGCTCTATGGAAACAGCCCAATCACCTCAGCTACCCCACCTCAGCTCTGCTCTGCAGCTCCACATCGGCCAGGCTGGGAGCCCAAGGAGTGGCTGGGTCCCCACAGAGCCACATTTCATACCAGCCACAGTGCCAAGTGAAGGCACATTGGGCACTCTGCCATGTGACAGATGGGCAGGCTCAGCCAGCTCCTCACAACTCCTCATCAGACTCTTCTCCCAGCCTTTGGTTTGTTTCTGCACGTGAACCAGGTGAGTCTGCAGAACCACCATTAGCAGAGACATCCAGAGGCCACTTTCTGTATGGGAGAAAGCCAGAATTTTGGTGTATCTCAGGACAGTTAACACCTGCACTAAGCACCTGAGGGAGCATTCATACTGCCCACCTTGCCTGTGTGCAGCCTGTGCAATTCCAAACACAGCACAGCGGTTAAGAACCAGTGAAGTAAAACCATAAATATATATCCTATAGCCATCTCTAAGGGGTATTTGAGTCAGTCCACTTTCTGCCACACCTACAGACTCCTGTGAAGATCTCTACACAGCCAGAGGGTTGTATTTTAAGGTCACACCCAAATTATGAGGCTTCACCTGGCATGCACATACCATCATTAAACCTGCCCATGAAACTTCATCGGCAAAATAAAAAGGTGTAATTACATTTTCCCCATTCAGTGAAGAAATAATAATTCCTTTGATGGATGAATTCAGGACATCAGGCTTTCTCCTGAATCCCACCCAGCAAGATCTATTTTCTAAGAATTAAGATGCTTATCTTGCTAATGAAGTCATGAGCATCACGTGACATTTTGATACATTTTACAAAATTATCTTCTATCTAAAATAGCAAAAGTTTCGACTAAAATAGCGAAGACTGAAACTCCACTGCAAAGATCACTGGTTTGCTTTGAGCATCCAAAAACCAAACAAACCTTAACAAACAGCTCCATGAATGGAATTCCTTAGTGTTGTGCTTATGTTTCCCCTGCATTCCCTCTGAGACCAATGTGATTTCAATAAAAGCTGTGCATTCCTTTCTACTTTCAAATTTGGCTGTGCTGAAATATCGCATGGATTTTACATAAAGTGTTTGCTTCACTTCGGAGTAAATCTCTTTCTTATTAGTTCCTGTGTAACACACTGTCTCATTCTACTGGGTCTTCTTCCAACAGGAACATGGAGGAGGACCTGGAAAGTACATCTGCCAGCTAGCAGTATAAAAGATCTTGTCCCCAGAGACCTATTTATCTCTTTAATTAAACACATTCTTGTACTGATTTATGTGGTGGTGTCATGTCTTACATGATGCTCTAGGCACAAATAGAACATGAAGTGCCAGTGGAAAATAAAAATACACTCAAGCCACTGAGGTGAAAAGGGAAGAGTCTCCTTGTGCTGCCATCCGTCTAATTTTTAAATGGGCAGGGCAACAGCATCATGAAAGGACACAGACTGCGACCAATATACTTAGCAAAAGTGGAGGAAAGTCTTGCTTCTCTAAATATCCAAATGGGACTCATGAGTACAACATTCTTCTGATCACTGTAGGAATGTCAAACCCAAGATGGGAAACAACCTTGAGGCAAACAGGACAACAAAATAAAAGCAGTGACAATGGAAGTAAAAGAAAGATACAAGGCAACTGTGGAGCAAGAGGTGCTAATAAATCAAGAGGGGTCAATGGCATTAACTGAAAGTAGGTATAAGGTGGAGATCTTACTTTCTTCTAAGCAATGTTGGCAGCAACAATAACTACAGCGCCTAAGAACTGAGACAGAATGCTTGTCTAAGAGAATGATGTTTTGCAGCAGCCTTCAGTCTTGACCTGCTCAGTCTGTTGAACAACTTCCTTTATTAACAAGGTTTTAAATCTGTGTAAGCAAATAGAATTCACTGTTTTTCCTCACTGGCAGATCCACAGCATAATCAACACTGTTTGTGTGCTTACGATAGAAGTCTTTCCAGACCACAAATAAAGAATACAACACCAGTAGTGTCTTGTCTACTGATTGTATGTTGGTTTTATTTTACATTATATTAAGAGACCATTTTCCTTCCCCAATGAGCATACTAACAAGAAACTGATCATCTCCTAAGAGTTTTCATGGTATTGCTCTATTCCACCTCAGTTAATGTTGATGGCTATTGGCAGAGTAATTCCTGGATTCCTGGCTGGGCAGACAGCTGACCTGGTAGCATCCATGTCAGCCAAGCAGCTGGCATGATACAATCTGTACACATCTTTATTCAGCATGGAGGATGAGTCTTCCCTCAGGTATCCCAACAGTATTTCCTAACTCAACTCCACAAGTTCATGAGGGGATTCAGAGGACAAGCAAGAGTTCTTTCTTTCAATGTCTTTGAAGCAAAGGTCAAGACCCATGTTTTCCATATATCTCTGTTTCCATTCCCACTCTGACTTCACCAGCTGAGGTAAGTACCTACCCCATCTGCATTCCCTACGACAGTATTTAATTTGTCACACAGTCACAGAAAAGTCGCAGAACTATCCAGCAAACTTGCAATTCACGTTTCTGCTCTCAATGAAACTCATGCCCAATAGTTCCCTACCGTTTATGTGGGTTCCTGCCTGCCCATATCTGCAGACACCTGGCACCTCTTCCCCAGCAGTCCAGCCACACAGCTCTTTCCCGAGCTGCCTTACTCTGCCTGGACAGCAAAGCCTTCAAAATCAACATCTGAGAGCAGGTCTGAATGAAAGAGTCATTACGGACTATTTTTATTTGACAGAAAAAAACATCTGCTCAGGCAAGCAAGAAGGCTTATTTTACATAGTTAACACACCAGCACTGTATGTTCAGAGTCCGAAAGTACATGAAGAGAAAGTTCCACTTTTTCTCCTTCTGATGGAGATTAGCCAACCATAGCTGTTTATTTTCAAAGTTCCTGAAGAAAACTCCCAAGAAAATCCAGTGTATATTTTAGAGCTACTCAGTGGGTTTCTTCATAGCCTTGTATCAATTCAGAATATACTCCTAAGATGCTCAACTGCAATAATTACTGATCATTTACATACTATTCCCAGGTGCTGGGGGAAAAAAAGAGACCTTCCTGGGCCATGTGAACAAAGTATTTCTGGCAAGAAATTAACAGAGAGACTGAGCTCGAGGTTTCTTGGTGGCACCATTCTGTGAGTAGGAGCAAGCCCTGGGTATGTCTGCTGAGGAAAGGCCAGCAGTGCACTATTCTTCCTAGAAATGTCCAAACAAGGAGCTGACCTCTCAAATTCAATACCCAATATTGCGGGCAACCCATGTTACCGAGAGCTGCCTGTCTTGTGGCTGGCACACAACCTCCCCAATCTAAGTGGGACATTACACATAGATAAAAACCACCAGCGAGTGCAACTGCAGTTTGACTCAAGTGGAAAAACGTTTAACGCTGGCAAAAACTTCATAAACCGAAATCTGCACTGAATTATATCTAAGTGTATTTTCCTTCCACTGGAAGGCGGGGAAGGGAGCGGGGGGAGCAGCTGCCAAGAGCAGCCACACGTTACTGCAGCACACGCGAACTGCGCCGAGAGTTCGCCACCGAAACGAACAGAAAGCAACTCTCCGGCGGAGAGCGCGGACTTTCCGCCGGCCCGGCCCAGACGCGGAGCCCCCGGCGAGGAGCCCCCTCGGCCCGGCCCGGCCCTCCCCGACGGCCGCAGCGCCCGGCCCGGGGCTCCGCCGCACCGGGGCCGCCCTCCCCGCCCCGGCCCACAGACGGCGCGGCACCGCGATAAAACGCGTTTCGTAGTAAACAAGCCTGTGATTTTTACTATTCCACATCTCCCACCTCCCCTTTTTTTTGGTGTTTTTTTC
>VXBX01007701.1:0-51264 GCA_013400415.1 Scytalopus superciliaris | reverse complement strand
GCCCGGGGCCCCCCCGAGCCGCGGCTCGGGCCGTGTTGGGGCAGAGCCGCCCTGGCCGGGAGCCCGGCGAGCTGGTCTGGGCTTGTTCGTCACGGAGGAGAACGTGTTTGTGTTTGTTTGTGTGTGTGTGTGTGTGTGTGTGTGGAGAGCTGGGGGAATCTGCACTCTCAAAGCCATCCCCGGGCAGCGGGGGCACTGCCCGCGCCTCACGAACCCCCGTCCCCTCGAGCGGTTCGCTAACCATCATCGCCGCTGGCAAACACCGCGTTTCCAGCCCCGTTTGCACAAAATGCCTGATAAAGGAGGTAAAATAATGACCCTCTTCAACGGGGTGGTGGTGTTTACTCCGGCTCGCAAGCAGGATGAAGACCGTAATTCGGCTTTTTGGCTGCCTTGCAGGTTTTTGTGTTGGTGCAGGCTCTTTGCTTGCTCAGAGGGCTGAAAGGTCTCACCTGCCCTTACCACAGTGTAACCTTGGCTGTTCCAGTATGACTGTCAAGCTGTCCGTCTTATATTTGTTTTCTTTTGTGTCTTATCTCTGGTACAGTTCTGCACAAATTGCTGTCAACATTTGTCTTGGTTGTTACCTAGAAGTCAAGCAGACCATGACTCTTTGGGTTCAGATCGTACGGGCAAGTTTATGAGCAGTGTTTCCCAATCCCAGGGATTATCTCTTCTCTGAGAGCTGGAGTGAATTCCAGCAACACCATCCCTATTCCAAACAGCAACTATTATGCTGAGTAAAAACAATGTGTTCATTACTACTTAAAAACTAGTAGCATGATCTTACTTCACTGCAACTCCACCCCTTCTGAAGTGCAGCATTAGTGCCCATGTAGAGCTGCTGGGAATTTCTTGCTAAAAAGCAAAATTATAGGAACACTGAAAGAGTTGCTTTGTCAATCTTAGCACTCCACCAAACACTACAAGCAATCCAACCAAGGTTGGCATTTGGTGAGATGATAAACACCTTAGGGTGTCTTTTTTATTTTGATACCAGCTTTAGCTCTCTTACAACTACCAAACATCAAACACATCTTGTGTTCCCAAATCACGTTGGAATCATAGGCAAGCATATCCAGTGCCATAAACAGTCCCCACTGCTCACTAAAATTTAGGTTTCTATATGCTCATGTATTCCAAGTTTCTGGGTAGGAGGGACTGGCACTTAAACTAGTGGCAGCTTCTTCCTTTGTACAACACCTATTTTCTGGTAATTGCCTTGTGGTTATACGGGAATGGGAATTCAAAGTGGCCCTCAGGGGACATGCTCGTTGCTCTGGGGCTGAAGAAGCAGAAGCAAGAACCTTGGGAGTATCGGTGGAGGAGACAGCCCTGCTTGTCAGTTCCCAGGGATTTCAGGAAAGAAAGTGTTCCCTCAGGCTGAGCCAACCACTGTAAGCATGAGCAGCCTCACCTCCACTGAGCTGAAGCATTAGAGCTGAACTCGCTTAAAACATTCCCCTTACACAGAGTTCAGTTTGCCAGTGGAATATGAAAACAGAACACTTGATTTTTAAACCAAAGATGTTGTTGCTTACAATGTAAGGTACTAGAAAGAGGTTAATTGACCACTCTCCATCATGCACTGCTTGCTAATAAGTGCATAGTATTGTCCCTATAAGAAAACATTTACCATCGAAAATAGTCTCCCTTCTTTCTCCCTCAGTGTCTCTTACTTGTGTTTTCAATTGTTGGATAGTTGTCATCCATATTTTACCTTAGCTAGAAGCTAAGAATAAATATTTTTATACCAATATCAACACACTGCCAGACGTCTACAAACTTTTCCTGGAAACAAATTATCCAAGTTCTGCTTTTCAGGCTTGTGTTGGACTGGTGTACTTTGAGTGAATTTTACTATTTTTTTTAATGCAATGCTAAGTGTGTGAAAGAGGCCCTGACATTCTCCCTGCCTTTCCCTTTCCTCATTTGCATGAAGGATGAGGGTGGGAAGGAAAAGGTGGCACATCCAAGTACCCCCTTCTGCTTTGCTAAGTGTACCTTGAGAGAGAAGCTGTTTGAAACCAAAGCGACTGACAACAGAATTCCTAGTGGGCAAACACAAGACAAGTGTTCCATGCCAGTTCTTCCTGCTTGTCTTGCTGTGTCCAAGACAGTGTCTTTGAAAGCAGACAGAATTCATAAGTGAACACTTGTATCTCTCCCACTTCTCACTACCAGTTGTCATTCAATGGACACAATTTGCCTGTGTATTTTTGATAAGCCTTTTTTTCCCAGTAGTTATAATTCCCTTTTATACATGAGGAGCTTTCAGAGCAAGGTCTGAAAGTACAGGCTGAGCTGCCATCATGACCAAGAGAGGCTGTGTAATGGAAATATGGCCTCAGATGTTGATCCTGCTGACATTTGTATGCATTGAATGGTGCAAGTTCAATGTGAAACAGCTTATAGACAGTTTGCAGATGGGACAGTGATAGAAGCGTTGGTCTCATTAATTTGTAATTAAGCTTTTTTTTCTTTTTTTACATGTGATTACATAGCTCCAGTTTATGCTTTATCATGTATCTGTCAAAATGATAAACATGTTCAGTATTTTTGTAGCTAGAAGCGATCAGGGCATGCACTGTGCAATAACAGGTTGTAAGTGAAAAGGGACTAACAAGATCTTTGGATTTATCTGAACAAGAATATGAGTAAACCTGGAAGACAGGAACCTCGTGATTTCCAGTGACTCCAAGGAAGAGAAGCTTTCAGACTGGGAGAGCTGCTGATCAGTAGGGTAATTGAATAATTACTTGTCTAAATGTTAAATGGCTTCTGATAAAAATATCTCTGCCTAGATAGCCTGTAATCTGACCTCTATCCAAGTGGAAATACCATGCCGAAACTCCTAATAAGAGGAATATATGGCACCATTCTCTATAGGTATCCTTGTAATACCAATCTGTTAGTTTGTTGCAATGAAAACCAATGTATCTATGAAAGACTTTTAGCACACCAACAAAACTGACACTGTACTTTATTTCAAGAATCCGTGTAAGAATCCTCCAGATTATTAATTCAGAGTATGCAACACTACCAGACCCTTTCCAGGCTTATTTTTCAAAAAGAAGTTACATGTACTGCCATGTAGACATAACCAATACTGATGCTGAAGGGTAAGTGGTTTCATCAGTGAAACTGAGTTCAAATGTGGGCTTGTATGGCTGTGCTGCCATTGTTGTTATTGAATAAACTGCTCTTAATCTGCTAGGAAGAGAGATATAGATGGATGTATGGATGGCTGTATTCTGTAAGCAAGACTGCAAGTTGAACCCTTGATTTTGTTCATCGCTGCTGATCAGGAAATGAGCTTGACAAGCTGAAAGCCCCAAAACTGTATTTATAGGAAAAAAACCAAGAAACACACCAGGAGTATTTGCAGGCATGAATGTTTTCAATCTGGGGATCTGGACAAGGGTACAAAACCCTTAATTTAGCATTCAGACAGGAACTTGAAGACTCTTAACTTGTATAAGGCTTTTCATACATAAGGTATCATTAGTAAAATAAATGGAACTAAAAGTTAAATCATGCAGTTTTCCATTGTAATAAAACACCAATGTTACTTTCCTTTTAAAATTGTTTGTCTTTTTCATAAGTTAGTGGAAAAGTTTCCTTAATAATTTAATGGCTGTGTGAAGGGACAAATTATGTACTTTCCATTATATGTATGAACAGTTTTGTAAATCTTTCTTTCATTTTCACCCATTAGTGGTTTTTTGGTGTTTTTTTTTTTGTGTGTGTTTTGGGGGGAGTTTTTAAGTGTTTGCATGTACAGAATGATAGAAAAGTCTAAGCTGGCAGACACCTCTGGAGATCACCTGGGCCAATCTTCTGTTGAAATGATTTCACCATTGGACAGCTCTCTGAGGGGAGGAAGGGAGAAAACAATGAGAAAGTAAAGAGTGAAATGGACTTTCCCTCTATCATGATTTTTAAAAGTCCATCCAAAGGATCTGCCATGTCATAATTTCATTAGTCACCTTTAAAACCACTGAGGCAGCTTTGTTCCCCTTCTCCTTCCCCTCAGCAGGGATCAGAGGGTTCTTTGCTTTCATCCCTGAGAGCCCTGCTGTGCTTACAGAAAGTGTCTCAGATCTCCACAAACCTTAGTGTGTCCTTGGTAAACAACCTCACTCACATACCCCTTCCCACTCCAGCCCTGGGAACTTCTCCTCCCCCTCAAAGAAACATTAGGAGGTTAAGCAAGAGCAGCAGCTTCCCAACAACCCTTAACTCCTTGAGAGCTGAAGTCCTTGTTTAGGCTTGCTGAGCCTAGAACCAGGAGCTTGGACGGAGTTCTGACAAACTTAGGAAATCTTGAGGGATCAGAAGACATTTCCTTTTTCTCCTTCCCTGCATCCATCTCAGTCAGGGTTCTTTTTCACTGCCTCTTGCACAGAAATATCCTGAAAATGAATGTCTTTAGCTGGCTGTGCTGAAACAAGTGAAAGTCTTGGCCATAAACAGCACAACATGTCAGGGAGCTGTTCCATGGTTTATACAGCAAACATACATAGGATATAGCATATATTCAAAATTTTGTTTACCATGCAGGACCTGCAAATCTGTGGAGATGACACTGAATGAAAAGGAAGAGCATATCTTTCCTTTCTTCCGCACTCTTTTGTGTTCTCTTGGAAATTGCTCTCTTTGTGTTAATGTTGTAATCGCTTTAAGAAAACCAATAAAAATTTCTGGCAATAACTAGCCAAGGCAAACTATAATGCTGCCCCTGGAAATGTTTTTACTGGATCAGACAAAACTGTTTGCCAGTGCAGTGATTGCATTATGAGAACTTCTTAAAAGCAACATTTCAGAAAATGCTCATGGATAAGAGCAGTTGGTTAGTAGGTCACATCTCTTTAGCCCATTTACAGAGTTTTTTCTATTTAGTCAAAACTTGGCCAGACAATGGTAAATTAAAAATTAGGTCTGTAACTGGATCTAGCTATTAAAATTCTTTAACATTAGGATTTAACAATCCTAGCTTTGTTTGGAAAAGAAAGGGAAATAAATTGGCAAGAACTAAAGGCAAGCTGCAACAACAAAAAAAAATGTATTGTGGAGCCTCTGAAGTACAGCACAATATGTCAAGGGTTTAATACATTCCAAATAGACCTGTGCATTGCTTGCCATCGTGCCAAAACAACAGCAATAACAACCCAACCCTCCAAACATACAGCTCTACTAACCAAACACAGTGGAAAAGAACTTCCAACCTGTCACTCTGCTAGAGATACGAATAAGGAGACTAAACTGTGTTACTAAAGAGGACTAACAGGGGTTTGGCCCCAGAAACTTGCCATTGTTTGGAATCTGTGGGGGTGTGCGTTTGAGTGGCAGGACTAGATTTCATTGCACAAACAAAATCCAAAAGAGGGTCGAAGTGCCCTACAGGAAGACACTATTTTGAAAAATAGCCACTTGAACTGCTCTAGAGGAAGAGTATATTTTGTCACTTTGGTTACTGACCCTGTCATCCAAAAAAGCAATCTTTAATCACTCACAAAACATTTAGAATTAAGTAGAAAATATGGTGTTTGCTTATCCAAGAGAACTTCTCACTCAGTACACTCCAAATAACATCAAATGTTTAGAGTGTAAGGAATTAATACATTTTCATCTGATCTGTAAAGTAAAATAAGCTACTTAGCCTTTTTATTTCTTATTAGTGTCCAAACACACAAGAAGACTTACCCATTACAGCCACAGGTGAGTGGCAAGCAGCTCCACCAGTGAGGGCTCTGTATTTCTGTACGAACCTGTCCTGCAAAGCACACATGCAAATAAACAGCTCAGCACTGCAACCCATCGATAGGACAGTTCTGCTGCCCTCCCCATGGAGCAAACCACAGCATTCCTGCAGCTTTCTCACTTAAACAGCAAGCCTGCTATGCAGATACACTTCTCTTCCTATAAATGTGTGCACATGCACACTACCAAATATGTACTCATAGAAATTCAAATCCAGGAACTGGTTCATCCGAAAAGAATTTTTGGATTAGCGTGTTTACTGAGGAATGGCCCACAGTGTAAAGGTTCTTATTCTGTACATCACTTGGAAATCCATCTTTGTTTATTATGCCTCCATACACGTTAGCTCCTGCTAAGGCTGTCTATTAGAAGAACATATTACTGTTACTCCTAGTGAATTCTTATGTAAGTTGAAGTATTTCACTGGTCACTTAATTAAATCCCACAGGAAAGCAGTACAAAAAAAGGGAGAGAACACTTGCTGAAGTCAGTGAAATATGCATAACTCTTCATGAGAGCATTGGGGTGCTGTATGAGACATGGACATGGCACTGAACAAGGTTCTGCCTGCAGATATGCATTTTTTAATCTCATTCACTTAAGTGGATGTTGCCACAGGCAAGATTTGGACCTGTGTGCTCTTAAACTGCTTTATTTTAAACTGTTTTCATAGTGGCTGCAAATATTCATACTAAATGGGCACAGTATGAGCCACATCATTAATAAGACAAGTTTTTAGTGCATTACAGCTTTAATAAAAAACATAAATTTGAAGTATTAATGATTCTTACAAATTTTAGATTGTAACTCCTACTAGATAAACAGTGCATAAGGGTATCAGGAAACAGCAGGGCTGTTTTGCAGAAGGTGATGGAAGGTAAAGATCTTGTCCTTAGCAGCCTTTCATGTATATAGAACCTATTGTAGTCAGCAGCTCAAAACCCCCTTTAGCTGTTGTGAAAATAGGGACCTGACAACACTTTGTAGGTGCAAATGGTTGTGGGTTTGGTGGGATTTAGTAACATTCTGTCATCAGACTTGCAATTGCACGAGTTCAAAAGCTGTACAGGATTTCTGAATTGTTCCTGAAAGAATATGTGAATTCTGTTGGGATGAGTCATTTATCCAGTGTGCTCTCATCTGAATTTCCTCATTAGTCTCATCCACTGATGTTACTTGTCTTAGGTTTCTTCATTCAGTTCAGGATGGTGTTGCAGAAGCTCCTGTGGAGCTTGTTACCACATCTTAGAAAACATTGCATTGACTCTTGAGATCCTAGAGCAGCATTAAGTTTTTTCTGCTCTCTTACGAGACAGGCCATTTCCCTAATGTGAAAAGAGCAGAACTGGTTCTAGTCATGTGTTACAAACACAGTACTGAAGTTCAAAAAGATCTGGAGTATTTAAGAACTTTGAGCCTTCTTTGTTGCTGAATTCTTCTGAATGAACCATACCAAGCAGTTTATTCTCCTTTCATTGAAAGCTTCTTTCATACGCTCTTAAATTATAATTGAAAAAAATGTTTCTGTATCTTTTTCTCATATTTCTTTACTATGCACAAGCTTGCTGCCACCAGAGTGACTTACTGCCCCAGTTCATCAATCCCTCCCCAACCATGCTATACAGCCATCCTCATTTAATTGCAAGAGTATATCTTCATTTCCTCTTGTGCTTAACCTTTGTGCAACTCCCCTTCCTCTCAGGTTTGCATGCACTAGTTGCTGACTGCTTGTCCCACTAGTTCCAGGCAGGAGCAAAGTGTTGATCAGGGCTGCTGAGGCAGCTCAGACACTGCCCTGAGGTGGCCCTGGGGATGCCCAAGTGTCTCTCTGCCTTGCTTGCTCAGCCAGGTGCTGAGTCAGTCCTGGCAGCAGCCTCAGGGTAAACAAGGGGTGAAAAGGAACCCACAGCCCTGAGGTAGATGTGACAGAACAGGAGACAGCGAGTCCACTGGAGTACACAGCACTACTCATTTTCTCCAGTGAGGCTTTACTCTAAACAAGGAGCTTCTACTTGCTAGGACTGCTATCAACATTTTAAAAATCAGCTTCATCTTTGGGGTTAGCCACACTAACTGTGTGCTTCAGGCATGAACTCAATCAAAACATGCACAGCAAGAACTCCTATCCCTTTTTTGCAAACCACGAGACCCTGTACAGTGTCAGTTCAACGCCTTCAGCCCAAAGCATGCTGCTGTGTGCTAACAAAGTACCCTTGCAAACCATTGCTGCCACCTGAGAACAAAAATTACCTCAGTTACCCACTAAGACAAAAATACAGTACTTATAAAACAAAGGAAAAAATTGCTTGAAATAGTCTTTTTCTTCCCCATAAATAGGAGTCCAGCTGTGAGTGAGGGCTGTTGTGAAGTTCTGAGCCCAAATTCATGTGCATGTTAAATGCCATAAACTGCTCATGGCATTCTGTGCAGGATGATTCACTTTTTCCAACCACTTCAGTGTTGCACATATGGAATCTGTTGTATATTGTCAGCCAGTGCTGCATTATGTTTCATCCCCTTGTGTATATAAACCATGCTGAGTCGTTCAGCCATTCCTCTAATATCCTTACTTCTGCAGGGTTCCTCTCTGCAGAGAGAGGCCAAGGCTTTTTGATACTTTATTTTGCAATCTCAGCATGGGATCTAATAATATATTAAACTTTATTGTAATAGCTACTCCAAGAACACAGAAGATTATTTGATGCTGTGATAACTTGAGCAGTTGGACTTCAGACTGCTCAGCTTGTGATCCTAAAATTGTTCACTTTTGGGATTGTGTGTTCTGGTTTGGGGTTTTGGGTTTTGTTTTTTTTGTTTTGTTTTGTTTTGTTTTGTTTTGTTTTGTTTTTTTGGATGTAACAAGATTATCTTTGAGCTTTTTAATCCCTTGCAAGTTTTGACAGTCACATTTGTAGAAGATAAAAGCTCCTTCCTGTGATGTAAGGTCTTCTCATCTGCCTTAACCATTCAGTGTTTGGCAAATAGGATTAAAGCTTTTATTTGCATCAAAACAAAAGTTTAAAGCAATCGACTGTCAATAAACCTGTTGGCAGCTGTTCCAAAATATCTGTGATAGTTTATAGATAGCTGTGACTGATCAGCAGCGCTCACCGAATTCCTCAAGAGGGTGGAACTGGAACCAGATCTAGTGGGTGTGTCGTGAGGAACAAGAGGGCCACGTGGATGTGCTTCTTCCCCTTTCTCCCGATATCCAACCCAGAAGTACAGCAAGCTCTCATTTTTCAGGCAAACCTTTGGATGTGGCACTTTTTAGGATCTTTTGTTTGTTTGTTTGTTTGTTTTTTGGGTTTTTTTCTGTTTGCATTTTGGTTGGTAGGGGTTTGGGTTTTTTGTTTTGTCGGTTGGTTTGGTTTGGGTTTGGGTTTTGGAGTGGGGGGGTTAGTGTTTGGGTTTTTTGTTTGTACTGGGAGCAATAGCAACATCAACTCTCAGATTAAGCCTGGTTTCACACTCTGTGTGACCAGGCTGTTGCAATCTCCCTCCTTTGCCATATGTTTGTGACAACTTAAGCACTCCAAACTTCTTGTAGCTTTGTCCAAACAGAGAAGTCACAAATATACACCATAAATTCAGGCATAGCATAATGAAAGAACCCTGAAAACCTTGAATCCCTTGTGCTGAAAACACTGAAGAGCAGGGCTGGAGAGTCATTCCCTCACCCTCTCTCTCACATGCACCTAAACCAGCCTGACAGGTGAGAAACAGGCTTTCTGGTGTGGTTTTTTTTGCCTGCTTTGATAGTGCCTGCAGCCCTGCCAGGTGCAAGGTGTGGCTGCATGGGAGCTGAACTGCCTGGTGCTGAGTTGTTTATCTTTGCTGGGAAACCTGCATTTACCAACCTGTGGGAGAGAACTTCGAGCTCAGACATTGTGCTCAAAGAAGACCACCTGTGGTGAAAGCAGACCCATCTACTGCAGTGCAGGTGTATCAGTTCATACTGACTAACTGAAGCCATAATGAAAAAAATTTGATTTATCCCTTTGGAACATTGCTTTTTGTTGTCCTCTCCTAGTGGCTAAGTGTAAAGATTACAGGCTCCATTAGCATCTGAGGGAATAATGCTCTCCACCCTTCCAAAAGCAGAATTGCTACTTTGTGAACTTCCTATATGCTTACTGTTTTCTGCATTTTCAGAGTAAGTAGTGACATTGCGGGACTGTGGCTTGGATATGTATTTATATATATATAAAAAAATCCCACAGTGACAATCTGCCTTGCAGGCCTCATTTCCCAGGCCCATGACCAGCAGTACAGCCAGCTGAAAAGCAATTCCACCATAGTGAACCCTGTACTAAAGTACTGTGGTAGCTTTACTGTTAAATGGGATATTTGCATGTCAGAAGATATTGGGATGCAAACGTTTTATTTCATAAACAAATCCAGTTTTGATGTAAACAGGTTTCCATGTTTTGTTGTGTTAATGGGCTTGAGGAGATTGATAACAGCCCCGAGGAAAAAGACTTGGAGTAGAGAGGACTCTGAGGAGATCTTAAAGCCCCTTCCAGTGCCTAAAGGGGCTCCAAGAGAGCTGGAGAGGGACTTTTGGCAAGGGCACAGAATGTTTGGACAAGGAGCTATGGCTTTCAACTGAAAGAGGGCAGGGTTAGATTTAAACATAAGGAAGAAAGTCTTCCCTGTGAGGGTGGTGAGGCCCTGGCATAGGTTGCCCAGAGAAATTGTGGGTGTCACATCCCTGGAAGTGTCCAAGGCCAGGTTGGATGGGGCCCTCAGAAGTCTGGGCTGGTGGAAGGTGCCTCTGCCCATGGCAAGGGATTGGAATGAGATGATCTTTTACAGTCCCTTCCAACTCAAACCATTCTGTGACAGGAAACTTTTTAATCTGTTTTTTGTCATCTCTGTGCTATTTGTGTCCCATCTCCCCCTCAATCTCTCCTCTTTTCTCTCATGGAAAGTTAGAATTACATTAGAATCAAAGTTTTTAAGAAAAGAGAAAGAAAAACAGTCTCACTTTTCAGAAACATGAGGAAAGCAGCCTTATAGGTTTATCCAAAGATGTATAAAACACTCCTATAAATGACTTTATATAGTGTGAGGAGCTGCAGGAGCCTGTTTCTTTAGAAATCTTGCAATGCAGCGTTGCCTTCCAGATCTTGATCTTGCAGTGGAATACTAATTTGAGCTCTTCTGGGGAATTTTCCTAATGGCTTTACCTAAAATGACTGTTTTACATAGAATGCATAAGGCAAAATACTGACTTGTCAAAATTCAAATCACTTTGTGGGAACAAATAATTTTCTTGGGGTTCTTTGACAGGTAAGCACCTTCTCAGTTGAATGAGAGATCTTCCACTGTGAGTCTCCCTCTCCACTGAAGTTGGCTGTCCTTAAGTCTCTGGTCACAGTTCTGCTGGCAGCCTGCTTGGTAATGTGTGTCAGGTTTCTATTCTCACCTCATTAAGTTGTTTCATTTCTTATCTGTGTCAAAAATCCTTCAGGACAGAACTGAGACTGACTGTTTGTAGCCTGCTTAGGCAACGCCTCTGGTTCAGTTTCCTGCACTTCAGTTCCCAGGTACCTGTCCTGGGAAGTGTTTGCCAATAGATAGAGGTAAGCTGAGGATAAGGCTCCTGTTCTGAACTGATCCATCCAATTCCCATTGAACCCTTCCTCTGAGCAGCCTGTCTCTGAGGCTGTTTATCCTTCCAGGCTGGATCACCATATGCATGTGCTGTTTTCTTTTCTGTCCTCCATTTAAAAAGGAAAAAAAAAATTAGCTTAGTGGCACCTGCTCCATCTGCAGGGAGAGCAGAGGACTCAAATCCCGTGGTGTTGTGGGGTGTGAGCCCGTTTGCATGTCTGAAATGGGCATGGTCACCACCCCCCCAGTCTCAGGGAATATAGTGGGATGCTATCAGAGTTTAATCCTGTGCTTTTGGACTCCATCCCAGCAGCAGAGCCCTGAATATGCAAACTTTTTTCCTACAGCGTTAGTTTTCAAGTTCATAAAGGTAATAGCTAATACTGTTTTAATTGAAGTCATGTGGTAGAATATGTTCAATAATTTAGGGCTGCCTGATGCTCTCTGGCCTTTCAAGAAAAATGCAATCTGTTGGAAGGGTTTGACTTGCTGTCAGAAGGACCTGCCAATGAGCTGCTTTATACATTTCAACATTTCCATTTTGCAGTTTTTTCCAGAAGATGCTGAATTTTTTTCCCCCCTTTCTTGGATAAATGTAAGTCACACGCTTGAAATGAAACCAAAGCAAAGGAATATTAAAAGCTGACTGAAGCAGGAATGTTTGCTTTCAGTTTGTTGCTTCCTGTTCTGATCATGAAATTTGATTAAAACTTGGTTTAAAGATAACAGCAACCCCACAAGTCACTGTATGGTGCAGCTATATCTGCTAACACTTCTTTTGAAGAAGGAATGACTATAAACTCTGTCTTTTAGCGGGTTTTAGAACAGAGAAGACATTTTGGTTGCCAAAATCATAGTTCTTGTTCTACTTTTTCTCTTTTCCTGTTTTGAATCAAGCAAAGAATGAGAATGTTCTGTGTAGTTCTCACTAAAAGTCACAGACTAAGGGTTTTCTTTTTCCAGGAAGAAGATGGAGAAGGTATTAGTCTGAAAGAAAAAAAATTGTATCCTTCTGCTCTGAGACTGGTTGTACTGAAAGAAATAGCTTTAAGTAAAAAGATCTATTGTGTGGTTATTTAAAATTAAACACTCCATTGATTTGCTTGGTAAGATTCTCCTACTGCACAAGTTTGTAATCAGAGAAGACTGGGGTTGGATTGGGTTTTTTCCCCCCCTAAGTTATAGAAATCTTTCTTGTAGGATCTTGTGAAAAAGGAAAAAGGGAAAAGGCCTTTGTATTTTGTGATGCTCAGCAAGACAGGAGGGTAACTTGTAAAGGCACGTGAATAGGAGTAAACTCAACTTTTACTCTTCTCTGGGTGTGTGAGAATACACAATTCTTCTGTCCCAGTCCTTTGTTTGACAGTGGAAAATTCTAAAGCTTAGAATAAAATATGAATTTGGCCATAACAGTTTCTGCTTTCAGAAACTTTGTACAGGAATGCTCACATTCCTGCCTAAAACTCACTTGTCCCTGCTTGCTTTGGGACAAATCCTCACAGCTCTGCCCCTCTGCAGTCACTGACTGGGAGGAGTATAATTCACAGGCTTGACTTGTTCCATTTTAACACCTCTTGGCTGCAAATCAAACATTTTATAGTGATAACCCCAACCAACTTTATCAAGCCTTTATGCATGTAGTGAAACAGTCTTCTTTTTTTTTTGGGGGGGGACTGTGGGTTTTTTGTTTGGTTTTTTGTTTTTTTAGGTTGGTTGGGGTTTTTTAAGTGGAAGAGGAGAACAGAACTCAGCTTCTTTTTATTGTGTGACAATGCAAAGTCTAATGTTAGGCTAACAAATACCATGCATGACTGCCAGAAGTCCTTTCTGGTTAAATTTCAAGTAGCTTTTTTCCATGGTACATCCTCATATTTGGGCCAAAATGTGAGTGGGTGTGACAAAGTGAAGCTTTCCTTTTCCTTTCCTACAATGATTTCCAAATACATGAGTTAACAAGACTTGAGCATAGCTCATAGTACATGGTTTTTGCAGAATATGAGCTTTTTCACCCTGATAGTCATGAGATTTAATAGAATTTTGAAGAGTGATCATCCTCGATCATTCAGGTGTGGAAGGAGAGGAGTAAGAGGTGCTCTTGCCACATGCAACATAAAAATGAAATTATGTAGAGCAGGATCCTTGCTTCTTTTTTTTTCACCAGTATGTTTTTGGGGTTCTCACCATTTGTCTGAGTATTCTGTGCTGGCATATGTGTCTTGGTAGTTATTTTGCAAGAACAGTTAGAGACTGAGTTTCCAGAACCTCAGCTTTTGCTTAAATATGTGATAGAAGACTTGTCAGTGATTCCTTCCAGTACTGTAAAACTGGAGAGACTGTGACTTTGGTTTCTTCAATCTGGTATGAGACATTAAGCTGTTGACTAAAAGACATGATGGTAACAACTTTTTCCTCTTCCTTCTCTCGAGAAAACTGCTTGCTGTATTTTTACCTTTGGCTGAAACTGATTTTCAGTGTTGAAAACTCACTCTGATGGAAAGTTATGACATGACATTAATTTAAACAATCTCTGGTGGCAAGACTTGATGTGTTTGAAAATAAAGCCATGCCAGTTTCAGCTGTGGTAATATTAATGTCACTGTCTTCCTTTTTACCTAAGAAGAGCTGGGGAAGATGAAATAGTGAAGGCCAGTGTTTGAGTTCTGGGCCTGTCAGTTTTTCTGTCTGGTGCAGCCAGACTCTTCCACCCTTCTGATTTTCTAAGAACAAAAGGTTGTTGAAATCCCTGTTTCTATTTAACTACTGCAAAGAAGAGAAGTGAAGGTTGAGTTTATTCAGTTCAAGGGGTGACCCACTGGCCATGGGGCTGGGGCTGCAATGCCAAGAGCCTCTCAGTTGATTCCCATTGCTACTATGAAGGAATTGAATTTCAGAGACAAGGGAATTACAGGCACTAAACTGTAAGTATCCTGCCATGCAATGTTAGGGATACAATTAAGAAGAACAACATTTGGATGTGGGTAACTATCCATTGTACCAGCTGTTTTGTTCTATTTTAGTAGCTATTCAGTGTCCTGTTAAGTGGTAACAGTAAAGAAATAGGAAAAACAGCAAGTGAAAGAGTAATCCATGTCTAAATACAAACTGCAAAGCACCATTAATGCAACAATAACCTTTGAATAATGTTAAAAGAGGATGTCTAAATTAAGCCATTATTTACCCAGTATCATATAAAGACAAATTTTGTACTGTCACTCTCTTTGACCAGCTGGCATCTAAATCCCTGTCCTCCTTCTGTACTCTTTGGTAGTGTCAAGTTCTCCATCTCACCAAAGTCAGGGCCTGGGCTCCTGTGGCAAAGGCAATGTTTGGCTTTGATTCTGGTGGGACTGTTGAAGGCCTGGCTTAAACAGCAGGTGTGGAGTTCCTGAAGGAGAGAACATTATCATTAAGACTCCTACTGGCTGGTTTCTGGATAATAATTTCATAGCAGAAGTTGTCTGTGATTGCAGAAGAACAAAGAATTCTTCCTTGGTCTTAGCTAAGGCTCCTCCAAAACACCTCCCTCGAACTTAATATAGGTATTTGTTCAAAAATTAATCTTAATTTGAACCCACAGTAAGGAAACCTAAGGCGTGTGTAGCAGTGCCACCTAGTGTAGGCTGTTACTCCTTGGCTTTCCACAGTTTAATCCTATCTTGAGTCTGTAATGGTTCAGGAAAAACAACCATTGCCTCTTCGTTGTAGAAGGTGCTTCAAAGGTGATTCTCTTGAAATCTGGGTGAGAATATCTCCTTACATGAAACAAGCTTTTACCTCACAGCTCTTTCACTCTTCTTTGCTGAATTAATGACAAAATATTTTGAAGTAATCTATGCAGAATAGATTATTTCCTTTAGGTCATGTTTAGCTTTTCAAATTAGATGGACAGGTAGAATGGAGCAGCAGCTGGATACTACTCTTGCTCAAGAAATATTAGCTTGATATTGTGGATATTCATTGAAGATTGATAATACTTCTATAAAATTACTCATGGAATAAACTAGGATTTATTATGGCAAAAATTAGTAGAATCTGCCTGCTAATCTACATAAAATTTGATTTGGGAAGTGGAGGAGTAGAAGTAAGAGTTATATTACAGATTCAAACAGTAAATGCTTTATCTTGTGTGAGAATTCTGAAAATAAATGGGTTTAAATTTGCTGTGGCCCTTAGTAAGCTGTTGTCATTTATAACTCAGCCTAATAGCTGTTCTTGCTGTTAAATCTTGGCTCCTGACTGGCAAAGAATAGCCCTCACAAGTCTGAACCTTGTTGTTACGACAAATAAACAAAGCTGTGGAGTCGATTTTTATTTTCACTATAATCCCTTTAAAGATAGACTAATGAAATCTAAAGCCGTTTATCTGGATTTTCACCAGGTTTAAAAAACCAGACATTTAGTTCTGTGTACCTCTAACCAAGAGGAAGTTCATCACTGCAGCTGGAGCTGCTGGGAATTGCATGTTTTTCCTAGATTCCCAAAGGAAACACTGTCAGCCAAAGTTAGAAATGGCAGGAGGACAGAAAGCAAAAGGCATAACTGCTAGATTTATACTTACATAGTATTTATTCTGCTTTGCCTTCTAAATTAGCTGCTGAAACTCTTTTCCAGTTAAGAATTATCTAGTGCTGTCTAGCTCGATACGCAGAGACACTTCTGAGGCCACCCAGGGAATGTGAAAAGCCCTGTCTTGAGTTCAGGTGCCCTCTTTGCTGATTCTAAACGTGAGAACTCTACCAACAGGATCTTTGAAGGAAAGATTTTTATGGAAGGATATTACTGAGAGGAGAATTAATAGCATATTGACGCTAAGAGTCTTGGGATGTTGTGCTGTACAAACAGCAAACTGCTCCAAGATCTCTCCAGATAATGCTGCCTTAGAGTCCTTTCTTCAAAGGGAACATGAGAGTGTGAACTGTTCCAGTGCCAAGGCCCAGTGTCACTGACACAGGGCATGGTGACAACTGAGTGGGTATAACCAACACTGTCTTGTACATGGGCATATCTCATGCTTCTCAGGAAAATCAGACCATGACTTGAAAATTTGGGCAACCAATAGACTGCTTTTATTCTTAGTGGATGGTGTGGATGAAGCAATTCTGTTCACAGTACTTTCCCCACAAGGGTTTTCTAGTATTTTTTGTTAATTGGACCAAAGTGCTGTAGAAACAAAGCTCCAAATTAGATCATGAGGGTTCTGTCTCCAGAACTTTGATCTGCTTTCCCCTCAAAGGGGATTCTTGTTTTGGCTGTTATCAGTGAAGAAAATGGACAGTAGTTCTTCCTGAGATGAGCTTGTATTTCTCTTGTGTCATTGTAAGGGGGTTATATTATTCACTGTAATTCAGATCATTAATGCAGGAGTTTTGGAAGCCCTGGAGTGGAAAGGCATCCAGGTAGCTCCACATTTGTGTAGCCCAAGTTACTTTTATAAAGTACATAACATGTATTAAGATGTCGATGGCCCCGTAGCTGGTGATTCTGGGCAAGTGCTGGCACTGGCAGGAATATCCAGAGTGCCTCCTGGCACTGACAGACAGCTGATGGCTTTGAAGCCCAAGGTTGTTGGGTGGAATCTGAAGCATACAGGGAGAAGGGAGACCTTTGCTGTTGACAAATGTGAGTTTTCTTACTCTGATTTTACTTACTAATCTAGTGGATACTCATGGCTTCTACAGAGAATCAGGTGATCTCATTCCTTCCGTTCTTCTCTATTAATACGCTTCTGTGCCATGTGGGTTCTGTCACCAGTGAGCAGAGGAACACGTCAGGGGACTCCTTTTAGACATGCTAGCATTGCATCACAGGCACCTTTTCTGCTTTTCTCCCCAGGATTATGCAATAAAAAGTTTTGAAAGTGCAGCAGAGGTGGAGATATTAAAGGCAATGTCTTCCCAACACTGTGTTAGCCAACGTGGTCTGTTTTGGTGCTGCAGCCTGCACTAGGGCCTTGTGCAGACCCCCTCAGGGCAGCCTTCTGCCACAGTCAGCACAGCCACGAGCTTTGGGAGGTGATTGCTTGAAACCCTGTCTCACAGCTTTGCTTTCATTCTCAAGGGGCAACCACATCAAATGGCAAACGTCCTTACACGGCTGTTTTGGATGCAGGGTAGATCTGTGGGTGCCACACTGACATACACAGCAAGAGGAATGTGTTTTGGCCCAAGGAGAATCAAAACAGAACTAAACAGCAAGGGCAAGTTAGGCAGCCTTCCAAGGGAGTCCAAAGCAGTGCCTGGTGAGTTCTGTATCTCCCTGGCTTTGCATCACCAGCAGCAGGACTTGGTATGAGTTGCTGTGAGGTGCCCTTGTGCTGAGGGCTACGGTGAAGATTTCACCTGGTGGGGCAAAACTGCAATGTTTCCTTTATTATTTTGCAATATTTAAAAGCCTTCATGGGAACCTAGCAAGAATCTCATTTGAAAAAAGTTTGAAAAGCTACCAGGTTGTCAGGTATTCCTGAAAGCTGGAAAAGAGGTTTTTCACTTGTTTCCTTTCAAATGAAGATTCTCTGTCCATTTAATTCCTGCTGGTGGGTTGGGCTTGGTGGCCTTTTTCCTTTTGTTCTGTTGTTTTAAGTGAAAGCAAGGTACTAATGTACCTTGTACCTAATCTGATCAGCAGCTGTAGGGCCTGTTTTTAGGGATTTTAAAGGGAATTTCAGATAATGTGTAGACACACTCCACAATGAGGGTGGAGTGTGGCTGTGGTAGAGCTGGAGTGGAGCTCAGCCATTGAGGCAGTGACAGGCTTAAAACAGGGAAGGTCTGTGGAGCTGGAATTTTGCCACAAGCAGTGGCAATATCTAAAAAAAAGAGACATCTTTACCAAGGAAGGGAACAGTCAAATCCGGGTTACAAACGGAGCAAAGCCATAGGAAAATGAATTGCCTGTGTCTATTAACAACTGTACTTGAATATGTCACAAGCAGATCAGAAATCTGGTCATTTGTCAGACACTTCCCCTCATGACCCTCTGAAATCCAACACTTAGCATAGCTGTTAATGCCCAAAAGGTAAAGTGAATGGTCCTATGAGGGTACACTCAGTTATTGATTTTATAATTTTAAGAATTTATAAATGTACATAAATGTTATAAGTTTCCTTTTCCTAAAACCATATAAACAATTCTGTTCTGCTCTTGTCTGAACCATTTTTTTGCCTTTCGAAAACCTCATTCATTAGCTTAGAAACACAGATAAAGAAATTAAAAGTTTTGGTAGACTTCTCTCTCTTCTGGTCCAAATATTAAGGGAAGCAGTGACAAAACCAGTAGATGACAGTGAGTAGGAAAGCAACTGCAAAGTCAGGTCTCATATTAGTGTCCTCTTTGAAATCCCTGTGGTTTCCTGTATGAGACTGGGAAGGGGGATTTTCTGGAAGAAAATTGCTCACTCTTTAAAAAGTCATTCTGCAAACAGCAGTTTTCTTTGTCTGAAAGACACTGTGACCTCTACTGCATTTTGCTGGTGATTGAGCAGGCTGTTCAGTCCATGCTGTTGCTGTATAAAACCCCAAAGCTTCTCGAAATGTTGATAAATTAGCATAGACACAAAATCCATTGTACTTTATAAAGAAGTTAAGGTTTCATACCAAATAAGGCTGGAAAATATTTAAGTTGAAAACCTTATTTTTGCTCTCACACTTGTGAACAGCACCAAAGCAATTAGAAATTCGACTAACGTGTCCATCAAAAGACAAATATTCTGCCTCTCTGCAGCAGAAATGGGCATAAACAAAGGGAGGCAGTGCCAGTACCTGGAATGCACCTCTTCCCTCTGACCACATTTGTGGGTTTTTTCCTCTGGCTGATGCTTTGATAAAAATGGTTATAATAAGACCTCATGCTGACTTCAGAGGGAGCTGCCACAGTCCATGTCCTTGGCTGATCTCCTGTTGCCCCAGCTGGGCTGTGACCTGAACAATTTGACTGTTTAATTTTTTCAGACTGAGCCATGGCATTGATGTTAGGACTTAACTTTATTAGCTTGGTGTGTTGGCTCGAGCATCAGTATTGCCTAGATATAAAAATAAAAGAGCAGAATGAGGTGAAGCTGGATAATTCCTCCCTCTGAGTTGGCATGACTTGCTTTCTATGATATCAGAGTCGAATTTAAACTGCCTAACTTGGGCATGATTGTACTTTGATTTTTTTTTTTTTCCCTTATGGCATTACCATATCCTTAGTCACAGCATCTTACTTTGAGATGCTGCTGTGCATTCCAGTTGGGTGTAATTTAACATTTAGATTCTTAGCTAAACTTAACATCCCTAGAGGCTTTACAGTTTGAAGGCCTTTTTTTTTTTTAATTAAAGAATTGCAGTGCCAGTCAGGCAGTATTTTCCCAGGCTGTCTGGTGCTGATGCAAAGTGGCACACTCAGTTTGCACACAGCACAGGGCAATGCCCTACTCAGGGAATTGCCCAATTCAACGGCAGAAACTGAGGAGCACCTTGATTATCAGTCAGCTATGCAATGGGAACTGTTTGAAATCTTGGCTGCTACTGCTTAATTAAAATAAGTAAGAATCAAACAACACCACCCCCACCAAGCCCCCACCACTCCCACCCACAGAAACCCAGTTCTGATACTGAGAGTGTAGTCAGGGTGAATGTGTTTTGACTGCTCTACCCCGAGTGGGTAACAGAACTGCACTTCCACTTCTCTTGAGTTAGACGAGCACAGTTGTGTTTATTATTCTGAGTATGGGAGTCAACACACTTCAGATTTCTGGAAAACATTCAAGGATTTGTATTCCGTGCAAAAGGGTTTAAAACAGAATGTGCTGCTTGTTAAAAGCAGCCTGTGCCAGTTCCCACTCCAGCCAACACTCCAGAGCAGTGGAAGCCGAGCCAGTATTGCTGTGAGGGGAGAAGAGAGGCAGAAATCTAAGCAGCAGAAATGCACGTGCAGGACTGTCACATGATAGTGCTGAGAAACATCTGTGAGTAAAGCAGAGCTCAACAGAGAGTCTTAATCAGTCAGAAATGTTGATGAACAGTCCCTCTGTGAAGGAAGTTCTTTTCCAGCCTGTCAGATAATGATACACAGTCCAGGCACTGGATGGTACAGTGGGGTGCAAAGTACCTCCTACTGTTTATTCTGGTATTTTAACCATAAGCTCAACCTTCTGCCAGTTAAAGTTTTTCTGAAAATCTGCAACTTTGTCAAAATTATTATCAGTAAAGTAAAAAGAAAAAAAAAGGAAAATAATGGGGAAAGTTGACAATCACACAAGAATTTGGCCTGTTTCATATGCCACAACGGTGTATTTATGCTACTAGAGGTGGGTAAAGGCAGTTGAATTTTATCAGACCTTCCCTGGTTGGCCCGAAGTTGTGGCAGTTCTCCTCAGGTCTTCACTGGGTTACTTGGTTACCTCTCCTCTTATACACAGGGAGTATTTCTGTGGGAACTTAATTTTAATTTTGATTGAAAAAAAGTATCTGGAGTCAAACTTTGTGCCACAGTGCCAACAAGTCATGAAATTAATTTCATTAGCATTTACAGGAAACATGAGCAAGTGCACTGACAGAAATATGCTGGAGCATTGATGAAGTCAGCAATTTTCATACCTTTTGGGGGATTATCTCACATTGTTCAAAACACTGGCAAGATACATTGGGTGGGGGAGTTCTCTTTATGTGTGTAACATGTCAGAAATCTTCCTACAGGTGAAGTTATCTGCATTCACAAAAGCAAAGCAACCTATGTAGAAATGTATGTTATAAATGAGATTTCCATAAATCACAAAGAAGACGTGTATGTTTGCTAATGATGAAAATTAATCCAGTAAAGGTGACTAATCCAGCAGCAGGCTTTCCCAAGGTAGTGAGTTTCTCATTTGCCTTGTGGAGAGCAGCAGGAAGATCTTCAGAATTTTAGATAAATCTAGAATAGACTAGAGCTGAAAAATTACTTAGGGAGTTTAATTCTTTTGCCTTGCAATACTTCTGGACAATGTGACTGGGTAAGTTTGGGAATTTTCACAATTCTTCTGTTCTGAATTTTTAAGTTGGTGAAGTTCCTAAAGCATAAGTCTCTGCAGTTTAAAATGCAAGTAGCACATGGCTTTTAAGAATACATATGAAATGCAGTAATAAAATCTGTCTGTCTTCATGTGCACTTAAGGAAATAATAGCAAAGTAACTGAGGTTTAGAACTTGGATCCTTGTTTCTGTTAATCGTTATTGTAAGTTGACCAGCCAGTGAATAGTTCATGTTCATTATGCTGATGTATGGGATGTGTTGAGAAACTCTTGATGTTGTGCTTGAAACGAGGGCCTGAGCAATTCTATAATTTCATCATCCCTATATATATATATATAAAATGATACCAAAAATTATTGGTAGCCTAATGTAGAACTTTAATGCACCAACAGCACTGATAATGCTGGATCTCAATCCATATTTCTGGTTTATGGCACTGCTGTGACCTGTGCTGGTTTTTCAGAGAGTGACAATCTGGGCCAGTTGAGATCATTAACAGATTTAGCAGATCATTTAACACAAAAACAATGATCAGTGTTCAAATGACCTAAGAAATGGAGGGAAATAAAAGATAAATTAGCAGTAACCAGTCTCCATTGCACAGCAGCCTTGAAAATCAAACTAGAATTTGACCAAGGAGATTGATTTTGTTTTATTTGTTTGGGGGGCAAGCGGGGCGGGGGAAAGGGGGGGGGCTACTTTGCTTACGTCTTAGAAGTGTTAGATCTACAGCTAATTAAAAGAAGCACATGGCTGGGGTTACAGATATTATATCATCTCTTTTGCAGTTCACCGTTGAGGACTGCGCTTGAAATGAGATTTGCATGTTCTGGGAAAGAAAAAAATGCAGAAACTGCAGCACATCTGCCTGTTTACAGTGCTGCATCTTTGGCATTGTGTGTGATGGGGCTGAGTGCTAAAGCCTCGGGACAGGAGGTTGTGTTCCACCTCTGGGTGGGTGTGGAGGGGCCTTGACTGCCAAGGAAAGCAGCGAGGGCTCGGTGGATTACAGGGGATCACAGGTAGGACAAGGATGGTGCCAAGCAGATTCATACACTCCGGATTGTTTTGCAATCAAGTAATTGCCTGAGCCTTCTGATCTAAGCTACAGCAGTTTGGCTGGGCTTCCTGACAAATCAGAAACTGTGCCCGTTGCCCTGCAAACCCTCCGGAATAGTTTGCCTGAATAGACATGCAGCTGGAGGTGTGCCAGCTAATGAAGTGGGAGTCTGTGTGAAATGGGAACCGGGAGCCTCCTCTAGGTGTGCTCCCTTCCAGCAGCTTTTTTATCAGGCAAACCCACGAGGAGAGGTTTCTGACAAGCCTTGCCTGCTCTACAGCCTAATGAAAGAAGTTTGTCTTTTTAGCAGTATCTCATGTTTAGACAGCACTCCCTTTCCTGCATATGTAGGAATATGGAAGCTTATAATACTCCCCATGGGAAATGTCACCAGAAGTGCCACAACTTCTTCCAAAACATTTAAATTTTTTATCTGACTTATAGAGTAAATTTAAATATAAATACTATTATATTTTTTCAACAGAAAGAAGCTGTGGTGGAACTAATAGTTTAAAATAATTGCAGTTGCTCCCAGAAGCTACCCAGATAGTCTATTGTCTGTGCAAATTCACAGTCCAGGTCCTGCAACAGCATCCTAGAATATATTTCATGTGTCTCACCCACCACACTTTCTTCTCCTATAAAAAAAAAGGCTTCTAAATTTCACAAACTGCTTCATATGTTATTTTTACTTTTAAACGCTCAAAAATGTGTTTTTAAACACACCACTTAAATCTAGAAGCAGAAAGGAATGGATGGGTTTGCTTTCACCAACACAGTAAATTACTTTCTCCTTTTTGTATTTCTTTACTTATCTTTCAAATTTTATAGTTCAAGTAGAACTTTGTCATTCAATTAATGGAATGGAGGCAACATACTTGGTGTACTGTAACTTCTTCCATATGATATGTGGTTGGATCAACTAGTTAGTGGTGGGTGGTTCTTCTGCCAGATTCCTTTGCCACTGGCTCTCTGTTGCTGGTGTTATGCAAGAAAAGAAAAAAAAAAAAAAAACAGAAGGCAGTGGTTTGGATACCAAAACCTTCAGAGAAGAGCAAAATGAGGATGTGCAAGAGTATCCAAGTAGGAACGGAGAGTGGAGGCCACAAAAAATGCTCCAAAAGCAACTGAGCTAGCAATTGAGAACTCAATTAACTCTTGAATAAATCACTGTTGGCTTGGGACTTAAATAGGACTCTGAACTGCAATTTTTGAAAACATATTGCTTTAAACATCGATGTATCAATCTTTGTGATTGCACTGTCAAAATAAATGAGACGTTCATAAACCCGTGTGTTGTTTGGGAAAAGTCACCCCAGTTGCCAATGAAAACAAATTGCAGTGCAGTGAGATAAAACCCCTAAACTCAGCACTCCCTCTCATTAAGATTAATTAGTTGCCATCAAATACATCAGAGAACAATGTACATAGGCTCATGTAGGTCTCCAGGCCATGTGGGAGAATTAGTGGCGTATATTAAGTGTAATCATTTTCACCGAGCAAGAAAGAATGTTCTTTTCCTTATCAGAAGAGCGATCCACCCCTTTCTTCACATGATGTCTCTCCCTGGACTCCTGAGCAGTTTCTTCCCTGAGTCCTGTTCCACCTCCGCTAAGGAAATGATGAGTCTCGTTCCTGTGTGTCTGCGAGCCTGTTTGTAGCAGAGAGTTCTCCTATTACAGCCAGGAGCTGAATGGCTCCTCTCCAGTATAACTCTAAAACCCACCCACTACTGTGCATCCAGTGCTTTTGGACTATTCAAGGGGGAAGCTGCTGTGTAGCAACAAGAATCCAGTTAGAGTCTGAGTATGTAACTAAAGATAGTTTTTTTAATGGTTATAAGATCAATAGTTTAAATTATTATTTAATCTTTCTGTCTCTTGACTGGTTCATTCAGTATAAAGCTGCTGTACTGAACCCATTCATCCAGATACTTACTTAGGGAAATAGAAAAGATAAATAGTTTTAAACTTCAGATTTATGTTCTCCTTCATTAATAAACTAATATATAGATTTAGAGGTACTTTTCTTCCAAGTGAAGTGGCTCATAAAGATTTATGTTTCTTCTGCAATCTACATCTGTATGCACACAAAAATCAATTTTCCTTATCAAATGGAAGCACTCTCAAACCTCAGATAAAATTTGTCATCCATGAATACATGACTGCAAGGAACACTTGGATTCTGTTTACTGTTCTCTGTATTGGCTTCCCATGAAAATAAATCCACACCAGGCCAAAGACCTGCACTGTTACCCTCCACAGGGTTAATCTGAGTGCCTAAATGTTCAAAGCTCCAGTGGTGGCTGCACTCTGCTGGAATCAAGGAATTGCCAGCCCTTGTGGGGAATGCAACAGAAGGAGGGAAGGGACTTTCCCAAGTACAGATAAAGGAAAAACAACTGGTTGTGTAGCTTTCAATGGCAGATCAAAATTTATTTCTGTCACTCAAATAGAAGCTTTTTTGTAGATGCTAATTAAAGAAAGCAGAACTACCCCCAACATCTAATAAAACTTGATAGTGCTACTTTTAGGTGACTGGAATATACTGTCTTAACTTCTGTTCATTTAATACAAGATGTAGCATGAAAAATAGAATAATACACTTAAATACTACTTAGTGTAAGTGTACTTAGCAGGCAATACTTAATATACTTAAGTATTGTGGCTGTGTATATTGTATTACTGAATTCTAAGTGGGTTTATTTCCCTTTTTAATTTTAATTTATTCCTGTTGTTCTTGACCTGCTACTGTTATCTTTGTTCGCTGCAACAGTCCCTTATTATGCAAACATTAGTAATGGCTTTTAGATGAATGAGGGGGGAAAACAGATGTACAATGTATTACCAAAGAGCTGTAAATGTTTCATGAAAGGAAGGTTCAACTAGAGTAGTTAATGAACCGAACCACCAGAGCATTAAAAGTGCAGGGCTGTGTGTGTTCCAGAGTGACAATGCCGGTTTGTGGCAGTGCCAGAGTGGATGCAGAACTGCAATGTGTGCATGGCATCAATGGAATAAGGTAAGCTGGCTGATCTTTGACTTGCTGGATGGGAGTGCATTTTGACCAAGAGAAAAATAAAAATCTTTCCATTGAATGAAGGAATTTATGGGATTAGAGGTGTGGATGGAAAGTACCTCTGGCCCAATCTCTTATGTCAAGTAGGGCTATTGCTGTCATTAGATCAAATCATAGCAGAGTCTTGAAAATTGCAAAGATGGAGATGTTTCTCCTCTGCCTCCAGAGGAGAAGAGATGGTCCTGCTGGAGCAGGGGGATTGGACCAGCTGGTCTGCAGATCCTCCTTCAGCCTCAGCCCTTCTGTGACAGGGGAAAGTGGAACACTTAAATTGAAGGCTCCCTCCCTTCAGTGTTGGGGAGGGGGCACCCAGTCACAGCCAAGGGTATCATCTGCTTGATTAATGCTGTATAGGGACCTCTCCGAAGATATAATGACATACTAAAGTGTGACCAGTTAAAGATGTTACCCCTTTTAAAGATCACTTAGGATAAATGAATATATGAAGACAGTCTGTAAAGTCAGCAAATTGCCCAGGCAGAGAAAATGTTAATGTCATTCGAGGTGGGCCCAAAAGTGAGGGGGAAGAAATGGATGTTGTGGGAAGTGGAGAGAGTGGCAGTTTCTGCTCTGAGCCAGCTCAGCAGAGCTGAGTCTCTGGTTTAACAATAATGGGACATTATTTCTAAAAGTCAAAACTTGTAATGTAGTTGTACCACATCCCATCTTCTCCCATATCTGCTCCAGGGACATAACTCAGAAAAGTCTTGAGACAGCTGGGGAAATTGAACTGTTTCAAGTATGTTCTGTGTCCTGCTTGTTTTGCTTTTGATAACTTTTGATTTCCTATTTTGTAATCAAGAATGTAACCCTCTGCTTTGCTAGACTAAACTTATTTGCCTTTTTGGATTTGTGTAGCATTAATGATAGCCTCATGCAATTGTGCCAAGGATAAAGCATCTTGTCTTTTTTCCCAAAATAGCTCTATTTTTTATCTTGTCGTGGAGAACTTGAAATCCAGAAAAGGTTCAGGAAGCTAATTCAGGGTGACTTTCCCACCAAGCTGCAGAGGTTGATTTGGTAGCTAATTAATGGAAGGGTTGAATATGAGGGAGAAATAGAAAACAGTAAACATTCTCTGCCAAGGAGCAAGCAAAATACAATTCCTCTGACTACCACTTCATGGATTTCATACAGTCCAATTTATGTTACGTTGTGTGAACCCCAGGACTGGCAAGGATGTCCAGAAGGGGAATAGTTGTTTCTATTTCTTGTTTTCAAATACTTGTCAGGAGGTGCAGTACCTTTGCCTGATTTTCTAAAACACTGTAGACAAGTGAATTTCACACATTTAAGACTTAGTGATTCTATCACTGAGTCAACCAGCCCAGGAAATAATCCCGTTCTTCCATCAGATCTGTAGGTATGTGGACAAGTGGTCATACCCCTGTACAATGTCCTTCCACATAATGCCTAGTAAAGAAGGCATTCCATAAGGCAAAATTAAACAGGAATAGTCTGGAGACTGACAAAGAACTCACACTTGTGGTATCCTGTAGCATCACTAAATATGTTGTAATATTGGCATTAAGGAATTAAATGTATAGGCCTCTGGGCTGCAAAACTGCCTTTCAAAACCACACAACAATCCTATATCAATAAAGAAGATGGCAAAACTACAGACAGCACAAGAGGATGAAGTTTACCACAAATTTTTGGGCCAGTGCAATAATTATGAAATCTGCTAAATAAAATGTTGGAATCTTCCCAATTTCCTGTGCTGGAAAAGACATCTGTATGTCTGTCTCAAATCTCAGCCTTGTCCTCCAGATTTGTAACCCCAGAGCAGCTTCAGGATTTTGTTGTAACTTCTGTGACTTTCATTTTAATCATTAAATATGTAAACTCTTGACTTGCAAGTGACCTGCTGTATGTTGGGGGTCTCTCTATATTTTAACTCCTTTTTCTGGTTTTAGCTGCAGGAGAAAGAATGCAGTTTATAACACTCCTCTTGCATCACCTCAATTTGAGTCCTGGAAACTGCATATTATTCCTGCCAAGTCTTGCAATTATAACACCATGGCAGTTCTGTTGTCTGAAGTATGAGGTTTTCAGACTTAGGAATGCTGGTGTTGCTACTTCTTTTAGTTACTTGTCTTTTTCCTGAGTCAAGAAACCACTTACATCTACTGTACACTGAAAGCTGAATCCTGATCTCAGTCTTTGGTTTGAGTATTGTCTTAGTTTGTGATTCTCCTTTGAGTTTACAAAGACAGTAGTGTCACTCTAGAAATAAAACCAAATGTATTTTAAATGTGCTCTGTTTCCCTGGATGCATTGGGTGGTGTGTATTTGTCATGTCATAGGTTTTTTCTATAAGTACTGCATTTGTGATCTGTTAAGAGCTTTTGGTTTGGGTGGGTAGAGCTTCTTTATGGTCAGAAAGGTGCAGGATGTAGTAGGCAGCCTGAAGCTCAGCCCTGCTCATTCAGGTTCCTCTTTGGATGTCTTTGGAGATCCTGGCTCAGTGCTGGTTTGTTTGCCCTCCTTTATTAAAACCAGTTGTCTCTGCACTTTCTGTACCAACACAAATCCTGAGGTAAGGGAGCAGCAGTCAGTAATTTAGGGGATCCAAAGGGAGAAGTTAAGACTGCAGAAGCATTAGGTTATATGATTTGTCACTCTAACTCAGGCCCACCATCACAGCCTGTCAGTTCAGATTAACAAAGAGGCTTTATTTGGTTATCTAATGTGTTTATTCAGAATCATACCACTGACAGTGCTATCTAAAGGCTAATTTTGATTTAAGGTTCTTCTAGGGGAAAAATAAAAGACCTAAGAGGTTGTTTTGCTTGACAGACTGTGGTTGTGGTGTGCTATTAGGATTTGCATAGGAGTATATAGGCAATATGGTGATGGAGATTGCTGGATCTGAAACCTTCTAGTGGCATGTGTAAGAATTTTAAGGGTATGCCACATTTTTCACTTAGTTATTGCATATCTAGCAAGGGTCAGCTTGCAAGAAGTTTTATCAAAGGGAATATAGGTAAGAGTAAGTTTCTACTTAGAGGTAGGCAGGAAGGAGAAAACCCTTGCTTAAGAAAGGATATTTTCAGGCATGCCAAGATATGTGAGGCTTCAGATTTGGAAGATACAAATAGACACCAAATAGTACAAGGAAATGGATTAATTTTGTGGTCTGTGAGTAAAAATTGGCTTTTAAGCACAATCTAGGCATCATCTATAATGCTGCTTTGAAAAGCTGGACACCTCATTTCAGGGCTGTATGTGTTAGCTGCAGCAATTCCACTTCAAACATAGCTGGACTCAGTCTCACTGCTGCTTCTGTAGGATGATGCCACCCAGGGGGCACAGACACCCACTGCCACTTCACAGAAAGCCACGCTGACCTCTGGGACAGGGGGCAGTGCCACAGCCAGCACAGGCAGAGCTCTGGTCAGAATGGGCTGCTGTGGGGTCACTGACCTGGCTGGTCCTGCCCAGGCTCCTGCTGCCACCCAGGACTCTGTGGGCAGGACCTGTGGCAGGGCTGTGGGCAGGGCAGTGGGCAGTGCTTTGGGCAGGGCTGTGGGCAGGGCAGTGGGCAGGGCAGAGGAGCTACATGGCAGGGCTGTGCAGGAGTGGCAAGGTGCCAGGTTCGCAGTGCTCTTGCTCACCTGTGAGTCATGGCTGGGAGCTGCCCTCAGGCTGGCAAGGCTGCAGGCTGTTCTGGCTTGGGCTGAGGGCAGTGCCCAGCACAGAATCACTCTAAGGGCAGTGACTAGCCATTTTATTTTTCTTTCATTTCTGTAAACTCTTAATGCTCTGTGTATTTGGGGCTTCCACTTTATTTTCAGTCCTAGTTGCCTTGGTGTAAGTAAAATATTTCTCCTCTTCCTGCTTTCCTTTTCATGAGTTAAGCATTATCTTTTCTAGCAAAATTAACATCTAGTTTAATTTGATACTTGGATAACAGTTAACGGGAAGAGCCCTCTTGGAACTATAGAATCATCTCTTCTTTCTGAAATGAGTGAAACTTCAGGAGGTTGGTTTTTTGGGTGCAGAACAAGATTCGAGTTAGTGGAAGGTGTGAAACATTTAACACTTTATAAACACTTTCATTAACACTGGATAACCAATCTCAGTTGTGAATCTTTTCTAAAAATAATCAGTTGTTAATAGGAAGTAATATTGGACAAAATTATAATAGCATACATGGTGTAAGAGTCATAAACTTGAGTCTGACCTCAAGATCCTGTCTGAGTAAGAGTTATGAGATATTCTTTTTGTAACCTTTGCCATTAATAGTTTCAGTTTTCTGGGTTAATACCAACAGAGCCCAATCAGGGCTACAAAAGCGTTCCAAAAGAAACAGAATTTAGACAGTGTAAACCAGGAAGGGGGAGGAAAAGCTTCAGTTCTTTATGAAATGCTGAACTGTATTAACTGCCACAAGGTATAAGGCTCCATGGTCTCTAATAAAACTACAAAAGTAGCAATTGCACAGCAGGAGGATATTTTTTCAAACCAGTGCATTCATATTTTCTCTATACTCTTCTTTTGAATTAAAATTGTAGCATAGGGTCAGATCACCTGTTTTTGGCTTAAAATTCTGGAAGAATACTATAGAAATTCATTGGGATGATATAATTTTACTGGTGTATATATAGTGGACTGACTTCTGTCCCTCTAGCCTTAGACAGAATTAAGTGGCTAAAATAATATAACTTCTAAAATGCTCAATGAAATACACTTTATACAATGTTCCATTAGAGAAGTGGGATGCTATAGTAATGATTAAAAAGTAGTTAAACCTAATAAAGAATGAGTGAGGATTGACAGGCATAATATTCCATTGTATGTTAGCTCAGTCTAAATCCTATAAATCCTGTTTTTCTTCTACTGAAAGAGATTTTTTTTAATGTGTCTGGGGGTTGTCTCTTCCTGTAGCCAACAAATGACAAGCAGCTCTTGGAATTTCCCTGTGCAATGTTAGACATCTTTCTGTCACTAAATTTTTGCCCAGTTTGCTTAGCCTCGAAAAGCACCCAAATCTCACCATGTAAAAGTAATCTAGCAGCAATACTGTTGTCCATTTGAAGCTAATCTGTAATAATAACTGAATGCAAAGATGGGGAGATAAAATACGTAGTGAGTAGAAGGAAATCAAAGAAATCAAAAGAACATAGCAGAGATCCTGTTGCACCCTTCTGAGTCTAAACCAGATTACTGGAGAGGCTGTGTGAGAGTCAGTTAAAAATTCATAAGCAGCAGCCTGGCATTACAATGGTAACTCAGCCTCACGGAACTACTATGGCTAGGAAGAGATGAGTAGTCCTCCATTCAGGAAAAGGAAACGATTGCTCTTTGTAATTGCTTTTGTTTATAACTGATGGGAGCTGTTAACATCTGTGTCCTCAGGCTCTGATAGTCCTTCAGGGAGCTCAGAGGAATGGCTAAAATGGAACTGCAGCTGGGAGGAGCATGAGGCAACACAGCAAGGACTGCCAGACATCCTGTCCTGTCATTAGCATGGCAGCTTCCAGGGATCTGCACTGCATTCCAAAGTGCACCCTTCAAAACAAAATTTAGCCCTCATTATAGATCAGAAGTAAAAATGTGGGCAGATCGCACCAGACATTCAGTGGCTCGTAATATTTAAGGGACTTGTTTGTACCCTTTGTGGTGTGGCACTCCTTCCCCTTGCTGTACAGCTCAGCTACACAAGTTTCCCAGACATGAGGAGCCTTAAAGACTGCAATGATGGAATCCAGTTTGATACTGCTAAAAACATGAAACTACCTGGAAAAAAAACCCAAAAAAACCCGCAAAACAACCACCACAACTAATTCTTCCTTCCCATCTTGTCTTAGTTCAGGGTTGCACAACAGCCAACAAAGCATTCCCAAGAGCTCTCCTCAGTCTGAGTCATTTGCAAACCTGTTTTAACTTCTTTAACAGATTTAAAATAATGTTTGAGATTATGCATCTGCCAAAGAATACAATGCAATGGTTCATATAATGTATTTTTTTAAAAGGTTGATTTGTTTTCTTTTAATCTTGCCTGCACATCTTACATATTTGAGGAGGGAGAAAGCAATACTGCGGCCACTTTGTGGGAAACGGCATTGGAGCCCTTGTATTTGTCTTTGCAGGAAACTGCAGGCTGACAGGCTAAAAACTGAAAATTGGGATTTTAATATATACAGGATAGTAATCAGGCATTTTATACTGGTTTGGGGCTAAGTCTTAGCTCTAAGGGGAATTTAATTCCTGAGGGTACCTGTAAGCACAGAAAGGAATTACGTTCTCAAAAACCTGCTGAATGCTTGAATTCTAATAAACAGCCAGCTGCCATCTTTACAGTGATCAGCTATTTGAAAATTAATCTTTTCCTAGCAAAGAACCATCCCAAATGTTTCCCACTTAAACTGTTATATAAATATTTGCATTTCTTCGATGATGCATGTTCAGATTTACACACTGCTGTTTTGATTACTTAATGCAATCACGGAATTTACATAAATATGCATGAAAGGCAGTGCAGCTCATCATTTCCTACCCTGTGTCTAAAATGCTTTAAATTTATGTACCAAGGGAGGGATGTGCACTTTGCAGTTCTGGTTGAGGAGGGTATGGTGGCTGGGCTGACATCACTTACAGTGTGGAGACAGGATTTATATGCTGCTCTTCATCTGTGTTTATTTGGACACCTCATTGCTAATGTAGCCGGCCCTCTCTCCTGCAGGTTTTACTAAGCTGAGTTTCATGCAGTCTTAGCAGTGCAGGGGGTTTTTTGTGAGTGTGGCAGATGATGTGCTGTACTCTCATGGTTTTAAAATGGCAATAATACAAAGGGGATGTACAATTAGCCCATGGAATGTGTATGCTATCCACTTTCCTTCTTAAGCCTGTGAGGACAGATAAAAGGCTTTTCTAAACTATCAATGGATTTGTTTGCCAGATGCTTTCCAGATGAGTACAGTGAGGGTGGAGAAAGGAGGACTTTTGGCTCAACACAATTCCTTTGGTTCCTTTCATATTTCTTTCAAAACAAGCTTTTGTTTGTTTTTTAAGAAACAGGGAAAAAAAAATCTTGGCAAGCAGAAGGCATTTGAGAGGGAAGGTTAGTTTGTGTAGTATTGTCTGGAAGCATTGGGCATCTTTAGTCCTAGAGAGATGGAGGAAACTGCTTAAGGCTTTTTAGACTCTCAGAAAGATTTTATTTTTAAAATACATGGGTGTCAGCTTTGTTAACGTTGAAGAATGTTCTGTATGTGAGAAGTCTGAAAATAATGAAATTGTCATTTTTATTACTTGTATCACTTTTTTTCTCCTATCCCCAGTCTCTAAGAGGCCACTTGTTCAGTGCAGTCTGGGAAACAAAAATGGAAACAAGCTATTACTTTGTTTTCTGTTTACAGCCTGACATTTCTAAACAAGAGAAGAATGCAGAACACTTGTAGAAGACATTATTTTCTCCTAATTTTGCAAGACATAACAAGTAGAAGTTTGATGATTTTGATTTGGTAACAATGTGTTATGTGACAAATATCCAGAACAATTAGAAATGCCAAGAGAGTCAGGCATTTAAAGTTCTGTACCTGGTATAAATCCCAGACTGTTCTTCTTTCTGAAGAAATAAATGTCACGTTTTCTCTGTGTGACAAACTCCTTCAGCATTCAGACTGCTATTGAACTATAGCACATAAATCATAAAGATTGAAGGTCCAGTGAGTAAAGGAGCAATTAAAAAAGCAATTGGCTGATCATCACTGCCATTAATGAAAGTGGAGCACAATTAAACAAACCAACCAAACAACAAACCAACCAGACAACAAACCCACCTCCTGTATAAGCTTGTGCAGAGTTTGTTCACAGTTTTGGTGCCTTTAACAGCACTAGAACAGGACTTTCCATCACAGGGTGGACATAAAAAAGCACATATGGTTTCGCAGTAAGCATGCTTGGCATATCTGTATAGCACAGAGTGAACTGCAGGTCTGGAATACATCGTTGTCAGTGCCTAAAACTGAAGAATCAGTATATTTATGCTGTAGCTGATGCTGTTCACTGTAGTTCTTTCGCTTCATTACTGAGACAAGTTGAAAAGCAAAGGTCACGGTTTGCTTAAGCTGCCATTGATGAGTTCATCAGACAGGAAGGAAATGCCTTCTGCAGAAAGTATTTGGATGGTAACTGTTGCATTACAAGGTTGGAACAGATGGTCCTTGAGGTTTCCTTCTAACCTGGTATTCTGTGAGTCTCTACTTCACTCGTGTACATGATAAAATGATGCTGTTCCTGTAACTCCTGTGAGCATCTTCCTCTGTCCCTGTGTTGACCCTGCACTTTTTCCTCTCATCCTTTGCAACTTGTTCCAAATTACTTTTCCCACTAGGGAAGGATCTGTATCTTTCCCACCACTTGTCCTTCAAAGGTAGCAGTGTATCCATTCCCTTCTCTCTAAAAGCCTTCTCAACACTTCCTGAGCTCTGGGTGACAGTCCCTGCTTGCTTTGGCAGGGAATAGCAGAATCAAGGCATGGCTGCGAGTTAGTGATGGAGAAATAGTGTGTTTTCATTGGGTCATGAAGCCATTTGATCAATGACTCCAGGTACATTAGCCCACTGCTAAATGACACAAGGCTTGGTGCCTTGTGCTGAGGGACTCCACAAGACTACAACAGGTCAAATACAAAATTATAACCTTAAGTAGGCAAATCTGGCTGCATCAGCTCTATTGTAAATGTTGTCATAGTGAGAATTGTTTCCTCTGCTGCTTTTGGAATATGAAAGATAAATGAACATTAGCATGCTGGAGTTATCTACTAGTAATAAATCGTAGTGCTTAAATGTTTATGTATAGAACTTGTGCTCTCCAATGCACAGCTCTGATTTATCTGCCCCTGGGGAGAACTAGGTAGCAGTTCTTTTGCATAAGTGCTCTCAGTTGGGGTACAAAAAGTAATGTATCCTTTAGGGCTGTGTACTTGGCAAGACTGTCAACCATCCTGTACAAAGTGCAGACAAGCTAAAAACTAATACTTTCCCACCCACCCCTGGATGACATGTTCAGCAGCAAAGCTTTCTACATCACTTGCAGGTTAACAAACTAACCAAACCAGCTCAGCAGTCTCCCCCTGATACTTAACTTCTCTGCTAGGCCATTTTATTCCCAAGTTTGTTTTTTGTATAGAGTTGTGCCTTTAGTAAAGCGCCATTGTTTGCTTAGGCACTTGTTGTCTGTACAGTGTTCGGGACACAGGAAACCTCAGCTATGCCAAAAATCTTAAATGAAGTATTCAGAGAACATTTTTCACAGGCATTTCACCATCTAACTGTAAAACTGTTCTCTCTCTGGTCAGACTAACAAACATCAGGACAAATATAGGTACTGATATTTTCTTTAGGCAAATCAATCCATCTGTGCTCAGTGCAAGGCACAAAACTAATTCCATAGTTAGTAACCTGCACAGATGAACTCTTCCAGTAGACTTAAGGAATAAGCTCAGCTTTAAGGATCTGGAAGAGGAAGAAATCTTTTGCAACGTGTGGCACAGGGCATGCATTAACAGTCATAAAACTCCCTCTGTTTGGAACGTGGGTTATATGTCACTGAATTTCCACAGCACCCCTGAGCCCACATAGCTTGGGGTGGCCCTTTCTAGTCAGGAATTTCATCTGGACAACCAATCACTCTTTGGGACTTGCCCTCTTCATGGGGGTAGGTCTGTCTTCGCAGGCCTTGAGGATGCTCTGCAGTGTTTGTGGCACTGCCGTCTGGCACCTCTGTCCCCCAGGCGGTTTGGTACCTCTGCTCCTGCATGAAATGGAGGCACCGAGCTGCCCTTTCTTTTGTGTCTGGGATGTCGGGAGGGAGGAGCCTGGCAAGGCTTGTGTTCAGCCATGTGTGAGAAAGGTGAAGTGGGGACACGGAGCCTGAGCAAGCAGAAACAGCGGGAAGAGAAGCGCTCCCAAGGAGAAGGGGCAGGGGAGGATGCACGGAGAGTGCCACGGAGCAGGGCTTGCCAGAGGCAGGCTGGAACAAGCAAAGTGCCATTTCGGCAGCCAGTTCAGCAGCTGAGGGAGGTAATGCAGGAACCACAGTAGCGTGGAGCTCAGGTTTGGCTCCAAAACATGTAGAAGATACTGGGTTAACAACAGCTCAGCCCACAGCCTGAAGCTGCAGCAGGATGTGCAGAGCAGAAGCATCGCAGAGGGCTGGCTGGGTCAGAGCTGCCAGCAGCTCAGTCCCGCAAATGAGCGCGGGAGATGCAAATAAAACTCCCGAGCCCATTTTCATGTTTACCTTGTTTTCCTGTACGGCGTGTTTGTAAATGTTTGCGAGTTAAACACAGCCAGGACTGCGTAGGAACACGAGGGGATCACGTCCACAGCGCTGGCAGCGAGTCAGGCTCTGCTTTAGGTGGAGCTGTCTGAGATAGCTGCGAGTGCGAGTTTCACAGACTCCTCTCAGAACATTGCCTGCGGGGCACAGATGTGATAGGAGGGGATGAATACACTCCTGTCTTTGTTGAGTGTTTGTAATAACATGACTGGGTTTGTTTTTGAAGCTGAGCTTTTAAAACAACGTCACTGTTCCTCCTACGGTGCTTTAAGTGCACCACGGCAGCACCGAGTGCCGGGATGTTTAGCCCGAGCCTATAAGCTTGAATTTCTTTGCATTGGCAACCAATGAAGGATTGCCTTGGTGTTTAAAAATACTGATAGAAAATCCAAACACAAGTTCGAATTACTGTGTTGTCTCCTCTACTAATTTATCTGATACGGGATTTTATCTGTGTGTTTTAAAATAAAAATGTAAGAGATCAAAGGACATCATAGGAAGACTGGATAAACTTTTATGGACTCCAGTTGAAAAATAACTAGTGCTATAAAGTCTAAATAGATAGGAGGGTCTTTCCTTCATCAAATAATACTAGACCAATCTGACCTGTATCTTATTCTCCTGACTAAGTTTTAATAGAAGATTTGTTTTATAGTATGCTTTTCAGCAGCCCTGCGGGCAGGGAACAGATCTGAACTGGTAGTGCATGTAATAAGGAGCCAGCGGGTATTTTATAACTTGAGCAAGCATGTTCTTACATGATGTGGGATCATAATGCAGTGATACTGAAATTTCTGCCATTCTTTAATACTTCAAAGCAATTTGCATTGGAAGAAAGATTTGAAAGGTCTACATCCTCTATAAATTCAAATTCTTTATTGCACAGTAAAGCGTTATTTATTTACTCGCTATTGGTTATTTGTTTTTCACTGTTGGAATTGGTTGTGCTTTTCCTTTAAGATTTTAAAAAGAAGGCTGTAATCTACTTGGGATGGGTTTCCTTCCGAAAAGAATTCGGGGGGAAGAAATGCAGAAATAAGCTGAAAATGCTTGTGTTTGTCACTGGTGTATCTACTGCTGCTGTGCTGCAATTCTCTGTTTTCATGAACCTCTTCTATAGAATGTGTTGCCCCCTCTACTTTCTCTCACAACGGTGAGATTATCTCTAGATTCAAAGATGGGGCTCTGAAAGGGAAAAAAAAAAAAGAAGACAAATAGTTGGATCACAGCTCTGGGCTTCAGGAGAGCACTTTTTGGCCTGTTCAAGGATGTCATGGGGTATGGTCCAGGAGCAAAGAGGGGTCACTGGGATCTTACTGATTTTTCAAGGATTACCTCCTCTGAGCTTGAGAATGATCCATTAAAATGGGCAAGAAATAAATCAAAAGTAGCAGGAGGCCTGCACAAATAAACAAAGAGTTGCTGACAAAGCTCAGGCATGAAAAAGATGCATACAAGAGGTGGAAGCAGTGTCAGGTCACCCAGGAGGGGTACAGAGTGTCCAAGCCAAAATCTTACAAGGGGCATGAAGGTCATCTACACATGTATTGGCAACAAAAGGAAGACTAGGGGACCTGTGGAACCACGGGGTGAACAGGGCAGGGGACTCAGCAACAGCAACACAGAAAAGGCTGAGATACTCAATGCTTTCTCCACCCTTGGTCTTTGCTGGTAAGATATGGCTTCAGAAATATCTGGCCCTTGAGACCAGCGGGAAAGTCTGGAGCAGGGAAGACCTTGGCTTGGTAGAGGAGGACTGGGTGAGAACACAGGAAATTCTATTTACTCCTGAGAAAAAAAAAAAAAAAAAACAACAACATTTTTACTGTGAGAATTATCAGAGGTTTGACCTAAAGGTTGGACTCCATCTCTTCAGACTGAATATTGCAGAGGTTTGTCAGCACATGAACCTACCCAAGCCAGCAGCTACTTACCAAACTGTTGGCATGTGTCCTTCATTTGATCTGGGAATTTCTTATTACATCAGTGTCCTGTGTGTGCTGTAATTAAATACAGAACTGAACATTCTTGGAGTTTTGTTAAAACTGTAAATGCCAAAATGCACCACTAGGAAGGGGAGGGGGGAAAAGCAGATGTTGAAAGGTGTGTCTCACACTATCCCCATTCATAAAATTACAATGCAGTAATATTATGAAGAAGAGCAATTGTGCAACTGTATTACCAAACTGTAATGGTAGTTAAATGAAAAATCCCCAACTTGGCACTCTTTTGTCTCCATAGGTAATAATCCTTGTCTCCTGTTCTCACACCTTAATATCCTGTGCTGAAAGCACGTGCCAGGTCTTACCCAGGTGAAAAGCCATCTATGTCATAGGAGCACCATCACAGATACTGACCAAGCACATCATCTGTACAAATTCTGCTTCCTCACTGTGATTTTAATTATTTTTTTTAAAGGAATAAACTACTAATAGATTTGGGTAAAATAAACTGTAAAATTTCACTGTAAGCAGTAACTTCATGGCACCTAACTGCTATTATCATTAGTGAAGATACTTGGATCCATTGTTTTCTTACTCTATTTGGAATTTGAGTCCATAAACTTTTATGAGCTATAGTTTAGATAATGTTAGGAAATGGCTTGTCTGGAGCTAAAATTATCTCATTGTTTGAAACAGGCAGGGACAGGTTTTGGTCTTTTCTGCATCAGTCTATTTGCTATAAAAAAGATCTTATCTTTTAAGAATTATGGAACTGCACATTAAATTTCTATTTTATACATAGAAATACAGTAGATGTGGCTTCTTGATGTCTGTGGCTACATGTGAGTACAATAATTAATGATCTACGTCACAGGAAGAGAGATCTATGGAAAAACATAACCTGAAAGAATGTTATATTCTCTTGGGGGCTTTGTAAGAGATTCTCAGGTTTATCTGAGTATCATTATGGTGGCTAGAAATGTGTTTCCTCTGATGTATTCCCATCACAACTGGGATTAACTGCGTTCTCGAGGCTGAGTGTGAATTTGTTTACACTGTAAATCAATGGCAGAACAAGACTCGACTGCATTATCCATCTACCTTGGCTTCTAAGGAGCAAATAGTGAATCATTACTAGCCTTTTTGGATTTATATAGGCTTATATCTGAAGTCCATGGAAGTCTCCTCCTTTTTGATATTCTGAAAAAACCTGTTTACTTTTTAAAGGAGGATGTTTGCTATCAGCAGACTGAAATATGCTGCATGTGTGGATATGACTAATAAAAGACAAGAGCACTTTTATCACTGAGAGTTTTTTTTCCACTAGGGTAATATACTTAATATCTTCTGGTCAGTTCTATTTGGAGATGAGTGTTGTTAGTTTTGCAGCACTCAGTAAAGATTTGTCCTTGCTGATGGCAGATGCATCTCTGGGAATTCCTGTAGTCATGGGAAGGATGCTCTCAAAGAACAGCAGTGCCGTGGATTCCCGGGATTAGGCAGTCACTCTTAGCAGGAGATCAGGCTGTGCAGAGAAGTTCAGTGTTGTTTGCACTGACGATGTACCGAGTGAGTGCCCCACCCAAAAGCAGAGTCAAGGTCTTGGAAAGAACATCGCTGAACAAAGGCACTGTCAGGAAGGGGCTGGAATTTGTAATGTTCAAAATTATTGTTCAGCCCCACCATCTCCGTCCCAAAGCCCCTGTATTTTCAAATTCAGGGCTTTGATTCAGGCTGGATTCTCACTTACGTTAATTGTCTTCAGAGAAAGATTTTTTTTTCCCCTCTTTTTTTCCTTTTGTAAAGAACTGCTGAAAAAAAAAATTGAGTTCCCTTAGAAGTGCCTCCCTTCTGCTATATATTTCTTAATTGAGTTCTTGGCATAAGGAAGGAAGAAAATATGTCTAGCTATTAGAATAGCTGTGTGAACTGGGAAAGCCTCCAGCTTCTAGAAATATATTTAAAGGCTTCAAGATCCAAATTTTCAAATAACTTTTACTCCTTTGCTTGGTCAGCTGTCAGTATTTGATAAATAGGGTGGGACTATTGTCAATATTTAACAGCTCAACACAAATATTATTCTTCATACACTGTAAAAATAGTATATGAAATGCAAATAAAGTGCTTTATTCCAGGGTTTGGTAGTAACAGAAGCAAGTGATAAAATCTCCCTTGCCTCCATACAAAGGCATAGAGAGGGAGAAAAATGTTACCAGTGGTAACAGTCTTCCCTGATGGGAAACAAAACAGTGAGATTCCTCCCTCCTCCCACCTAAAGTCATGTCCCAAGGGGGGCTCTGTGACAGAAGGTTGTTGTGAGATTTTTCTCAGTAAGAAACAGCAAGGTATGACTATTAATTGAAGCCAGATCACTGCGAAGTCTGCAGTAACAGAGCTCCAGCTACACATCACCAGGACCCCTTGAACTGCTCTGCAGTCATATATCACAGTAAAAAACTCAGTTAGTTCTGGAACTATCCCTTTGTTCAGAAAAACTCATGCCAGAAGGCCACCCTTTGGCATTGGCTTGCTGGATGGAGCAGCCTGGCCTCTCCACAGGCATCGGCATCATCCTCTGAAAAATCCAGGTGCGGCCTAGCCATGTGACGTGGGTTTGATGGGTTTCAGAGGTAGGCCCTGGCTGTCACTTCCTGATCTTGTGTTCCCAAATGGCTTCCCTTTATTTAAAATCTTTGAAAGCAGCACCACTGGATGAGTGGTTTGACACAGCAGCCAGGAAACAGCACAGTTTGAACTAAGGAGAGGACCCGTGTGTGGGACGGCTCGGCCACAGCCCACGGTGACAGCCCCGGGGAAGAGTCCCTTGCTCTGCAAGGAAACTTGTGTTGGTCACCACACTTGGCCACCACCCACGCAAAACAAAGGGCAAGGAACAGTGCCAGTTAATTCAGGAGAATTTCAAATCTAGCATTGTTTCAGATTTGGCTTCTGTTCAGCGTGAATGTGTTTTGTGTGTTGCTAGAGGAGAGAGGACCCTGAGGTAGCAGGAAACAGCTCAGTGATTGGAACTGTAGTTTGCTGCTTACTCTGTAAAGGAGTGTGAGTAAATCCAGGAAGAAATACAAATAACAGTAAAACTTTATTAGTCCAGTTTGTCCAAAAGAGCCACACTGCTTTACCATTAGTTCTTCCTCTAATCATGGCTGTGTTGAACACTTGCACATGGTCCTGTAGAATACTCTGGGATGGATGCCACCAGAGAGTTGGAGTAGCTCATGATAGCTTGGGCTTGTGAGGCAGGATGTGCCAAATGGTCCAAACTTGGCACAGAAGCACATTAATCACAATCACTTTGCCAGAACAACCATTGAATGTGGGGCTCTGAAATCAAGATTTTCTGTGAGCTGATACTGGCCACACTACCTCCAGTGGCTTGTCAATGGAGATGAGGCAAATCCCATGTAGTCACTGAGCTGGTAAACTCTTTCATACTGACAAAACTTTGTCTAGTGTTCTATTAATTGCTCCCCCACTATGGGCTATAAGAAAGATTGATTTCTCCAGAAACCACTTTAACTCATCTTAGAATATTCCAAACTTTTTAAGCACAGAAAAACTAGACTTTATTAATTTGTTTTCTGTCTAATCCCTTCAGCTACAAAGTTGGCAGCACACTCAGGGACCAAGTGCCAACATCAGCACTTCCTTTTAAATAAACAGCAACTCAGATAACATTTACGTGTTACAAAGAAGTGGTTCGTTTGATATTTTCTTTCTCTATTGCAGCTGAGCTATTGGGATGAATTCTTCTTTCTTTAAACCACGAGACAAATACACTTAAATTATTCTAAAGCAAAAAATCCTTAAAAATTGAAGTATCAAATGGTTTAACTTTCTCAAATATGATTTTTTTCTCTAAAAAAACCCCATTTTATTTTACATGTGATTTCAGCCAAAAACTGTGATGGCAAAAAGTGTTCAGGTTTCAAATACCCTATCAGAATTTCTATTTCTACTTGAAGTTCTGATGAACATGGATCAGCTACAGAATCCAACATAAGCTGGTTTGGGTTAGGGAACTGTGGTAAAGTAAAATTCATATGCTCTGGAGGAAGAACAGGATATGCTAATTATCTGTCAAGATAACTACATCTAGTAAACACTACTTGTATAAACATTTGAGTTAAAATATTAGAAGTCATATGAGACTGATGGAAAACTTGCATGTATGTTAAGCCTAAAATACTTCTGAATATCTGTGTGACAGTTTACAAAGCTTTTACTTCCCCAAGGAGCTACCAGGAGTTAGATTGATTCAGAACCACTTCTGGGGTTTAAGTATGTCCTGTTAATGTCCTTTCACTCTCATTGAAGAAAAATTCAAAGACGTTCTAACGTTCCAGAGCCTTCAAATGAAACTTCCAAATTGTTTTTAGACAGGACCCTTTGGAACATCAACAGCATCATTGGCAGTTGTGGGAATAAGAAGGGATAATGTGACACTCAGCATTTTTGATGCTAAATCAGACGTGTTTCGTACCTGGGATGCATGCAATCCTGCTGACAGGACTGATATCGATCCTAATGCTGCAGACAGTTTTATGGAAGAGATCTTCAGGGAGGTTGTAGAGGACAAAACTCAGAGTGAGTATAAAACTGGAGTTATGTATTAATATTTAAGGCCACCTTGTTTTGTTCCATTTGTAGGGTGTTTTTTAATAAAATTATTATACTGGCTTATGTGCCTGCCTAATTATGTTGTAGTGGTAACAGAAGTGACAAATTATCTGCTCCCATAATAAATGTAGCTACTACAGTGTAATCAGAAGCTTTTTCTGGTTTCTTGCAGCTGAACTCCTGCATTGGGAACAGGCATGATTTATGTGATATGAAAAGACACATGACTAAAACTATCCAAATGGGTATAAAAGAATCTGGATGCAAACCAATATTTTGTGACAGAATGGATGTGGAGAGCAGAGTGTGCAGTTGAGGAAATCTAATACATGGATGCACAAAAGGAAATGTCAGGATCCTATTAAGGAGGTATGAGGCTGAAAAAAAAGATACATTACATTGTACATTTATGGTTTAAGGAGTTAGAAAAAAGTGAAAAGATGCCAGCACAATAAACTATGATTTATTGCCTCTTCCTTATATGGATAGAAGCCTTTTGAGTTGATAAAACAGTTTAGGAAAAATAATATAAATAAATACTCAGTTGAAGCATTATGTACTTCATTAATCTCGTTGTATGTGAAGCTGTTGTGTACAGTAGCATTTTGCTAGAGACAAAAATAAAAAGGAATAGTTTTCTACTTTTCATTAAAATATGCAAAATTGTTTTGCTACACTGTGAAATTCACTTCAACTGTGAAAGGAACCCTGGTGCAGTATTTCTTGAGAAACCCCCACAGAGCAATCTGAAGACAGCATTTTAAAGAAGACATAATTGACAGTGTTCTTTTGAACCTCTGACATGTTCTAACTGGATTGGAGGGAGATAAATGGCAGAAGACCCTTCTTCAGTTATTGGGGAAGAAAGACTAATACCTCAGACATCTTCCCATATATCCACAGGGACACAATGCGCTGTCCAAGGGATCACAGCACAGGGATCACCAAGCTGATGCCAATGTGTGCAGTGAAGCCCCCACAGCCATGCAGTCAAAATATATCCCAAAGGAGCCAATCCATACCAAGCTGACTCTGGAATTGCCAGGTAGCTGTGCCTCATCGTGGTTCACACTTCGATCTGCATTGGTAGCGACGCTTTCTCTCTTGGGCAGCATTTGGAAATGGTGAGTCATCTTTGTGGAGCAAATCTATCAATGAAACAGTGCAATGAAAGCACTCGGTTAGCAACGAACCGGGGCAGTGAAAGCAGCTCCCCGAGCGACGTCGCAGCTCACACAGGTGCAGGGGGTACAGCAAGCACGTCATGCAGGCACTGTGCTGGTGCTGTGATGATATGATTCTGTTATTCTAATTTATTTGGTGGATTGGGTTAGGTTACAGGCTGTCTTACACTGAATTATTTCTGGAGTGTTTTAATAAGTTTAGAGAAGAGGAGGAAAATAATGTTTTCTGCAAGAAAATGTCTGCATGAAGGCAGATGATTAGTGCTACTGAGCAAACCTCTCATTCACCCATTCACTAAAGAAAAATATTGTTTAAGCCTGCCTCTGAACTCAAAATTCAAATGTGTAATTACACATCCATCTTTAAGCTTTGCTTGGCTGCATGTGAGTGGATGTGGTTTAGGTTCGTTGTGTGTTCTCAAATTTTTATTCTTTTTTTTTTTTAAAAAAAGCACTGGCATTTAAGACACACAAAGAAAAATGGCCTCGGGGGAACCACCTCCAATGCTTCACATCAGCTTTGTACAAACAGTTTTCGATTACTCACTCTGGCCACACATTGGATAGAACGGTTTGGATAATGTGCCGTACGAGAAGGGATTGGTGGGGAGGATCACCAGACAGAGCTGCTCCAGCCCACGTCATTCCTGGATGACCTCCAAGGGCAGGAAGCAAAAACAACAAATGCTGAGCAGTGTGTTCCTAAGAGAGCGTGGTGGGGCCCCGGCCGCTGCCCGGTCGGGAACTTCCCTTGCAGGGCATGAGGAGAGCTTTGGGCACAGCATTCCTGTGAGCTCGGGCAAAGCTGCTCCTGCTGCTCTCTGCTTTTACCAAGGCTGTGACTTTTGCAGGCGGGATGAGTTAGACCCAGAGCAGTCCCACGTGTTGCACCATGTGCTCAGGGTAGTCTTACGTACAACATGAGCGCTTTCAAAACGCTGCAGCCTGAGCTTGTTTCTCTGTCGGTCCGAGGTGAACTAACTCGGTGGTTGCTATCTGAGTGCAAAAAGCCAGGTAATGTGGGGGGAGGAACATACTTGTGTCTCCTCATTTTGTAAATTTATTTAATAATTTGCCTTTCAGTCAGTTTTTCAAAACTTTTTTCTCCATGTTTCCACATTTCACCTAAATTATTTTGTAAAAGCTAACATTTGTTGTGGTTATACTTAACTCAATAGTGTACTCAGGACTGATTTCACAATTAATTTTTGGATATATGCCATGTTATTTCAAAGTAAAACTATACTATCTTGCAATATTTGGATTACAAGCATAACCCAGATCTTGAACCTGAAATTAATTTGGACCTGACCAGTTTTTACTGTCATGTTATAGACACTTTCTTGCTAGGGATCACCAAGTCCCTCGCTCTTGTTTGCAGGGTTGGTTTGTTTCTTTTCAAACTTAATTGCAAGTTAAAATGATTGAGTGACTTACCAAGTTTGGGGGTTTTTTAATCAGATGACAGTGGGGAATAGTTCAGGAAAAGAAGAAGAGCACATTTAAAAGAAAAAACAAACCTCACATTCCTCAGCAGACTGAGACATGAGCAGGTAGTGCATTCAGAGACTTCCCTGGGTTGCAGCAGAGTGAGAGTCACTGAGCAGTAATTTTGTGCATTTCTTGTGGACACTCACACGGGATGATGGAGTTTTGTTGTGAAAAGAAGTAGGGGTTTAGTTTTTGCCCAGAGAAAATACCTTCAAACCAATGCACTGCCCAGTTCATGGAGCGTATCAGGAGTGGGGAGGTTGGTCTAGATTTGGGAATGTAGCAAGCTTTTATTTATAAAGCTTCAAAACAATGGGAATGGGGCTAATAAATACAGTCAACAGATCTGAAGCTTTCTCCGTGTGTGTCATGGTTTAACTCCAGCTGGCAACCAAGTGCCATGCATCTTGCTAAGGGATACAAATAAAATCCCCAACGTTTACTTTACAACTGTCTTAAATATGACATTATCACAGAAAAGAGGAAATTATCAGAATGCAAATACTATCCTGTAAACTGTAAATATACATCCAGACACTGAATCTGTGTCCTTACACAGATTGGTCTGTTCAGCATGGACTGAAACAGAGGAACCAGACACTCATTTGGTCAGTACAACAATTTAAAGTCACAAAAATCCTCCTTCCCCTGAATTCCAGTATGTGTTTTTTTACTTTAATCTTTGAAAACAATCCAATCGATTTCACATTTATATGCAACTGTTTTCTTTTTATCTTTTCCACTGGTACCAAAAGTGTAAGAGATGTTTATTTAAAAAAAAAATTAATTAAAATTAAAATTGGAGAAAAACACAGAATAATTTATCTGGGCTTGTATTTTCTAATATATTCTCAAAACAACAGAGGAAGCCATAACGACAGACAAGAAAATACTTGACTCCTGCATTCAGAATGCTAACCCATGGAGTGGGTTCTGCTGCAGGGTTTGTCCACTTGTCCATAGTTCACACTCTGACAGAACCTGTGCAAGTCTTTTTGATTCTATGAGATCAGCCAACCATTTTAGGAGAGAGGTAAATCTGCTTTTGTCTTCTAGTGAGTGCCTTAACTTCATATCTGTAATTTCTCTTGGTTTGTAGGCAAAAATCTATTCCTAAATAACTATTTCCTCCTTCAAACAGGTTTTTCCAGAAAATTTTTAGCTGCCTACACCAAGAAGCACACACCTTCCCAACCACTTCTGAGTCACTCTCTGCTGATCATCTGAAAACATTACTCTCAACCAAGTCCCACTATTAAATTCTAAGATTAATTGTACTCAGGGCCACCATGAATGGGCATGAAAAACTGGAAATAACTGAGATTTTTAAGGCATAAAAAGAGGAAGGGGGAAAAACAAATCAACAAAAATATATGTCAAAAGTTATGGGAGAATAGATTGAGGTCTGAGATGAAAGTATTTGTGGGGTAAGTATTCTCTCTGCTCCTCCCACAGCTCCCAACCTGCTGCACCTCTTGGTGCTACTTGCGTGGGCACCTCCCATGGAAGTTTAGTATTTCTTTTTTCCTGCTCAGAGGAACAATTTATGTCATGTCCTATGCAACAGCCACAGGAGGGCTCCTTTCAGAACTTCTCAGATAAGAAGTTTGAAAACTATTTCGGTTTCTGCTAATATTGCCACTGAGGTTTTCCTGACTTTCCTTCTAGGTTTTGTGTTAGTTGTAGAATTGAGTAGGTTCTCCCTTGAATCAGAAGGATGTTGTGTAAATATTAAAAGTATGCAATTCTTCTAGCCAACATATAAACATACTCAATAGTTGCTAAGACAGGAAAGCTTTTTACCATAAATTTATCAATCATAACTTGTGAAGGATGCAAACTGAGGTAGTAACTTACTAAAACAAAAGACTGTAGGTTCTTCAGGTATAGAGTAAAAATATACCAGGCAAGAAGGAAAATGGGAGTCAATTTCCTTCCTATATTGATATAATATATTGCCTTTTCACACTCCAGGGGTAAAAGATCCCCAACAAAAAGCTCCCAGTGAGCTGAGTGGAAATACTCAGAATCACGGTGAGTTGTTTCTTAGAGTAGGTGGCTACTCTTTCATTGTTTTTACTAAACATATACCTGTTTTTCTAGCATCTTTCTGATCTCTGTGCTCCCAGGGGAACAGCAAGGCTTGCAGGAAGGGTGGTGCTGGGCACTCTGCCTCTGGGCATAGGAGCACTTCTGAGCAGGTGTTGGAGCTGGCAGGGATGATCTTCTGTTTAGATATGGTATAAATACTGGACTACGTAAACACATCACTTGCTGTCTGGTCTGACTGATTCCCAGAGCTAATGTACATAAACATCCTGCCCTACTGGCTCTTTCCAGGAGACTGAAGCCAAGGTAACTATTTATGTTAATACTCATTTTATGGAAAGGAGACACAAACAGATTAATGGGGGCAGGCACCACAATTAAAGGTTTTCCCTCTTTTCCTAAAGACGTGTACTTCTACACCAAATATAAAATAGATGTACCATAACATCTTTTGGCATAGACTGGGTGTTTCTTGAGCCACCCTCTCCAACACTGAGTTGTGTACATTGTATTTTCTACTCACTAGTCTAAAGATGTGGTCCTAGAGCAGCTCTGAGCCTGACCAGAGTCATGTTGGATTGGACTCCTCAGAATATTTGCATTCCCAAATGACGATGTTCTGTGTGAGCCCAGTGATGATGAAATACAGTGGAGCTGTAATACCTTCTTTGGCTTGTGATCTAACCCTTGTCAAATACCTCACTGGGGCTTCTGGGCTTCTGCCTCCAGCACCTCATATTTCCAGGGTTTCCAGAATTTAAATTAAGCCAATGGCTGTCATACTAAAGGATATCCTAGCAATGTTTTTTTCTCCAATGATTACAGACTGGAGAAAGAAGAAAGGACATCCCATCATGCTTACTGATAGGTTCCTGTTAAATGGGCACTCATCTGTGCTCACTTCTGCCTTCTCCTTCCTCTTGTTCCCCTGAGCTATGGTCAGGAATGAGAATTAACAGGACTTCTACCCTGTAACTTCACCCAGAGCTTAACCAGCAGTGTTTTTGCTCAGTGAACCCCTTGTATTGTTCTTTCCCTTGCCAACTCTGACCAGCCTGAATTCCTCCTCACCAGCACATGCTGTTTGCTTCTCGTGCAGCATTTTGTTACCCTGATGTAACTACATTACTGTGGAGTTTGTGATAAGTAAAGCATCTCTGCTATGTGTGTGCTAACTAGTAACTCAGCAGAAACAGCAGCATTAGTTCATAGAATTCAGTCTTTGATTTTTTTTATCTATGTATACCATACAAACTAATTATTCCTTATACAAATACTCGAGTTTCTCCAGGTAGCTTATTATTGCCATTTAAGGGTGTAACAGTATAGGGACATAACTCTTGTTTTTTCCATTATAACCCAGTTGTCAGCAGTTATGTCACAGTGTCAGCTGGACTCCATGGCAAAATCCCTATTCATATATGAGTATCTCACTATGCACTTTGTGATTCCACAGGTGCACCCTGTGCTACCTTATGCCATAAGTTATTTTATAAAGGGGGCACTTAAAAGCAATAGAAAACACCAATGAAAAATGTGAAGCAAATGCTCATACCTTTAAATCCATGAGAAACTCAGATGCATGGCCAGTTCAGGGATAAAGTTCTGTCACTGGTCAGACCATACACAATTTAAAATACACAAAAAAACTACACCTTCTGTGCTTTGTGTGCAGGGGAGAAAAAACAAACAAACAAACAAAAATGTATTTAAGTGCTGCAAGCTTACACATATTTAGCTGGTTAGTTTGCACTTTCCTAGGGGTTCCTAAAAATAAACTGAAAACCTCTTGAACTACTTAAGACAAGTAGAATGGCAGGAAAACTCCATTGTTTCCAAATGTGCATTGAAAAAAATGAGTAAATGTGAGGCTGCTCTATAAGAGTAAGAATCTTACTGGAAGGACTTAACTTACAGAACCCGGACTGAAGTCATATGACAGTAACACAGTGAGTCTTGCTGCTTAGCCAGATTTTATCTGTTGGTACAACTTTCAAGTTAACATCAGAATATATGTTTCAACATTAAATGTATACACTTACACTTGTGACTTATTTCAGTGAAAACTTAATGAAAAGGCAGTACAGACAGAGATTAATGCAAGTCTGTCTTCTTCCATGCATTTCTGCTTTGTATAGTAGGAAACTGAAGAACTGATCTTCCTAAATTATTTGGAATTTCTTAGGGCTGCACACTTATCTAGGCAGCTGCCCTGAAAAGTTTCAGGCAACCAGCCTGATATGATAGTAAAGTGCATAAATCAGTGTACTGAACCTGAGCTGGCTCTTCTTACAGCTACTGATCAGACAATCTTGGTCTCTTTTCTGCAGGATATTTGGTTTGGGTTTTTTCCCCCACTCTACGATCTGATGGATCATATTCCTCTTCTCATCAGAAAATTAAATTTCTAAGTAGGTTTCCATCTTGACTATCTGAAATACTTAGTCTGTTCTTTAACATTGCTTTTTTCAGACTGTAATTTATCCATCTGGGTCTATTGAGGCAGAAAACACCTGCTCTGCTCCTGAGTACTGCAGGTATGCCTCAGACTGCCAAATGGTTTCAGGAAATTGTTAATGAAAAATGTGGTTTCTTTGGATAATGGATGGCGAGAGAGGAAAAGGGCTGCAAAACTTATCCACACGAATCTGCATTTTACTAGAGTTGACAAGAATAATTTTATTCATTGCTAATCCTAAAAGTAGGTAGTGTTACTGGAGTCAGCAGAATGCCTGCCAAGTTTCCTTGGGATATGCCCTCGTTTCAGTAGTGAATGAGGTGAGCTTTTAATGAAAAGCAGAGCATAAGTAAACAAATAATACTGATTTCTTTTTTTCTCCTTCCAACAAGACAGAGTCGTTATCATTTGAGATTGCGAAGCACATTCACCATTCCAGTCCTGCTGTGTTAATGATAAGGGAACTGACAGGTCATTAGCACAAAAACACTGCCCTCTATTGCAAGATGCTCTGCTGCTGCCTCTGCCTCGGCTTGATGAGGCCACTGCTAATAAACAGTTTGAAAACTGCCTACAGTTGGGACATTTTAGTTCAGTAATTTTCTTTCCGCCTGTAACGCTAAAGCTGTGCCAAATAGATTAATTTCCCAATAACCCAAGCTCTTTTACAGGCAGTGTATTTAGATAGATAGATAGATAGATAGATAGATAGATAGATAGATAGATAGATAGATAGATAGATAGATAGACAGACAGACAGATCGATCTCTGGTGAGATATGTATATATATATATATGCATCGTGTTACAGCATATCTTGTCTCAGAAAGCTGCAGGAGTTTGAGGGCTAAAAGAAGCAGAGATAATTTTAAAGAAATTGTGACTATCAGTTAAATTTATCTTCTCACTATGTCTAAAACCTACATAAATAAACTACAGGGCAGTGAGGGTGTATAAACAAAGTGAGATTGACATTCCAAATGTCCACACACACCAAAAAACCTCTCCTCTTGCAATAACTGGTGGAATTAATTCTCAGCAGCTGCCGAGGAGGGTAAAGTTATTCCTGAGCATGAGATTGCAAGAGTTGGCAGAGCCCAGGCTGAGTTCAGCCTGGCTCCAGCACTCCCAGGCCCATCCTTGGGCTCGGAGCAAGAGGGGTGCAAAGGAGGAGATTCGCTCTCCCCTCTTGGTGCCTTTTGTGGGGAACGTCCTACACAGCTTTGGGAACAGGAAACGATCAGCTGGCCCCAGGAGAAAAATATTTGAGCATGTATTTCTGTTTAAAATGTGGGAAGTCCTGCAGACATCGGTGAATGTAATCCCTGTGTTTGACAGGAAGCACGGACCTAAAGTGCTGTGGTCTTACCCAGAGCCAAACTGTGCCTGGGCAAGGGGCAGTGCACATTTCTGATCTGTCTTCCTGCATATCCTACCACAGACACTCCAATGTTCTTGAGCATTTGGCTCCACTGCCATGTAACATTCCCATTGGTTTCCCATAGGAGGGAACTTAGAGAGCAGCGAGCTCAGGAGCTGTACCGGGGCAAATACAATTGAAGTGGGAAATGGGTAATAGCCTATTTATTAATGGCCAAACCCCAGACAGAGCTCGTCAATTACCTTAACACAATGTATTTTCAGATATTTTTTTTCTGGGGGTTTTGCTTTGGGGTTTTGGTGGATTTTTTTGTAGGTGGTG
>VXBX01007700.1:113658-125992 GCA_013400415.1 Scytalopus superciliaris | reverse complement strand
CATTCTATTTTGTCTCTCCAAATACTTAAGGCCTGTGCATCTCTTGAGTATTCCAGTTTTCACTGTTGTAGTGGCACAGTTTAGTAAAGAAATTGAATTTCTACATTAGAGAAGGACACTGCAGTGTATTTCACTCAGACTGACCTAGCAGACCACTTTAAAAGGATTCCCAACTGCCTTATTACAGTGTTCATGAAATGAGCAACAATCCTTGGGCAGGACGACTGCAAAAGCTGCTGAAATTCATAAAGGTTTTTATCATGATGTTTCTCAGATGTTTGTAACACTATTTCTGAGTAGTTATAAGCCAAAAACTTGAAGGACAAATAAAATTCAAAGTGACATATGCTTGAAGCAGTGTTATGTAACTTGGGCTTGAACCAAAGGAGTGCAGTTTTCCTAATAACCACTTGCAATGTTTAACTAAAATTTATCTGGTCACAGTAGTATACATCTTGGCAGGAGACATCTCACTGCTGTGTTAAGCCTTATAGCAGTAGCCTTGACACATTTAATAACATCTTTCCATAAACTGGGAACAAAGCTGTTGTTCTGGAGATGGCTCCACAGCAGCCCTGCCAGGCTGTAATGCTGCGGGATTAAGGAGACTGATACTTGGCACAAAGTAAACTGAATGAAAGAAATGTTAAGCCAGAGAAAGTTTATTATATTGATGCAGCATGAGAGAACCATAAAGGCAAATCTTAATTTCTTCTTTATTGATCTTCTCAGAAACTTACAGAATGCATTGCTTCTCCTGGTATTTATTTGCCTCACTAGTCATAAGTTTCTGAGGGGGTATGCTGATTTTCTGTAGAGCTCTTTGGCAACTTTTCATGTGTTCTATGCTTAAAGAGGCAAAAATGTAAGGAAGAATTCTGGCCATCTGTAAAAGTAGCTGGGATTCATCAAGCCCAGATTAGTGTGAAAACTTCAGACTCAAACCCTAAAAGTAATAATAATCCAAAAATCCAAAACAAACCACCCAACCAAAACCAAAACAAAAATAAGCAAATACAAACCAACTCCCCCAAAACAAACAAAAAAAACCCCAACAACCAAACCCAACCTAAATCCCACAGAACTCTGTGACGAATCAACTTTTAACCATTTCCAAAGGAAATATGCAACCCTTGCAGGTTTTTCTGCTTGAAAGAAGTGCAGAGTCAAAAGAAGGGCAGAATGTGTTGGAGTGGGTAATATATGTGCCCACTGTATAGGAAAGAGCCATTTTCACTGTGAGACATAAAATCTGCAGAATCTTGCCAATTAGTTTTGGCTTTGCACTTTATGGGAACTGATTTAAGTAGCTCATCTCCCTTCTTAAGGTCTCACTTAATTTGCTGTTGGAACTTTGCCAGTAAGTTCTTTCACCCTGTTTTGGTTTTGCTTTTCCTAACTGTCCTTGTGCAGGGAGATGAGTGGGAGCTGCTTTTCAAGCTTTTACAGAAGTGAAGAGTCTGTCAGGTATGTTGAACCCCTGCCCCAAAAGGATTTTGAAGGGTGTCCTAAATGCAGGATCTATGTGTGGGATCCCTTCTGAGCTGATATTTTTCTGAGACATATGCAACACAACTCATTTGAAAGGGTGTTTTTCCATCCTACCGGCTATTGAATCTGAAATTTATTTTCCCAAAGATCTCATTAATACATGAGGTAGACAGATCCCTAGAGCCGCCAGTCTTTAATCCATACCTTGTAACTTCATAAATAATGCAATTATTGAATTCTGTGCTCTGATATCATAGAAGTTGCTCAAAACATTAACTAAATATGGACTAAAGACACATCTTGAGCACGAAAACAGAAGTAAGGTTACTTGCACAATATTGGTTTAGGCTATTAAACAAGTAAAAATCCTGCAAATATTTGAATGTCCTTAAGATATTTAATTAAAGGAAACAAAGTAAATAATGCTTCTAGACACTGTGTCTAGAGATTTGCATGCCCATACAACAGAATAAAAGTATTGATTCTCCAAAGCCATAGTACCATGACAAAGATCAGATTCTGACCATTCTGACCCCTTTTAGTTTGATGCAGCCCATTTCTTTGTAACTGTTATGTTCTGTCAGCAACTGCTTATAAAAATAGACTCCACTGATTTATAATACTCAGGAGAAGGATGTTTTTAAGGTTTGTGGGGTCAGGGTCAGTTTGCACTTCAGCATCCTAGATTTTCAATACTCTAAACTCATTTTAATTATTTTTTTTCCTCTTTGTTAGGAAGGGAGGTCCAGTGTATGCTACCTTGGAACTCATATTTTGGCTGCAAAAGTTGTTAGGATAGTTTATACTCTGTTATTAATTGTGCTTGGAGTTTATTCTGAGGCCAAAGGAGAGTGAAAATATTCATTTATGTAGAGCTACAAGTCCCAGGTGTCACTGATGCTGAAATACTGTTTCAAAATTTTGGACAAGTGTGTGTCTAATCCTCTAACCTGGCATTTTAGCATGTGGTCATGGCTCTAAAGGAGTAGCACGAAAGAAGGTTCCTCCCTATGGTTTGCGTGGTTGCATCAGTGCTGGCAGTGCCTGCTTTCTGCTTCATTTTGGTTTGCAGCTGGTGTGCTCCCTTTGCCAAGATGGAACAGCTACAGCAAGTTGAAAGTTAAGGTCTGACACTGAATCTACAATTTATTATCCACATATTCTTAAATAGAATCAAACTCTTCTACCTGACTTTTTTACCAGTATTTTCCATCAGGTTTTTTTTTTGGTTTGGTTTGGTTTTGGTTTATTGTTTGTTTGCTTGTTTTTGTTTTGCTTTCTGCAAAGTATTTTAGGAACCATTCACACTACCATGTTTCACTTCAGATAGTGGTTAGAAAATCTGCATGCAGACACAAGAAATAAACACACCTCTGGGCTCCTTACCAGTTTCTGCTGTACTTCTCAGGGAGACTGAACTCCTTTTGAACATTGCCTTGGGTTTGGCTTGAGCATCAAAGGGCAGTTCATCGCTGACCATTAGTGTCAGGCCAAGATGTATGGAAGTTACAGCTATAGACACCCTTTCAGAGGTTTGTCTCTGCCAAACTGAAATGTTTTCACCCATTTATTATTCCATGAAGTTGTAAAAATTCTGTTTTTCAAGATCTGTTCACTCCTGTACTGGCTGCGTTATACACATTGGCATAGAAGCTGGCAGTGCTGATGGCAAGGTAAGCAACAACTAATGCTGGCGATGCAGTTAACTTGAAATCAATCAATTTCAGCCTTAGACTCAGCTCTCTGAGTACAAAGTTACCTGGGCTTAATTGTCAAACAGCTTCTCCTCTGGTTCCAGCTCATGCTGCCTTGTGAAAGGGCAAAAGGCAAATTTGCCTGGGTATGTGGGTTAAAGGTGTTCTGCTCCCATTTGATTTAAGTGTTTTAAGGGTCTTATTAAGTACAGTTTTCAACTCTCTTCTATGGTAGTTTAGGGAACCAGCTCCCACCAATAACAAAATTATCAATTAGTGTCTCTGAAAGTAATTTTACAAACAGGAAAAGTGAGTCTCAAAGTATAGCTGTGAGTTTGAGAAGTATTACCACACTGGCTCTAATACACTGTGAAATATGTGCTTCATGGGTTGTAGGTTATTTTTGTGCTTGCCCTATTTAATTTAAGTTTCCTTTAGTTAGGTAGCAGCAACTTTCTGGGGAAAAAAAAAACCTGGGCCAATAGGATTAAAAAGTGACAAATATGACTGGATATAGTGTTATGAGTATCATGTTCCCATTGACTGATGGGAGATTAACTTTCAGATTTTTCTGCAGTGATTACCAAAGAAACCCAGGAGATTAGAAGCTTTTCCTAATCCTTCTTTTCAGTGGTATTTGTATAATTACTATTTTTTTTTCCTTTTTTTCTTTCTTATACTTCTGGCTTTTGCATTCATCTGGAGCACTCTGTAAATATGACATTTATTTTGTTTGCTGGAATTTTGAAATTTATAAGATGCAGATAAAAAGTATTGCATAACTGTGCTGTCAGTAACCTGTTGCTGTGAAGATTTTGACACCTACTTGTTAAGAAGTGCCAAGGAAGAGAAATGTTTTCCTAGAAGCAAGGTTTGATGCTTTACATTACGGCAACATATGTGTAATTCATTGACAGTGTGTGAGTTACCAATTACTACCTGAGGGAGGCTCCAGCCAAGAGCTGAGCACATTGAAGAGAAGTTCTACAACTTCTCTTGGGGACTGACAACCTTCCAAACAGGTATGAAAGTCAATCAGTTTGCAGATATAAAATAGATGCATGTTGTCTTAGATCCAAGTCTCTGGCTTGTATATGGAATGCAATCCAGTCACATTAATCTCATTTTTTATGCCAATTCTGTCAACTCTGTCACCCAGTGTCTGTGACTGGCAAATCTTTTGTGACACCTAAGATTAGAGTTCCCTCCCTTTTTTGCTTCATTTCACACTGCTTCTTCAATGGTTAGTTTCCTTATGTTATTACGGAAATACAGGAACAAGGGATTAGATTCAACAGATGTCTTAAGTTCATAATGTAAGACACGGATAAATTTTAAACGTTTCACTTGGAAAATCAAATTCACGACATTTTCTGTTTATCTGCCAATTCTTTTTCAGTTTTCTAACTAGACAATGAGCAACCAGCTGTTTCTAACCTTAGGTCTGCAAGTCTTGACCCAGCTCCTCAGCCTTTGGAGCACAAGGTGGGTAAGGAGAAGGGAGTTTTTCAACCCCTCACTCCTACCCCCAGGCAAAAACTGGGCTGATGAAATAAATGTTCTCTCCTCTGATAAAACAAGGCTGCTGTCTATAAAGATGTAACTCTTCTTTTTCTTTTTTTTTAATTTTTTTTATTCTATGTACTGTGAACATTTTATGTGGCTCCAGCCAAGTATTTAAGGCCTGGCAGGTAAGAAAAGATTCAGAAGAGTCTTTTATTCCTGTGACTGTGTGTGTGCTTCCTCTTGTGGTTTGTGAATAAAAAAGAAAACTGGTGGGGAGCAGGGAGCCTGACCCAAGCCCACATCTTCCAACTTGAGCATTTTTAACCAATTAGTTATTTTCCTCTTGGCTGCATAGTGCAGGTCCACAAGGAGCTCAGTGACTAGAGTTCAGTGAGAACACTCCTCTGAAAAAGTAGCAGGTAGCTCTGAATGCCCACAAGTTCACACAGGATCTCTGCTGGGTCCCTGGCTCCCTGCAAGACAGCTCTGGCAAAAAGGCTTTAACAAAAGCAACAACAAAATCACCAATTTTTTTCCTATTTGTAAAGTTGCCTGAACGCTGCTGTGCGAAGTCAAGCACCTCATTGCCTGACCTGGGAGCTCCACTTGCTTCCAGACTTGTAGAACTGAAGCTTAAAGGAAACTGAGTGCTTCCTTTTTTCAGGCTGGGGCAAGTAAGTCCATGCATTGGATATTAGTCTAGAACTGTATAAATCAGACTTATGGAGAAATTCACCTTCTCCCTAAATTCTGTTATAAGGACTGTTTCAGTGCTTTTGTCTTTGTGCAACCTGGACTAGTTTTATGCATTGATTAATTTTGTTTAATATATTGATATTTATATTGATACCCATGGGTTGTTTCAATATATTGATATTTATCTATTGATATCTAAAATGTATTCTATTTTGTCATATATTGGTATATATTGATATCAGTATCTAGATATTTATATCTATTTTAAAGTATATTGATATATGTATTGAGAGCGTATATAAATATATAAATATATTTTCATGCTTTTTTACATATAATTTATCTTTCTTTTTATCATTTGGATGGTGTTGCATCTATTAGAGATCATGGAATGCACTTATTTTTCTTTCCTCTTCAGTAGTAGCTAAAGTCATTCAAACACTGGGCTTCCTAAGATTAAAAAACATTTTCAGACTTCCACACCTGTTTTCCAGAAGGTTTCTCTTTCCCATGGAAGACTCACTTGGAGTTCAGATGAAGACATACCCTTAACCTATTAAAAGTTCAGCTATTGAATATTTTCCCCATCTGCAGGCTTTAGGCCTGGTTTCTGTGAAGCTTGGACTTTTCCAGTCTTCTACAAAGCTGACTGCAGAAGTGAGAGATGAAGCATTAAAAATGAGGCTTAAAACTCTGTGGAACCAAATTGGGTTGAACATCATGTAGCATTCACGATCCTGTTTTAATACTCCTATAGACACACATTACTATCAGTATAGATGATACATCTCACATCATTAATCCCATTCTGAAACTCCATTAAAGTCCATATGAGATAGTTCCATACTGGCTCAACCAATTCCAGAAGTGACAAATCATTAAACATTTTATTATTTCTAGGCAGATTGAGGACAGTGTCGTGATTAAGATTTCCTTAGTGATAAAATTCCTTGTAAGGGTTGGAATTAAAACCTTTCTCTCACAAGAGCTAAACATTAAAAATAGAGAGCTATAGCACAAGGTTCCAAGAATTCAGTAAAGCATGGAAAGGTAAAAATGGGGAACAGTACTATCTGAATATCTCTATCTTTTCTTTGATAGGACACNTTTAGGTTGGAAAATACTTCCAAGACTATCGAGTCTAACCTGTGACCGATCCCCACAGTCATATTTATGGTTTACAAGGAAAGAAAGCTTCAAATTTCAATGCAATTTAAAATGTAGCTTATGGAAAGGATTTTGAGAGCTTTAATCTCAAAAGGTCGGAGGGTTGCANTTTAATACTCCTATAGACACACATTACTATCAGTATAGATGATACATCTCACATCATTAATCCCATTCTGAAACTCCATTAAAGTCCATATGAGATAGTTCCATACTGGCTCAACCAATTCCAGAAGTGACAAATCATTAAACATTTTATTATTTCTAGGCAGATTGAGGACAGTGTCGTGATTAAGATTTCCTTAGTGATAAAATTCCTTGTAAGGGTTGGAATTAAAACCTTTCTCTCACAAGAGCTAAACATTAAAAATAGAGAGCTATAGCACAAGGTTCCAAGAATTCAGTAAAGCATGGAAAGGTAAAAATGGGGAACAGTACTATCTGAATATCTCTATCTTTTCTTTGATAGGACACTGGCTTTATTGAGGTCTTAAAGTACATATCTGAACTGGAGTTATTTTCATAATGCCGTTGAGTTTATCTGTGTTGGCAAATACATTTTTGCACATTACAATAACTCTGGGAGTGCTATAAGACACTGTCCAGGCTTTTGCAGCATCAGTGGCTTTCTATTTGCCTAATGCAGGCTATAAAAATAATAAGAATTCAAAGTGTGTGGATAATATTTTAACATACCGAAAAGGAAATGTAAAATATTGCTACACTGGTAGCAGAAAATCCTTTCAGTATGTTAGCTTTAATAGTGTCAGCTTTGATGCACTGGACTATTAAGAGAAACTATAATCTGATGACTTCTCTATCAACTTTCATTAGTTAATGGCTGATATTTCCAATCTGTATCCCTGCAAAAAAGGGAATAGCTTGCTGTTTTTAAAAGAGTTCATGAGCTTCTGAAATCACTTTTGTGAAATGTTCTCCATAGCTGATCGAATTAATTACCAAGGCCAGAGTATATTACCATTAATTATATCAGTAACACTCATGAATGACACCTGTGGGTAATTCCATCATGGTTTCAAGCAGTGGCAGACTTCATGAAGATCAATATTCTGTTTATATGTCTGATTTTTCTGCTGCTGGGTAGGCATGATTAATTAACCTTTGCATCACATAATTTAATTTAATGGATTTCAGACAGGACAACTTTGGGTCATGGGTAATAGCAGCAGTTTCACAGTTCAGAGAATGTCATTAATGGAATTCAATTAATATATTAAAATTGGTAAGTAATAGCAAGGAGTCTGCCCTGGATGAGCAACTTGCCCACTCTTAACACTTGACAGATCAGACTTTTAAAAGTGCTAATCAATAAACTCAGAAAAACCCTAAAACTACATCTGTGCACAACAAAGGCTGTGGCATATAAAAACCACCCGAGAGGTCTTGCTCCTCACCTCCAAAGGTGGAAACATCTACAGGTAACCATGGCAGCTTTTACTTTAACTTCTTTGCATTAAAAAAAAATCTGCTGTCATTCAAACATTGGGCTTCCTCGGCCTATATTATTAATAAACATTTTCTGCTAAGTGTGCAAGTGCTAGCATGAGTTGTGGTGGCGTTTATTTTTCATGCATTAATGTTGAAGAAATTAATTTGCTTCCACCTTTAGGTGCTATGAATACAATGGGGTATGGCTTGCAGTAAGATTAGTGTTGTGAATGTTTAGCCACATAACACTTACTGTGGGGTTAATTAATGCCTGGGGCTGGAGGAGCACCAATAAAGTTTCAGGTGAATGTGCTTTGAGAAATTTCTAGGGGTGATAAACTGAGTCAGAGTAGATTTGGCAGCTTAAAATTCTCTTTGGAAAAGAGAGAATGTAGGAGATTCCAGTTTTACAGAGGAAGAATCTGGCTAGAGGAACAGTTCTGTATCTAGGAAGGCACTGCATGTTGTGAAGACAGAAATTTGCACAAGGATGAAGGTATAAAAATCTAAACACTTTTTCTTCTTGGAAAGTACAATTCACTTCTGCTCTTTTACTTCTCTGAAACTCGCCCAGGCCGTTACACTGAACATTTAGATATACTATAATATCTCCATACGGATTTGTTAGAGTAATTTTTCCAAAGCCCTTCCAAATAGTTCAGTGTTAACTTCTTCAAAAGGTGCTGCTCAGTACCAACACAAGGTTGGTACCACTTGCTGTTCTGTACTAAATAGTCACCGGGAAAGAGAATGAAAATAATTTTCTTATTTTTTTCCTCATTAAGCTGAGCTGTGAATAACAAATGGCATACTGTTCAGAGACTTAATGCAAAGAACAAGACTTTTGTGTGCTCAAACCTGCTGACAATATCTAAGTGTAATGAAATTTGTTCTGAAAGTGCTCTATTAGTATATTCAGGAGGTATCAGCATATTCAAATCTGACAAGAATATTGCTACAGTTTGGAACATTTTAAAATTTATTTTTCAGTTTGAAATTGGTTGAGTTGCCAATGCCCTCACCATTCTCCCTTTTTAGGGTAAAAGAAGAGAACAGTTCTCAGAGTTGCAGACTAACGCTTCTGACTTGGAAATCTTTGGAAGCCAATTGTGAACAATTATCTTGTTCTGCTTGTCACAAATGAAAATTGTAGTGGCTGGACAGCATACAAAGACATTAAACCTGAAAAGCGAAAATCTATTTCTGATTATTTCTTTTTAAATCCTGAGCTTTTGTATAGCTCTTTTAATAATCTTTCTATTGTGAACTGATTCCTAGCATGTTAACTTTCAGGAAAACGGTGAGAAGTTTTCCTCTGTCTCTTTCTATGGAAGACATTTTCCTACTTTGCTCAACTTCAGATGTGCAAAAACACCATTTACAGTACTGGAATGGTACTAAAGCAATCTGAGATGTGGCCACAATTAGTATTGGTGTCAGAGAACTCTTTTCCTACAACCAAAAGTGAATGCAGTGCTTGATTATGCAGCCCAGAGTGGTGCCCACAAATGACTGTGGATCAAGAGTGGATTTTTCCCTCTCAAACATCACTTGTAAAACCACAACATTGCCATGGATTTATCCTATCAGATTTTCAAGAATAAATAATTCCCCAGAAACTTTGTATCCAAGACCATCACTATCTATTCTCCCCTTATGGGCTACGAGTGCTTCAAAGTCTTTGAATAATTTCAGAGTATTACCTTGTATTTCAAAGCACACAGTTTGACAAACTTCAGAAATGAGAAAATCCTTGTCTTACAAACCTAGTAATGGTCGTGATTGTGGGTTGGGTTTTTTAACGTAAGAGGTGCCTTTTTTAGGACCTTCCAAAGACAATAAATATCCTGTTTATTTATTTGCTTTATAATTTTTCAGTGAAATTTAATTTAAATGTGATGTTTTACAAAAAATGTTAAGGGGAGAAATTAAATAATTAAAAATCACTGATCACAGAAATTCTAAATAGAAAGAAAAGAAGTAGTGGATTTATTCAATATCAACTAGAGGCATGTAATCCTTGGATAGAAGGATGGATTTGTGGCTGTACCTGTACTAGAAACAAGTTTATATTCCTCTAATTTATATATTTGATAGCTTAAGAGAGCATCTTCACAAGATGTTTCGATTATGGGATTGACTCGCAAGTGGAACAAGTTGAGACTGTTGACAGAAAATTAAAAAACCAAAAGGAAAAGCTGGTTACATTATTGAAAACTCCAGAAAGCTCACTTAGAGCACCATGAAGATTTCTTGATAACTGTGAATGAATGTAGTAAGGGCTTTTACAAAACAACAAAATGTTTTAAAAGAACAAGTTTTCTGATCCAGCTAGTTCAACCCATGGAACCACCATAATTTAAAAAACGGGAAGGGAAGGAGATGGGAAGGAAGCAGCAAAACTGTTGCTTCAAAGTTCTGTTCTGACTTAATGAAAGTGCTGTAAGGACAAACTCAGCACCAGCTTTTCTAAGAGGCTTTCGCATGAAGAAATTCCACACTCCAAGAAATCCTGGAGACTGTAGTGCAGCAGATGGCGTGGCTCTGTCCCCCATCCATTGGAATCCCTTCAGCTATGCCATGTGGAGGGCTTTGACTACTTGGAGCTGCTGCTAAAGAAAGTCTGTGATAACAAACAGCCCTATCTTGGCTCAGCTGAGAGAATATCAGTCCAAAGAAACCACTTGGACTTCTTTTTAAAACAATTTGCAGTGCTGCCACTGAGGGGTGTATTCATGGCTGAATATGGCACTGATTAAAAAATGAAACCCGCTGCCAACATCAATGGAAAATTCCCTGTCCATAGTACTTGACCCAAACCCTCACACTCAAGCTCAGCTGTCATCAGAAAGAGACATGAAAAAACGTGGAAAAGGAAATAAATCAGCAGCTCATCCCCTCTTATAGGTGTGTTGTACATCCTGTGTGGAGTGATGACGGATGCAGCCTGTTGTCAAATCTTGGTCTGTCCTGTTGTCCAAAGAAACTGCTTTCTGTCTCAATAGATGACTATTTAGTGAAATCAATTAAAAAAAAAAAAAATTACATGAGGAAGAAATATGGCTGTGGTTACAGCCAACAATACCAGGCAAGAGTTTTGTGGTCTACAGATCCCACTTCTACAATTTTATGGTCCTCCATGGCATTTCAAGGAAGCCAAGGCATGTAGGCTAAAAAGAGAAAGATTAAATATTACTTGGCTCAGGTTGGCCACAAAGTAAGTTTAATCTGGGGAGTGCAGAGATATGTTTATCTCTATATAAATTGAAAAATATGGACTTAATACAGTTACTAAAGAGGCACATTCCGTTGTCTCCCTGCGCTTGTTTTCCAGTTTTGTAAGAGAATTTAAGCTGAATGCTTATAAAACTTATAGAAGTTAAAAGGTAAAAAGTTGTTTAACCTAATGTTTTTCTGAAACTATAATGCTCAAGCTTAAATTGCTGCTGATGACACAAACCTCTTCTGTAAGTGAAACTAAACACTATGACTCAAGCAAATATTCTCCCTAATTTACAGGTAGAAGGTTGGAAACTGAGGCATGGGAGAGAGTTGAATTTAATCAGGTGATGGTAATATTAAACTAATTTCAAATTTATCTGCCAAATTCTGCCAGCTCTCTGTGACTAGTTTTAAATAAATCCTATCAACTACTTCAGCTATCACAGCTGCTCAGATAATTAGAGGACAATACAGTACAGCACAAGTGAAATAGTTCAGCATGGTTGCAGGATGATTTTAAAATTGTTTAGTTTGACCCTGATGTTAGGTCTATGGAACATTATAATTAATAGCTCTCTTTAACCCTGAGGTAAGATGAGGCATTCACCATCCTCCCAATAGTTTAATTAAAAAGAGTAGGGGGTAAAATGAGATGATCTTTAAGGTCCCTTCCAACCTAGGTCATTCTCTGATATTTTAAAGACGTTGTTGTAGCATGTCAGGTATATTTCTCACTCTTCCTTGCTAATATTTATCCAAACACTGTCCAGGTTGAGCCTCCAACAGCAGAACATTCTGCTCCAGCAGAGCATGGTGTCACTTGCAGCTGTCCAGAATTATTAATGATCACCAACCTAATACTCTTTCAGGCTTCAAGGACACCTCATATTTTTTTTTCTTCAATACTTGCACAATCCTCTTTAAAGCAAAGTGATATGAAATGGAAGGTGAGTAAAAGTTTTTAGGAAAGAGCACTGAACTACCCATAAACATAGAGGCTGCTTTAGACTGAAATGAGCTCTACATGGGGCATAGAGTGCTGGAATGTGTAAACATGCTTCCAGCAGAGCTACTGATAAGAGGTTCCACAAACTATTACTTCTCTTCCT
>VXBX01007700.1:103144-113600 GCA_013400415.1 Scytalopus superciliaris | reverse complement strand
ATAACTAAAACAGCACTTTATTTCCACCTGTAAAGAAAATAGCCTTTTATAGTCTATCTGTGGTTATATAATTTAAATGTAGGTGTACCCACTGCACTGAGAGTTTCACGTAGGAATGGACATTTTTGTGAAATTTGATATGACAAGTTCATAATTTAAAAGAAAATTCACACATGTTAGTCACAGTTCTATGCAAATGCAATTATTTTTGCCTGGTTTGACAAATTAGCTTGGTGTAGGTTACAGAATAATTCTGTATTCTAAAGTGTTTAGGGTTTTCTTAAAGTGACATATGAATGGACTTCCACGTACCCAATGGGCATTTTTTCTTCTTTCAGACATTTTATTCCATGTCCACCCAGAAAGTGTGACAGAAGTGAAGGCACAGAAATTTGAAGAATACTGTTGGTCACCACATCTCCAAGATCTAATTGCTTTTCTGATTTTCTTTTTATTTTCTGTTTTCATTTCAACTTTTAAGACAGGGGGGAAAAAAAAAAAAAGGCTAAAAAATTGCTACAGTCTGTAATTGGCTGATACCAGTTCCTAATCCTCAGTCTTTTAATTATCTCCTATGAACAAATTCTGTTTGCACCTGCCCAGTGCCTCAGAAAGCCTTTAGAGCAAGTTTTATCCCATGATGTCTGACAGCATCTGACACAGCAGGACCTCTAATTGTAAAATTACAAAAATTGTAGGGCTCAATAACTTTCTTTGGGATGGAAAACTGTCTCATTTTTCTAAAGACTTTATTAAGATTTGGGTCAATGGGAAGAGGAAGGCAAAACCGAGTCACTGCCACATTTTCACTGTAATTCCGTCACGAGAGAAAACAAAGAACAATTACAGAGATTCACATGACAATAAAACTGAATCAACTATTTTTATTGGGACCTGGAAATATGATCTTCTGAAAAACTATTTCACTACTGTTGTCCTGTTGTTCAGTAATTAATTATGAAAAAATTGCTCAAACAGATGTTATCACAGTTTATGCAAATGTATCTAAATAAATATGTTCATGTACAACTTATCTTCCAAATGAGGGAGAAAGTACATTTTGTTCTTGCATTTTCCACTCAGAAAGGTGAAAACCTTTTGATAAACAATTTATCTGAACAACAAACAAACAAACAAAAAAAGATAGTTTTACCCCTTTTCTTCCATTTCTAACCATTTTGGTCAAGAAAGCATAAATATGAAGACTTATTTTTGTATGGTACTCTAGAGACTTGAATTGTATAAATGGATTTTTCTGCATTAAAGGTTGTTTTAGTCACTAATTTTAATGATTCTAAAATGACTAATTACAAAGGTTATCTCTTCTAAGGATCTGTGCAGACAAATGTTATGCCACATCCTTTAGGAAGTACCTGAACACTTCTGTTTTGAAATCCTTTATTTAGATCTTTCAAAGATGTTGCTGCATAGTAGGATGTTCCCACAGTAAAGTGTAGCATTTAAATTAATTTTGTCTTGGAAAATTTAAGGCTGATGCCAATGACATGAGAAAGGCCAAGTAGCTCAGTCTATATATTGAAAGAGACAGAACATTTAACCACAGGTGAAGGAAGTGACATAATGTTGAAAGCAACAGATCACAAGAAAATGAGTGGTAGACATTCCACAGTAATTGCATGTAATCTATCTTCCATCAAGTAGAATATTATAGATTATATTAATAAATACTGTGGGGAAAACTTTTATAAGGAGAAGACAATACTAGGAGAAGGGTGAAAATACACACAGTGGTTGTAGGCAACAGATTAAATCAATATTTCTACTCTTCTATATCAATATTTCACGCTGTTCTCAGAGTGTGATGAGACTTTCCCAGCTTTGCAGCAAGCCAGAGGCATGGATGGGAGCAGAAGTCATCGTTCAAATGCATGCATTAAAAAGTACAAACTATGTTAGAGGCCATCATTGCACCAAAGTTCATGTGGATCAGCTAAGTTAATAAAGTGCAGTGAATCAGTAATGTAATGCTGTGGCAATTAAGAAAAATTATACAGAACCTTATGAGAAGGAAGACGGAGAATTAACTAATTACTTGTGCTGATGTTGCATTAATTTTGATTCATATTAATTTTTGTGCTAAAAACAGGCTAACATCTGGCAGAATAATAAAACAGAGTAGCCATTCTTAGTTTGTATTCTATAATATTTTCTTTTTTTCTCTGAAGCACTGGAAATTTCTTTCTGATCTATGGTTATAGGTTGATGTTAAGGAGTGAGGGGGTATAGCCTGTAGTACGACACTGATGCTGCTGGTGCTGTGAATGATAAATTCATATATTTTATGAGTCCTGCCAACAAGTTCAGGGTCAAAATCGTGTCTGTCATCTAAATTGTCTATTAATGGAATCACTAGGAGGTCCTGGTGAAAGAGATGTGTGAGGAGTCTCCAAGATTCTTCTGAAATGAATGACTATTATAGTTTACTGAAATGGAGGGACCAGGTTAATACCACATTTCCAGGAAAATAGCAAAGACTTCTCTTTGGACCTGGATTAACCTTTTCATTTTTACTGTCCTAGGAAAATTATATTTCATATTTGAAACCATTTTTTGCTCCAAGGTGAATTTAAAGGGAAAATTGGTATCTGAATAATTAGAAAAATTATCATATTATAACCATCCTTAAATACTTTCATGATAATAACTGAGATATCTTTAGGGTATAATTAAATCAGTAATGTTATGACTCAAATGGAGGAAGCAAACAGCCCTAAGAGGATCCATTCCCATTGTACAGAACCATTTTTATGATTGCAAGGCTGTGATGTTTTTCTAGCTTTGCTGCTTTCCTGAAAAATTGCAACTTTAGTAATTTTTGCTTCAGTTTATTTATACTGTTCTCCTGCAAGGCAGAATAAAGTAATGAAGAAGGCAGGTGAACTGAAATATATACCTGGGTCTCTGACTTCAGTTAAAAGGAAGTACATGAACATGTAGCATTTGACAACTTGGGTAAAAACCCAACAAAATCTTGGTCTTTATCAGCTTAACATGGGAGGATTTTGCCTATCACTATTTCCTATCCTTTCCAAACATGGGGAAGAGATTTTCTGTATTGGTACGGATGAGGGCTATGTATAAAGTAAGTGTAATATTACTTGTAGGCTAGGAGGAAATGCTCTTAATAGTGTATTTTAATGGTGATTTAATACTAGAGTGTCTTTTTCAAGGACCTCTTAGATATTAAATGCATTTTCTTTATCCTAGAGAAACAGTTAATTTTAATTTCATTAAAAAACCCTGAAACTTCAAGCACTTTCCATGAGGAAGCCTTCCAAAATCTACACTAGTTAATGAAGTTACTCCAATTACCGTTCAAGTTACATCATATTTAAAGGGATGGATTTTGAATGGTAAGTGCACTTTGCCTGGCATGACTGGGCAGCGTTACTGACATATTTCATACAGTTGTGTCTGACTGAATGCACCTCTGTCACATGATGCCAAGGGCGGTTCAGAAGCCTTATCTGATTGCCTCTAACAGTGAAGTCATCAAAGGATTACTCAGAAGGGCTTTTTTATCTTGTAACAAAGCATCCTCCTCTCCTTTTAGCAAAGCAGTCAATAGGGACTCAAGAAAAGAGAACATTTCATGTGCTGTATTTGAGGTCGAACTCTCATGAGGAGTTCAGAAGTGCATGTCAGGGGAGATGGAAGGACACTGCAACTCTCTGTGAGCATTTTCCTCTCCAAACTATCCACAGATGAATGCCTGCAAAGCAGTTCGCTAACATTAAAAGAAGGGTCTAGCTTAGATAACAGCCCAGGTTTTGGAAATAATGCCAAATATATGGGCTTCGAAGACTGGGGTAAGGTTCGCTTTCCTGACCTTTGAATGCATTTGAGAGATCACACAGTCTTCAAATCGAAACATTGAATCTGTTTAGAAACTTGGTTACTTTTAATACAATACATTTGGAATAAATATTTATTTTCTTGAGATGTCTAACATTTTTTGTTCTTTCTGAAATTGTTCTTAGAAAAATGCTTTCTTAGTTTACTTTAGGCAAAATCTAGTCAAGCCTTCTTTTTGTCAGTTCTGGAGAAATCTTCTCAGAAGGTGGGTGAACTATTACGGTAATTTTTCCATGGCCATGTGTTTGTGACCAATTGAAAAAACCTTCAAAACACAAGTGATTTTCACAATTTTCACTATTATCAGAATGCAGAAGTATAAATACAATAATGATTGACTAAGTATGTTTTCATGGGATTCTGTGTGTTCAACAGCTACTGAAATTACATCACCTAGTTCATATGCATCTTAGAATCTTAAAGGACACTTACATAGTCTTGCTTAAAGTTTTTGTTTGTATTTTTCTCTTCTGTACATCTATTTTCAGTCAAGACATTTACTTGTAGACAAAGATTAATGCTTAACCATGTTCTTTATACAGTATATAATTTAATGTCAAAGCAAGACCAAAAGTCTTGATTAAATGGTCTCAAAAAACTTTATGTAAAGCTGCTTCTATTTATGAAGAATAACTTTTCTTCTAACGTCACAGTGATTGGAAGTGAAAGCTTTTGAGCACAGCATGAGAAAAAGTAGTTGGACCAAATTCTTGGCAGATTCTTATAAAAAAAAGGTTATTACTAAAATTGTAAAGAACCTGAAATTCCAGTCCATTTGAGGGGGAAACTGCACGTATATACTGATGTTAAGGTGTGAGTGGATTACCATAGCTGTGTAAATAGTTTTGGGTTTTCTTAATTCAACATTTTCTCTTTAAGTGTTCAGGATTAAATGATGCTAAAATGGATGTTGCATGCCCACACTTTGACTATTAGTCATTTAATAAGTTTATGGTTATTAGGGAAAAAAAGAGATAATAGTTAATTACTTTTCTCCCATCCTCTTAGCAGTCTTCATGAAAATAAATTAGGTCTTTAAAGACCATGTTATCAACAAGCTCTGTGGCTCTCTGATTACAAGTAGGCATATAAAGTTCTAATTAAAAAAGCCAAACAGAGAAAGCTGTAACAGGTTAAAAATCTTAAAGCTTTTTCTTAGTTTAAACTTTTTGCCAAGTTTCTTTAGGGTTGGAGCTCTCCACTGTTCTCCCTTTAAGTGCACTAATTTCTTTAAATGAGGTTGCTACGCAGCAGTACTTACAACTGCCTGGTACTGTGCTACTTCAACTATTTTTTATTTAGCTGGGTTATTCTGTTGGCAGGCTTTTCATATTTATGTTGATCAGTTGTTGCAATAAAAATATCTTTTCACCATGAGGCCCGTGCAGCACTGGGACAGGTTGTCCAGAGATTGCATCAACAACACACTTGGAGGTTTCCAAGACCCAACTGGACATCCTGAGCAACCTGGTCTGACCTCAGACTGGCTCCTGGCCAGTGGGAAAACTCTCTAAGTTATTAAGTTTGACAGTATATAAATATTGTAATTAATATTTAACAGGGTTTAGAAGAATTATTTCTTCTCTATTGAGACAAATAACACCCTTATTGGAAGTTCCTCTCTGAATAGGAATGAAAGATAATAAAATCTATTTTACAGGTAATTACTGCAACTATTTTGTTTTCTTTCTATTAGTACTCTGGTAAGCAGCCTTTGTCTGCTTGCGATATTTGCCAGAGAAATACGCAGTACTTTTCTGCAGAAGAATTATTACATTAAAACCTAACTATGCAGTGCGTAAGGAGAGAGATGATGAAAAGAGAAGGAAGGAATAATTTTGTGACAAAAAAAGTATTTAATGATATACAACTACAACCTGAATAATCGCTGTTCTTCATTTTTGTATAGGCATTAGCCATCATTGCTTTAAATTCTTGCATTAGAAATTGGTACAGCGACATTACATGCCAGAAGCATGAAGGTACTGCCCTACTGTATGTTGCTACAGCTCAGTCTAGGGTCAAAGAGAGCTTTAGATTAGATTAAGACACTATTTATATTCCTTAAATATCAACAAATTATTGAATAAACAGTGATGAGCTTAATAAGGACTTAAACACTGAATCTAAGATGCTTTAATTAAATCCAAATATATACAAAAAACGTTTATAATAAATTCTTATTCAGAGAATACATCCTTATGGAAGTATTTTAAAGACTAGCACTTGAGTTTCACATTCTAAATACTTTTTTTGAAGATGCTTACTCATACACATAACTGGATGTTAATAGAAATTTTACAAAAGCATTGATTTTCAAGGCTAAATGAAGTAATATTTCAAAGTATGATGTCAACCGTTGGTTGAGTTGAGGCTGTATGAGAAATGTTCACAGTCTTATTTCACCAGCTTTTTAAATGTGTCAATTTTAGATAGTAAAAAATGGAGCAGGATAAAATCTGAATGATGTTGTTTTAAGGCTGAATTGAATCCTTTTCAGTAAAAATTAATTCCAGGTGCATTTAGTGAGGGATTTGATCCTGTCAGTTGGATTCAAGGTGTTCCTAGCCTACCAAGTTTGATTCACTAAGATGCAAGGGAAAAGCAGTGTTTAAATTGTGGATTCTTAGTTTTCTAGATGGGAAAACAGGATGTCCTTTAGCAGAGTTTTAGATATTTGGGGACCTACAGCAGACACAAAAACACCTTCTGTGCTTAGAACAAGTGAAGGCTCCATGGATTCCACTTCAGGATTTGAGGGAAAGTGAGGTGACCTAAACTGGTCCATTCCTTTTAAAGTTTGATAATTCAAAGGTGTGTGGTGTGGAGGAGAAAGTATGTCAAATATTAAGCAAGCAAAATAACATAACTGGTAAAGAGAAAGAAGTCCTTGAAAGAGAACCTTCATTTGCTTGACTTTACATTTCTATTTATAATATTTCTTTGTCCTTTTGTCTTCATTAGTCTACAAATTAATATGAGAATTTGTGCTTTTAAAATCTTACACATACAATCTTAAAGGCCGTATTTATTCTGTGAGAGTCAACCTTATATTCAGTACTGGAATATTTATTTTGTTGCTGTTCATCTAGTGTTAATTGAGAGAAGATATTGGGGCTACAGGATAGTAGTTCAAGTGGTGCAATTCTGTTAAACGGTTTTAAAACAGCTGGGGAAATAAATTTATTTAGAACATACAAATTATTACTCTTCCTCTTTCCTCTTGATTGTAGAACAGAGATTACCAAAGTAGCAGATAGAAGGAGGTAGTCCTAATAGTTAAATGCCCAGTGTTTTATCCAAATCTTTAGCATGAGATCTGCAGCATAGTAGCATAAAATAACTCTTTACTTTGTATTTAGTGTAAGAGCCACATTTGATGTTCTCGTCACAAAGTCTGAACATTGTGCAGGCAATGCAATTCCCTTATTCCTTAAGGATATTATGTTTGGTTCTGTGTTTTTGTTTTTGTTTTCTTTAAATTAGTCTCTGAATAATAAAAGTTCTCTTTTTAAAAAATGAACATTGTTTGTCATCATTACTTTCTTCTGATTGAAGTGTATATGATGTAAATATTCATGGCACTCATTTGACAAAGTGCACCTAAAAATATGTAGCTCTAAGATGTGATAGATTATTTTTATTAATTGTTCAGGGGTAATTAGAATTGATATATGCAGAAATAGGCTCATACACTCTCTAGCTGCCGTAATGAGAGAAGTGTGTCTATTTCTTAAGCATGATTGAACAGGAGTAAAATAAATTAAAGACTTAATCACTCTGATATTCAATCCAGCTCTGTCTTTTTCATATCTCAAAAACCTTAAAAATCTCAACTTATTGGGCATTTGACAGAAGCCTTTCTGGGAGCAAGAACTCTTCCTCAGCATGTGGTGTTAGACTGCTTTGATTACAGTGATTTGCAGTTGAACAGAACCAGATTGCCTATAATGCTGATAATTTATTTTCATGTAGTAATAAAGTGACTTCTGCATGCCCCTGCTTCTGAATCTGGGGTATTCTGGTACCTGTTGCTGTCAGACTGACCTTAGTAAAAGTTAATTTATTTGTAACAAAATAAAAATGAGAATTTGGACCTAGAAAGAAAACTCCTACAATTGTATGTGAAATTAAGTTGTAGTGTGCCATGCTGTGTGCTCTAATGTGGTCAGTGTTAGGTCAGCAAAAAAAAACCCCTATGTGCTTGTACATTTCTTCCCATGCTTTTATTATATGCCTATAATCTTACATAATCTTGATATCTGTTGAGTTAATTGTGAAATAGATTTGAGTATGTGTGCATGCCAAATACTATGTTCCAGTTATTTTCTGGCAGTTGGAAAACTTTTCATCATGAGAGCCCTGATGACATGGCCAGGGCTTTGGAATAACTGCTGCTTACCAATCTATCCCACACAGCTGGTTTAGTAAAACAAACAAACTTAACCAAACACCAACAAACAAACAAATAAAAAAAAACCCTTGCTTTTTTAACTAGAAGGATGCAAGTCAAGAAATAGAGAAGTGATAAAAAATATTTTTTAGAAAAACAGTAAAATATGATGGCTGAGGATCAGGGAGGATGCTTGAGACTATTCTCCTTTTTTAGCTCTGCCTTGTTAGGCTGACTTTCTCCTTTATCTTGTTTGTAATATATTATTTTTTTAGAGCTGTATCTCAGGCTGTAACACCTCAGAAATCTCCAGGTTTCTTCCAATCAGCCCTGAAACCTGTTCAAATCAGTTCTCTTTACTACACTCATTCTAAAAGCTGCTGCTTTGAAATGAAGAGAGGGGGGGGAAAAAGTACTAAAAAAAACACCAAAAAACTCTTCCACAGTAAACTACAAATAAACAGGTCATCTTTGCAATAAAGTTTTGATTTCCTTTTTCCTCTGCTGAGTGTTGAAATCAAGTTTGTCCTAGTCCTGAGGAATTCCTTGTCAACTGAAGGTGTCCTGCTGCAAGACTCACATTCCCTCCTCTCAAAACTCTCCTATATAATCTGCAGAAGCAGAGTTATCCTGTAGTCTTACCAGAACAGAAACAGATCATGCTAAAGGATCACTTTGCTAATCCTGGTGACTGATATTTTGTTTGCAGTAGGACAACTTCAACATTAATGAATTCAAAGCACTGCTGTAGCTTCTCCAGAGAGTTCAAGAAGAGATGAGAACTTTGTTCGAGCTTGTTTCGTGAAATGGACAGAGCAATTTTAAACTATTATTTCCTTAGTGAGTCTTCTACACCCTGAGCTGTGACTGCAAGCTGGTGATAGTTATGTTATTTTACATACATAGGTTTTCGGGGTTTTTTCCTTATTTTCTCTCTGGTTGTTGTTGTTTTGGTTTGGTTTTTCTGTTGGATTTTGATTTTGGGGTGGAGGGGAGAGGTTAGGTTGTTTTGGGTTGGTTGTTTGATTTAGTGTCCTGAAAACATATTAAATAGGACACATTTTTTTGCATAGAGAAAACCTCTCTACTTTTGGAAGAGCAACAAGAGATCATTATTTCAATGTAGAGTTTCTTTACATATTTTCAATATATATTTCTATGTCATGTACTCCTAGTGTTCCCATCTGAACAGTATTTGTCACTTTCCCCAAGCAGCCATTTTTGCAATCTGGAAGTTAAGGAGTTAGAGCAGGACAAAAATGATAATGTAGTGTAACTAAAACTGAGATTATGTTCTGAAATTTCAGAGAAACATCTACTCAGGAAAGGAAGGCATTGAATTATAGGTAGACCTGCTTGTGGAAAAAACCCTGGAACCCTGAAAATCCTTCAGGAAGATGACATTGTCCTTGTTGCATTCCACTCCTACATGGAAGGGAGCAGGATTCATAGATGACCATGGAAGAAAACCAACAGCAAATGCCAAAAACATTTAAAAAAAAAAAAAAAGGTCTTACAAAATTTATTAGTAAAAGACACACTTGACATGGAAATTGGCATATATTCTGTCTCTATGTTGAAGAAGAAAGAAGAAAAAAAGAAGTAGAAAAAAGAAAAAGAAAAAGAAAGAAAGAAAGAAGAAGAAGAAGAAGAAGAAAAAGAAGAAGAAGAAGAAAGAAGGAGAGCAATAACAAGAAGAACAAGAAAGAGAAAAATGAGAGGGAGGTGAGACAGGAGTTGAAAGGGGATCACCAGCCTTTCCAGGGTCCTGAGGGTGACACCCAGGGCCTGTTGGGGGACTTTATTGCTGGTTGGTTTTAATTTTCCTGGGATTATGTTTTTAAACCTTCATACAAATGAGTTAACATGTTCAGTCTGGTCTTCTGCATCTTTCTAGAAATGGGTCAAGGGAGATTGACTCTTACATACATTCAAGTTGGCATAGGAATGCCTGGATTCCTCCTCAGGCAGGGAATTCTTTGCATCTGTTGCAATACTATAGGTCATGCAGTCTTCTGATGAAGTGATCCCAAAAAGGGTATTGTGGCACTTTGGAGTCCTTAGGCAGTATATATATATTTATGTCTTTTTAGATCTATTTATTAGCTTTTTAAAAGTGCTTTGGAAAAAGGGTAGTCAAAAACCTCATAAAAATACATTTTCATGTTGTCATTACATTCCCCCCCC